>CM076574.1:624806940-625342938 GCA_034641835.2 Pinus albicaulis | reverse complement strand
AGTGGTTAATCACTCTTGGGAGAGTTACCACTAACTGGAGAACCTTGGAGATGGAATGGACAGGAGGGGAGGATGGCCAACAACAAAAAATCAAGGGTATAAACACATATCCCCCTCAAGTTGTTTCAGCACATAGGATGGAAGCAGATCTACGTAGAGGGGATTTTGAATGGGTAGTGTATCTTCATATATCATAGGTGAAGGAAAAGGATTCACCAGTGCATCCAGATGTTCAGTCTCTCTTGGACCAGTATTCTACATTATTTGGAGATATCCCAGCAGGGAGACCTCCTGACCGAGGGTTTGAACACACCATTAAGTTGGAACAAGGGGTCCAAGCAGTAATCACCACTCCTTATAGGCATCCCAAGGCTTATAGGGATGAGATTGAGAGATCTATCCAAGAGCTACTAGCTCTAGGACACATCTGGCCTAGTACTAGTCCTTTTGCTTCCTCGGTGCTTTTGGTAAAGAAGAAAGATGGCACATTGAGGATGTGCATTGATTATAGTGCCTTGAACAAGAAGACTATGAAGAATAGGTACCCTATACCCAAGATTGATGAAATCATGGATGATTTAAGGGGATCCAAATACTTCTCCAAGATTGTTTTGAGGTCCGGGTATCATCAAATCAAGGTGAGGGAGCAAGATATCCCCAAGACAGCATTCAGATGTCACTATCGGCATTTTGAGTTTTTGGTAATGCCCTTTGGATTGACTAATGCCCCAGCAACTTTCCAATCCTGCATGAACCACATCTTCCGTGGTCATTTGAGAAAGTTTGTATTGGTCTTCTTTGATGATATTCTTATCTACAATCGCACTTGGGAGGAGCACTTGCAGTATATTGAGACAGTCTTACATATCCTCAAGGAGCAGAAATTCTATGCCAAGCTCTCCAAATGTGAATTTGGCCTCACAGAGATGTTTTATTTGGGGCGCATCATAGGAGTGGATGGAGTGAGGGTACATGAGGAGAAGATCCAGGCTATCATATATTGCCCTGAACCTAGGAATGTTATAGAACTCATAGGGTTTGCGGGCATATGCACTTATTACCAGAAGTTTGTGAAAGGATTTTCACAACTAGCGACACCACTCATAGACTTTACAAAGAAGGGAAATTTCCATTGGACACCTACAATGCAGAGGGATTTTGATAAGCTCAAAGAGGTAATGAGTAGTTGTCATGTTTTGGTTTTACCTGACTTCTCTCAACCTTTTGTGCTAGAATGTGATGCATCGGGTGAAGGTATTGGGGCAGTCTTGATCCAAGGTGGGCATCCTATAGCCTTTGAGAGCAGGAAGCTACTCCCTCATGAGATTTTATACCCCATCTATGATAAAAAAATGTTGGCTATTATGCATGCATTAGCCAAATTCCAGAAATACTTGGTGGGGAATAAGTTCAAGGTGAAGACTGATCATAACAGTCTTAGATTCTTCCTTGAACAGAGACAACAGAAGTGAGTGAGAAAAATCCAAGCCTATGATTTTGACATAGAATATGTCAAGGGGAAGAGCAATATAGTAGCTAATGCACTATCCAGGAGGCCTACAACGCTGTCCTTGAGGGGCGTGGACGTAGATTGGAAGGCTCAACTCTTAGTTGAGTATTCCAAAGATGACTTTTCATGTGAGATACTTGATGGGGTGGTATCGAATGAGAGGTTTAGAGTGATGGATGAGTTTATCTATTATCAGGACTGGATTTTCTTGGCTAAGAATTCTAAGCTCAAGGAGAAGATCTTATTGGCATCACATGATTCACCACTTTCCGGGCATCAAGGTTTCATGAAGACTTACAGATCTATCATAGAGAGATTCTCATGGAAGGGTCTCAAGGAGGATGTGCTCCGGCATGTCAGAGAATGCCCCATTTTCCAATAGAATAAGGGAGAACACACTCACCCTGCTGGATTGTTGCAGCCACTACCTATTCCGGATGGGAAGTGGGAAAGTATCTCTGTGGACTTCATCACCGACTTACCGATAGTATAGGGTAAGGACTGTATCTTTTTTGTTGTTGATAGACTAACAAAGTACTCTAATTTATTTGCAATTTATGCACATTATACTACTTCACAAGTAGCTGAGCTCTTCTTAAGAGATGTATTTAGACTCCATGGTCTCCCAAGGACCATAGTGAGTGATTGGGATAGCCGCTTCATGGGTGGCTTTTGGCAGGAATTTTTCTGGTTAGTAGGGACTGATTTGACTCGAAGCACTAGCTATCATACCCAAACCGATGGATAGACCGAGATAGTGAACAAGTGGCTAGAAGGCTACTTGAGGAACTATGTGGCAGGGCAGCAGAAATATTGGCTGTGTTGGCTCCACTTGGGAGAGTATTGTTACAACACTACTCACCATACTTCTATTGGCATGACTCCATTCTGAGCCTTATATGGGTATGAGGCACTCTCGTTTGTTGATTTTATGATTGGGGAAAGTAAAGCTCCAATGGAAAAGGATTGGATTTAGGAAAACGAAGACATACTTAGGGCACTCAAAGACAACATTGCTACTGCCCAGAACTAGCAGAATATGTATGCAGACCGTGGTGAGACAGAAAGACAATTTGAGGTGGGAGATCTTTTCTACCTACGTCTTCAGCCTTACAAACATTCCACACTCAAGGAGAAGGGAGCTGAGAAGCTCAAACCATGTTTCTATGGGCCATACAAGGTGGTCAAGTGTATCGGTAAGGTAGCATATGAGTTGGAGCTTCCTAAGGGGAGCAAGATCCACAATATCTTCCATGTCTCTTTCCTCAAGAAGGCCATCAGGAGGAATTTAGTTGCCAACTTGGATCTCCCCCCTATTGATGATGAGGACCACTTAATCTTGCAGCCAGAAGCAATCTTAGACACAAGGGAAAGGTAGCTGAGAAACAGAGTCATCAAGGAATATCTGATTCGATGGAGGAATCTACCAAATGAGGATGCCATTTGGGAGGGAGAGAAGATCCTGAAGCATCCTTCTTTACTATTTCTTGTGGGCAAGCAAATTTTGAGTGGGGAGGACTGTAATGTTCCCAATTAGCCACTGCCAATTGGAACATTATAACTGCTCCAATTTTGAATTAAGAAGTAGGAAAGGCAATAAAACAAATCCCAGTGTGAAAAGGGATTGAAGTAGGAGGAAAAAATAAAGCCTCTTTGGTGTGAAAGAGGGGCAAAGAAATGATCTAGATACAATTGACCAAGTCAACAACACTGTCACAAGAGGAGGGAAAACTACTAGGGCAACACAGTTTTGAAGGAGGAAACTTCTCAAGGAAGTCACATCACTAGTGAGTGGGGCCTGGGAGGGGAAAGATCACCAAGGATAAGAAGGAGGAGATAGCAGCAAAGGATTCATTCATTCGTTCATATTGTCTCAGTCTTATGACTGATTGCAAGCTTCCGCTATTTAGCCAAAGTTGCAACATTGTTTAGTGCAAAAGGGATTCTCATGCGGGAATTTTATCTTCACCATTGGTATAGCTGATTGGGAGATCTAAGGAGGAGGTACTGAGTTCAATTATCATCATTTATCTTGAGGGAAACCATTCGCCATCTTAGACAGCATAGTCACTTCCAAGTATTGTGTTATTTCTGCAGTAGCTGGGGTTGCATCTTTCCATTTGTGCCTATTTTAGAGGAGGAGGAGTCTATTTCACTCTGAGAGAACTATGGCCTTGGGCCAAATATTTTATTGTTTTTCCATTTCAGATCATATTTGGTGTTTCTTTATACATTTTTGCTGGGAATAGGATTATTTTCTGTAGAGCTACTTTTTATGTTGCTATTTTGCCGGAAACCCTTGCCGGGGCATTCTGAGGTGCTTGTAAAAGAGGTCTAACCTCTCATTTCTGATTCAATTCTTAATGAAAGATATAAATCTATATTAAAATATATTTTCCTATAGATTCCATAATAAAAATAATGTTGTTACAGTCTCTGGCATTTCTATTTTACGAAGCAGTGGGATTGGGGTGCTTTTATGAATATAAGAGTTGGGGAGATTTATCTAGAGTAGCTATAATGATTTTTTTCTAATGCAATTCTATATTTAAGCTAAATACAAGATATATTAGAGGATCCAAGTCTTTTTCTACATTATTTTTTCACTAGTTTCCTTATACAGCGTCCTCATTGGAGATATTGCAGAAATTTCTGAAAAGGAACATTACAGTGAGGTCGAAGTGTCGGGATCTTCCCGAAGAAGAGTGAGCACAAAAATGTACCATATTCACACTCATGTTTCACTTGCCTCTTGCTTAGAAACAACTATCATTTCAATGACGACAACATCATCCGGGCCCACCCATAGTAGGTCCCACTCAGCACACTCTCCAAAATCATCATCTTCCCTCCAGTGATGTGGTGGAGTGCCTAGTTTCCCAAGATCTGTAGCATCGCTACAGCTATAGCATGGGTCTCTAACCTCTCTAGATCCCTGATGGGTATCCGTGTCCCTTTGACATGGAGACCTGGTCGACAATGGCGCTCTACAAACTCCATGATGTTTTGCCCTCATGGTAACACTGGCTAAGTATTCTCAACCATCCAAAGTGGTGGGAGACCAGTCAAAAAATATATATCCTGGACTGTCAACTCGATCTAGTGCCCCCGCACTATAAAGAACTCATGGCCCGGGTCCCAATAGCTGACAATCCAGACCAATAAGTCCTCTCCAGCTCTCATCAGAGGGTTCTCCACAAACTTCAGAACCCCAGACCTGGTCAATGCACTATGGACACCCTGATCCTCCTGGATCTCTGACCGTAATGTGCCCAGGTCTCTCTCTCTCCAGTTGATCTGTAATTCTACCATATCTTCACAAAACCATCATATTTGTTAGTGTACAGATAGGAAAGACTATATCCAAACATAAAACTTAGTTTTCAGCCAAAAAATAGCATAGAAAAACCCCTCCCTATTAGGTCGCACTTTTCAGGCCTAATCCTGGGATAGGTCACAGTTTTCTGCCCAAAACCTGCTACCCAGGTCAAAAAAATTTCCCAAAAAAGTGTGATCTTGCCGTGAAGAGGAGTAGGGGTCTGTTCCTAAGCTATGGGGAACTAAACTAAACTTTCAATCCACTGAAATGAAAGAGTAGGGTTAGGGTTGTTACCTACAACTGACGGATCTCGATTCTAATGGTAGGTTTTGTTAGCCCCCCTATAAATTTTTGACAAGTAAACAGGGGGCTAAAATGTTTTTGAGTCTTCAAGGAATGCATTTCCCCTGAAAACACATCATCCTCGAAGCCTCTTTGTGCCTTTTTCCCTTTGATAAATCCCCTCTGCTGATTCCCATTATAAAGCCTCTATGATTGCAAAAAATTGTGCTCCAAAAGTCCTATATTTATCGCTTGTATCCCTGCAAAATATCCCTTTCCAACCCTTTTTCCCCTTTGTTTGGCCCAATTTCCCCTTTTTCCCCCTACCGTTACCTTTTCCCAACATCAGAATGCATTAAAAGGGGAAAAAACCCACTTTTCACTTTATATTAAGGCCTAGCCCCCTTCGGCCCAGCCCTTAACCACTTCCCCTCCATGCACCCGAGCTCGGGGGCTTCATATGCGCCCTTATACTTTGTAAATACAAAAGTTCCGATGCGATGGTGAACTTGTCTATCGGCCCTTGAAATAATCTCAGCCGTCGATCTGTGTAAGATTTGATGGTCAACGCTTTTTCGTAATGCGCCCGTTGCTCCACCGTTCGCCCCTCCGATCTCATCACAACCGTCCATCTAGCCCGCAGATCAATGGTCAGCCTTTCACCCACCTGGTTGTTCCCGCAAATGCGCACTATTCAAAAACTGTCGGTTTCTATCGCACCGCCATTAGGGGGTAGGCAGTAATTTCCAATTGGTCAGCGATTCCACTCATCGCACGACGCGTGGCAGCGACACTATTTCAAAACTGCCTTCCCATCACGTGTTATCATTTAGCATTTGACATGGTGCGATATGCATATACACCATCTGATTTGCGATCATCCATCCAATGGCTATCACACCACGAAGTTGTGCGGGAGTTAACCAAGGCAACTGTACCCCTGGCCCACTATCTGTCGCCCTCCGATGCATTTTTAGCCGTCGATATCCTTTTGAGATCAGACGGTCCAGATTCATTCCCCCTCTGCTGTGTCCTCAACCGTCGATCTCTTCCCGAGGTCGGACGGTCCAAATTTAACCACATGCACCCGCCATCGACTGGGTCCTGCCAAATCACCATTCCACGTGTTTTGTCACATTTTCCTCCGTCCCTGTCTATATATGCGTTCAAAGGTCAAATTTTAATGTTTTACATTAAAATTTCCGTTCTACTGCATTTTCCCACTGTGCCACCATTCTGCAAGCCTCCCACTGCATTTTCCACCGTAATCCCACACTATTTCACCATTTCACCATCTGCATGACCAATCTCGTCATCCCTGTTGCATCCACCACCTCCATACATGTTTTTCTTAACAAGTTTTCATGTTTTGCAGGGTTTCGGGTGGTGAAAACCACTGTGGTTCAGTCACTGTTGCAGTGGCAAAGAGTGAAAGAAAGGACCATTTTCAGGGGTTGAATTTATGAAGAAGGCTGGGGAAGGTGTTATGACAGGATGTGCAATCAAAGAATAGGTTTGAACTCTGTCAAAACCTTCCAGAACCATTTAAAGCATAGATTTTGCGGTCAGAGGCAAACATGGAAGCAACAAAGAGTATAAGTGGGAAAACAGAGCGTTTAAGGCATGTAATTGCAGATTATAAGCCTTAATCCAATTATCCAAAGGCAAGGTACCAGAATCAAAGACCCCGTGGATCGCTTAGAAGGTCCAATGCACAGAAAACCATACTATTAGGGTTTCCATATCAACAGAACATTCTTCCATGAAAGGACACGGTACACATTATTGTTTCAGTCTACATTGTGTCCAAGTGAAGATTTCTGCCCTGACAGCAGTGCTACGCCATCAGAAGCATTTTTTACATGGTATGGCAAACCCTAGCACCATTATTCTACCTTTTTGTGCAATTCACCAGAACACTGCAGTGACTACAATCAGAGACATACCTGGAAGTAAATTACAGCCTGACGAAGACCACTCCATCTTCCAACAAATACCAGAGATAAATGCCCAGAATTTAAACTGAATGGAGCCTCAGCCCTCCTACTGCTTCAGAATTTAATGTTGCATTTAAGTTTACATCTACTCCTGTTATTCTTTTCTCCTATAATAATCCTCGAGAACATATTGTAAAGGTTGTTGCTATTGTAGCTAGAGGGATTCAGTTTTGACTGTTAGAACAGTGTTGGGAGAAAGTAGCAGAGTAGTTTGTATTGTAGTAGGCTGGGAGGAGAAGTTTGGATTGTAACATCCATTGAGCTCAGTGTATGTGACTAGTTTTGCATCAATTAATCAAGCACATTTCTTTGGATCCTGGTCTATTACTACGGGTGATGTTTCTCTTATCTTATCGTTCAATTACATTTTCATGTTGTTCATTGTTCTTCTGGGCTTGCATCAGAAATATGGCATAGGATTTACCCTTGTTAGGTACCCTATGTCTCTGCTCTCCTTGCCTTAAATGTTTTCTGCTGTATGTGTTATCTAAGGGTTGATTTCAGTTAATTTAACCAGTGTAGTGGATGTCATTGCCTGCTAGCTTATGTATGAATTAATGGAATCTGTTCTTAGATATTGTTTTTGGGTTTAAGCTGGAAGATTTGGGAACACTAGGGATTAGAGTTAGCCCTGTCCACTAGGATCCTTGTGCGACCATCTAGCCTTTCTAAGATCTCTTGCTGGTGTCAAAGCATTGAAGGTTCAAATTCCTTTCTGATCTATTGATCCTGGGTCTGTTAAACTTGTCTCTGTTTTTCCCTTGGAGCATGCTAAAGCTGACCTGGAGTTAAATGACCTCTGGTCCTATCTATAAGCTGCCCCTATTTCTATAGGGTAAACTGCTTGGGTTGTTGGTTTTCGAATATCCCTCTCAGGGCTTTCTAGTGCCCGAGGCAGATAGTAAGATTAGCTATGCTGTTCACAAAGATGGCATGAGCATGTTCATATTAACTTAAAATAACTTGATGGAATGCAATAGGGAATTACCTCTTTGACAATATTGGAGTCCCCTGGAGAGCGCTAGGTAGCGAAACAAGAGTCCTTCTTCACTGGCTCCAAATCTTAGTCCTGCAATCAGTCAAAGCACCCGTGTAATTTGTAACATAACATATATCCTATCAATCAAGTCAATATATAATGAACTTCTAAATTATACACATCTGAGCCATCCATATCATACTATGTAAATGTTCAAACAATAATGACAATATTAAGCATTGAATGGAAAAAACAAACACAATTCTATTGATTTTGAAATAAGGAGGATTACAACCGTCAGTTGTACCAAGCCCTCCTCAGTCTCCCAATCTCTTTTATCTCTCAAGTGAAGAAGTCCAAGTCAACAAGCTCTCTAGGAACCTCTTTGACTCTTGGCCTTCACAATATAACACTATTCTCTATTCCACAAGTATGCAAAAACCTTTAGCAATCCTTCGACCTTCAATTAAGAGCCTTCAGCTCCTTCTTATAGGAGAGGGAGAAAGCCATTGTTTCCTTTCTCTTTCCATTAGTTTGGAATGGAAAAAACTTAGATGTTTCTTTAATCTCTATGATTTTGCCTCCTTTGGAGTTCAATCTTGTTATAGCAATGACCAATAATGAACTGGTGCTCTGCATTTTCCTCTGTGAACTGACTCTTTTGTGAGGGAAAGCCAGAGATTCAAATCATTTTCCGTTCGTTTTTCCCATTTCAAACTTAAAACACAGGTAATGCTTCCCTCTAGTGTAAATAGAGCATTGCCTTAGCCACTAACACGGAACATTCACTGGTCTTATGCATTATAACACTCCTGATTTGTTATAGAAAGGCATTACCTTGGCAGAAATAGGTTTAATTTGGGTCTTTGTATTCCTTCCATAATTTTCTTCCCCTCTGAGCTGATGAGGAGGTATTTTGACCTATAACAGATGCCCCCTAAAGTGTGAGGTCAGAGACAAAGACGATGGCTGAAATAATTTATAATTTGTGTAGAGATAAAGAGATTGAAAGACTGAGGAAAACCTGAAACAACAACATATGTCATAAAATATAGTATCTGCCTTGAGTCGGGCATTTCCCATGGACAGTAGCTTAAACAACATGATTTCTCTTAGAATAGAGATATGAAGAATCTTTCCACCAATAGGCACAATGTGGAAGTGTCTGTCATAACATGATCAGGCTGAAGAAGCTGTCTCCATAAACAATATCGCAACTTGGGGAAGGAAACACAACTTTAATGATGTAGCCTTTGCCCCAAGGTCTTGACCGCCGATTCAATTAAACTGCATATTTCTCAACATGTGAATGAAGGAGTTGTCGTCGAACATGTGAGAAATCGTCTGATTACCAGTCAATAATGAAAATTGTTAACAGACGCGAAGGTGGCCACCGATAATGATGATGGTCCCTAAGATGCCCAGTACAATCTAGCGAGTGTGAATAAAAGGAGTTGAAGTTGAACACTCGTAGAATCATTCGACCAAGAGCCAATGATGAAGACCCTTGATCAAACACAAGACTACCTGCCACTGATGTCTGCAAGTATCCGGGTACTGATGGGTTTCTGGATCAACTTCCTAGATAAGATGTTGAAGTCGATAGGAAGTGATCTGTTGAAAGGTAGGCACTGAGGCATCCTACATCAGTCAACACGAAATGGAAACCAACTGATTTTGTTTATGATTGAGATAATGAAGAGTAAATGGGAATGTCGGACGACAAATAATTTCTGGCATAATGAGCGGTTTGGTTGATAACAGGAGCAGTAGATAGTGAGATCTGCTTGAACAATAGAAGGCACTCTAGCAAGGTACTAGGCAGCTGAAGCTTGATGAACACCAAAGAGTGTGTTAGGATTTTACCGGTGGAGGGACACTGGGAAATGAAGGCTAATACTCATAGATGGTAGGGTTCGGCTAACTACGAAAGAGTTTTCTGGGAAGTGCCATGTTCAAGAATTTTGCTGCCAAATTGACCTTTTTGAAAATGTAACAGAGGTAGTATCCATTTTGTCCAAATTTTTCCCCGTCTGATTAAGTTTAGCGAGTCCAGACGAGTAAACTCGATGAATTTTTCATATTTAGAGAGTCTGAAAAATGTCAGGAAAGACAACTCTGTGCCCCATCTGATTAGGTTTAATGAGTCTAGATGAGTAAACTCGATGAATTTTTCATGTTTAGAAAGTCTGAAAAATGTCAATAAAGACAACTCCACGTTTCGTCTGATTAGGTTTAATGAGTCCAGACGAGCAAAATCGGTGAATTTTCATGTTTAGAGAGTCTGAAAAATGTCAGGAAAGACAACTCCACGTTCCATCTGATTAGGTTTAACGAGTCTAGACGAGCAAACTCGGTGAATTTTTCATGTTTAGAGAGTCTGAAAAATATCGTAAAAGACGACTCCATTGGGGTACCTTTGTCATGTCTTGATAACTGGGCACGGAAAAGGGGTAATAGTAAGCCCGAAATAGTTCATTTTCCATGAGTTAGTCCATTGAAGCCAGAAAAGTGAGAAATCTATGTTCAATGGACGTCTACCTCATTTTGTTATGAGTACGAGGAGACGGCGTAAACTCAATACTCTTTGTGAAATTTTAACGAGTCCAACAAAGAAAAACTCGGTGCCCTCAGTGAAATTTTAACGAGTCACGTGGAGAAAACTCGGTTACTTTTTCGGTTTAAAGAGATTTTTAAAAAGAGGAAAAGAATGGCTCCTTTGTCTCTGTCATGGTAGTTTAACGAGCTCGACAAAGTCAAATCGGGGTTTTTTCAGTTTTATGAGCGAGAAAAAGGGTCCTAAAAAGAATTCTTAGTGTTTCTTCATGATTTTAACGAGTCTGAAGAAGAGAACTCTAGGTTTTTTGGATTAACGAGCAAGAAAAAGGCCATAAAAAGAACGCTCAATGTCAACTTCGTATAAGTTTAACGAGTCCAAAGAAGGGAACTCGAGGTTTTTCGAATTAACGAGCAAGAAAAATACCGTAAAAAGAATGCTCGAAGCTTCTTCGTGTAAGTTTAACAAGCCCGAAGAAGAGGGCTCGAGGTTTTTCGGCTTAACGAGCAAGAAAAATACCGTAAAAAGAATGCTCGAAATTTCTTGATCTCTTTCTCGTCAATAGAATTATCTATGTCGGGAATTTTCTTGTGAGACCAAGCAAACACATCGTGGAATTCCTTGAAAAGGGATGTGAAGCACGCAATTTCCTCAGGATTGCAATTGGCTCCAATCTGAATATTTTCCACGATACCCATTTTGACTGAGATATCAATGAGCATTGTCTTAGAAATATTACCCATGTTCCCTTCTGAATCGATAGTTTGGACAGTCGTGTAAGCAGAGGCAACCATCTCAGGTGGGTCAAAAGATGGGATTTCAGTTTTTATCACCTTCGAGTCAATCATCGAAGCACGATGGTGAAACTCTCCCCAAGGTCGTTCTTCTAGAGACATGATCTCTCGAATAGCTTCATTTGTAGGCAAGACTTCATTGAGGAGATCCTTAGAGAGAACAGTGATGGGAGGGAGGCTTGTACCTTCGGTCGAAACCATAGCAGTGGAAGGTTCAGATGCGGTTTGGATGGCTTGATAAGCCAACTTGGCCATTGAAAGCAGCATCTGATCTCCATAGGAATCAATGTCTGAAGGTGCTAGGATGATCCATGGGTTGATAGAGCCATCCAAAGTGGTGGATATCATTGCAAGCGTGTTTGGGATCTGTGGCGGTAGGAGAGGAAAACAACCCAGTAGGGAAGATGCCTTTAGAAGACCGGTACCAATACTGACGTAAGAGTTAGGAAAGCTTCCTATCAGGGGTACAGTGCTACTTGGCAACGTGGCATAATCAGGGGTGCAAAAGGATAGCTGATCCACTGTGACTATTTTCCCATCCAATGGAAATAGGATGAGTCAGAAGACCGAAGACACAATGGTAGTCATGGCATAAGACCAACTGCGACCAAGCAATAGATTATAGTCTAGATGGCGTTCTACGACTTCGACGTCCATGTTTACTATTTTCCCACTCAGAGTGATGGGAAAGATAGCAAGGTATCCTTTTGGGAGGAAAGTGTGGCCATCGAAATCTTTGAGGGAATTTGATGGCAGGGTGAGGGTAGGAGAACCTAAATTGAGCCAGCAAGCTTGTGAAATAACGCAGGTCGAAGCACCTTCATCTATGACAGTGTGATGGATTGGTCTCCCTTTCGACACAACCTCCACCTGGAATGCGAGTTGGTGTGAGAGGCTAGGTTTAGCCTTTTCCATATCAAAGATAGCTAGCATGGAATCCTGGGGGTCTATTCCACCAATGGCCGAAAGCAAGGCTTTCCTTTGTGCTGGACAGGTTTGTAATACTTTGAGAGCAGACATAGCTGACGGTGCCTGCGTCAAATCTTCTACAATGTTGTAGTTTTGGGCTGCACGTGTAGAGGTGTTATGAGTCATGCGTTGAAGTGTCCCTTTGGGGGGACGAATCATGGGGTCAGCAGTAGGCCGTTCGATATGCAAATCATTTGGCGGCAGTGGATTTGAACTAGTACCAGGTTCTTGAGCATCTATGGTAGGGTTTCCATAAAGCTTAGCTCGAGTTTGAAGGTCAACACTCTCAATGCCATAAATGGCAGATGGGCCTTTGCTGGAAGGATATGAACCACCATTGCCCCGTTGATGGGGTTTTGGTGGATTTTCAACCATGTGTTGATGTTGCTGTTGTTGATTAGGGAAAGGATTATGAAAAATGGCAGGTGTTCGCCCAGAATCCTTGTTGGAAATAAAATCGGTGCATTCCTGCAGCCGAGGAAATTTGTATGTCAAGTGGTCCTCCGCACAGATTTTGCAAGGAAATTTCATGGGTTTATCCTTCCCTTTGTCATTTTTGGTAGCGTTTTTCTGATTAGTGTTATTCTGATTATCCGATTGCTCTTCCGAAGAAGATGACTTTTTCCTATTCTTCTTATTTTTCCCGCTAGGTTTTTGTGAGGTTTGCACCGAATTTACCTCAGCGGTGGGAAGAGTAGTCGTTTGGCAAGGGGCGGTGGCAGTCGAAGATGGCTGGGAGGCTTGCCCCCGAGACTGCTTTGTGGCTACACCAGAGAACATGCCAACGAGACCATCGGCATGAGCTCCAGTTTTCTGAGTAGCCAGAGGATTTGGGTTGTCAGGGGCATGGGGGAGAAAATCATACAGCGTGCCAGATTATGAGTAGATTAAATCTAAATGCTGGGCACGGAGAATGCATTGATCTTCTATAACCACACCAGAAAGGCCAATGTCTTTAGCTATGTGGGGTAAGAGAGACTTGCAAAACCAATTGGCTAAGAGATGATCCGGAATTGGCGCTTTGACTAGCCTCCTCCTACGTATCCATTCATGAATGTGATCGGAGATGTGGGTGGCGATGTCTTGGTGGAGCGAAGTTAATAGTTCCGTTCCGGTTTCAAATCTAATTGGTAGTTGGAAGTTCTTTAGAAACTCTGTTGCTAAAGCACCAAACGTATTGATGGTGGTGCGTGGTAATTCAATGTACCACTTGGCAGCATTTTCTGTAAGTGTGCGGGGAAACAGTCAAAGTCGGACACTATCATCTACCATGGAATTGGATATAGACCATAGGTGAAAGGTAGTGATGTGTGCCGCTGGGTCGTCCCCTTGTTTCCCATCGAACTTCGGGATGTCGGAAGGAATCTTATGCGGTACTAGAGGCCAAAGTGAGTTGTGATTGATGGGATCATTAGTCATTTTATGGATATCGAGGATGTCCAAAGCTGCCAAGAATGGCAATTGTGGATTTTCCCCTGAATCTAACCAAGGCAGTATGGGCTGACTATTTAGACCATAAGGTCCACCCATCAATGTGTTACCAGAAGGATAAGTAGGACTTTGGTAAAAACTTCCTATAGGCGGAGGAGTAGGGACATACGGTTAATGTCCATAGGGCATGTTGTATTGTGGGGAAAAATGTTGGTTGCCCGCAGTATAAAAGTGCCCTCCCATTCTAGATGGAGGTTGGGGTTGGTTAGTCCAAATGGATCCAATAGAGTTTCCCGGAGGCATGCTACTACTTGCATATTTGGAAACGGCATAGACCCTACACCTATATTTGAACCACTTAAGGGAAGATTATTAACAATAGGTTGTCCTATTTTTCGTAAGGATTGCAGAGGAAGTGAAATTTTCCCTGCTACCTGCATCCTGGTGACACTACCCCCTGGCATAGAGGCCAATGGGTTTGAACTCAGCAGAGGATTCCAACCAAAAGGGTTGCTGAAAGGTACCGAAGTAGTCATACTCGTGGAAGGAGCTACCGCGGGTCCCAACGTGGTCATGGTAGGAGTAGATGCCAAAGGATTCGGCAAGCTACTAATAGTTGTGATGACCATAGGGTTGGGAGTAGGTATATGTTGACTACTGGGGTTACCCAGTGATAGCATAGCACTGACCACCAGCGAGGAGGATGGTGGTGAACCTGGGATGGTTACCATTGGCATCAACCCTGTGGATGCCGGTGGTGAAATGGATGTTGGTGCGGCCGAAGACATATCTTGGCATGGTGGAATCTGAATTATCACAGGCCCCAACAGATCAGTGAGCGGAGGATTGTAATGAGGTACAACCCCTTCAATGAAAGGGTCCTCCGGAAATTCCGGATGATATGAGGCTATGTGATAATCAAGATTAGTCAGTGGAGACTGCTCTTCCGTAGAAGGCACAGGTTCACCAAGGTTCAGTTCTTCCTCAATAGTTAGAAGAGGTAGACCTTGATGTTGTCTAGACAGACGGCATGGGTTGGGGGACGACACGGTGACCTGCTTAATTTTAAAAAAATTTAATAAATTGTGATGTATTATAAATTCTCAGTGACAGTAACCACACACCTAAAAAAATTAAAAAAGGACTCTTTAAAATCAATCAGCATGTAGCCAGAATGGGGTGCCATGTCTAAGTACTACTGTTCGTTGGTGATGAAATCCAGTATCACAATAGTATACAGAGAGGGTTGGTCAAAAGTATAGTTACGTTCACTCTAGAGCTTCGCCCGAACCTCAGACGATAGGTGTAAGCACTCTCGTGAAGATGAGTACCCTCGTAAATAACGAAGACAGAGTGGATTTGTCTGTTTCAGGTACCAGGACAGCCCGTCCCAGTCACCTTGTGTAATTCCCTAAAAATTATGGCCACTAAAGATACCTCAAATCACAGACATCATCAGGGGGGTCCACGGTCAAGGACAGTGTGCTATATGGGTAGAATACCTAGATCCCCGATCTAGTTTCGACATCCCTGAAGGGAACCCCAATATATAACACACCCACCGGATGCAGTCGAAGGCAAGCTACCTTCTTGTGCACCCAAGTGTTGTCTCGCGCTGAGCTCCGGTAAAGGAACAGTCCCGATAATATGAGTGCAGTAGGATTTCACTCGTTAATGACTCTAGTTTCAAGTTTTGAGATCTTGGGTAGTTTTCTCGTTGTTCCTAACCCAAGATCCTAGCCTGAAATACTGTTTGTGTGAGCTCAAAAAAGAGTAATGTGATTGATTTTATTATTGCTTTATTCTTAGTGTACTTGATTATTAGTCTTGCGGAGGGGGAGTGGACGTATGAAATGTGATGAGACTCTGACTCAAGAAACCATGCAAAACATGCTCTAGATATTAAATTCGATGAAGAGTGTTTCTACAGGGAGAGGTTTCTTTTCAACATCCATGCACTAAAATTCAAATAGCTCAGTTCAAATTTTAAAGATTCAGACTTCTATCTACCTCTTTTAAATAGTCTATAAAATGAAAATTTCAGAATAAACTCAGCTAGATGCAAAATAATAATAAATAAAAAAATTCTCTTAAAAATTAAATGCTTTGGACACTGACTTTTCAAACAAGAGAAACAAATAGAAATGCCAGCTTAGCAGACAAGCACAGGGATTCAGTCAACAAAAGGTACTTATGGCCAAAAAACTCTGCAACTAAAACACCATCACAACAGTGAACAACAAGGTTTTGGTTGAGTAATGCTCTGTTTGTGAGTAAAGACAGCGACTAACACACTGTATTTAATCAGAGACAACGTTATAATGCACTGGACAACCTACAGAGGTAGCATTAGCTAGGGAAAAGTTCTTCAGTTGGTCAAATAGAAATAGGATTGAACTCTGCAAGCGTTTGATATGTCTACTGGGCATCAAAAATGGTTGGAAGGGTCTATGAACAGAGGAAAGAAGAGAGGAGGGAAGAAATAGTCTGGAAACTATGGGGAAACTCCCCATCGGAGTCGCCAATTCTGCTATAGGGTAAACTGCTTGGGTTGTTGGTTTTCGAATATCCCTCTCAGGGCTTTTTGGTGCTCGAGGCAGACAGTAAGATTAGTTGTGCTGTTCAAAGAGATGGCATGAGCATGTTCATATTAACTTAAAATAACTTCATGGAATGCGATAGATAATTACCTCTTTGACAATCTTGGAATCCCTTGGAGAGTGCTAGGCAGTGAAACAAGAGTCCTTCTTCACCGGCTCCAAATATTAGTCCTGCAATTAGTCAAAGCACCCATGTAATTTCTAACATAACATATATCCTATCAATCAAGTCAATATATAATGAACTTCTAAATTATACACATCTGAGCCATTCATATCATACTATGTAAATGTTCAAACAATAATGACAATATTAAGCATTGAATGGAAAAAACAAACACAGTTCTATTGATTTTCAAAGAAGGAGGATTACAACCGTTGATTGTACCAAGCCCTCCTCAGTCTCCCAATCTCTTTTATCTCTCAAGTGAAGAAGTCCAAGTCAACAAGCTCTCTAGGAACCTCTTTGACTCTTGGCCTTCACAATATAACACTATTCTCTATTCCACAAGTATGAAAAAACCTTTAGCAATCCTTCGACCCTCAATTAAGAGCCTTCAGCTCCTTCTTATAGGAGAGGGAGAAAGCCATTGTTGCCTTTCTCTTTCCACTAGTTTGGAATGGAAAAAACTTAGATGTTTATTTAATCTCTATGCTTTTGCCTCCTTTGGAGTTCAGTCTTGTTATAGCAATGACCAATAATGAACTGGTGCTCTGCAGTTTCCTCTGTGAACTGACTCTCTTGTGAGGGAAAGCCAGAGATTCAAATCATTTTCCACGTGTTTTTCCCATTTCAAACTTAAAACACGGGTAACGATTCCCTCTAGTGTAAACAGAGTGTTTCCCTAGCCACTAACGCGGCACATTCACTGGTCTTATGCGTTATAACGCTCCTGATTTGTTATAGAAAGGCATTACCTTGGCAGAAATAGGTTTAATTTGGGTCTTTGTATTCCTTCCATATTTTTCTTCCCCTCTGAGCTGATGAGGAGGTATTTTGACCTGTAACACCTGTGTCCCTCCTTTGAAAGCTATCTTTGAGTATGTCCAAGCAGGTCTGGAGTTAAATGACCTCTGACCTGATCTATAGATAGAAATTGGGTTGCTTTCCTTCTTTCACTTTCAATCCTTAATGTTCCATTCCACCATATATCTAAAAATATCCTTTAGAATAGATGACTTGCCCTCTAAAAGCCTTGGGCTAGTTGCTGCATGTAATTCCCTTTCATGACTCCATAGCCCAATGGATGGCACTTTCTTGTCCTATCCTCTTTTCTGAAACATCCTGTTGCTTTGTCCTTTTTCTCCCATTATTTTCTTAGTCTATGATCTCATGACCAACCCAGCAACCAACCAACCAAATCATTTTAAACTCCCCTGTGTGCTTCATAACTAGCCTAATACCCCATTTTGAGCTTTCAAAGACATATTATTCTTTGTTTCATTGGAGAGATCCCTCTCTGGGTCCAGGAGAGCTAGATCCTGATGTCCCAAAGTGGTTTGATGTTGTCTTATCTTTTGGTATTGCCAAATCTACCAAAACATAGGAACCCCAACATAATGGCAACTCCACTGGGGAACTAAGACCATAAGCTTGATTTGGTAAATCACTGTGGTAGACAGTAAGATTGTAAATCATCCACCTGGCGACTCCACAATTCCTGAATGATTAAAGGACTCCACTGGTGATCAGTAGGCCGCTGATTATTTGTGTGTTTACAAGAATCCACTGGGAGACCATGTCGCAGTACAACATCATCCATGCCAAATACCAAGTCACTTCAATAGTGGAAGACCCTGAACGGTTTGCAGAAATGTTTCCAAATTTCATAGCAATGTGTCGTAATACAATTTCTAGTGACTTGGCAGAATTGAAGGTGGAGGACCTTCCAGGGGCTATTCTTCGTAGCGCAAAATACAATCCTGTGCTTAGGAAAAAATTTATAGAGTTTTCGGTTGAAAGGTATGAAGATGAGATTGAACTTCTGAACTCACAAGAGGAATCATACCATTTCAGAGTCCTTGAAGCATTTTTGGAAAGTCTCCCTCCCCCTAAGAGGGAAGAGATTCCACTGCCTGTTCAAGTAAAAGAAGAAGGTGTTCAGGCTTTCAATAGCCACTTTGAAGATGCAGTGGAAGATGCAATAGTCAAAGCTGCCCAGGATACAGACAACCTACCAGTCATGGCAGGCCTAAAAGAAGAACTGGTACATCATGTGTTCATTGATCCTGTGGCAGAATATATGGAGGCCCTAATTTTCTCAAATACTCCAGCATTGATCCTTAGCACGGGGAAAATTCATCAGGAGTGGTCACTACTGATGGTGACGTCATTTTTGAAGAACCTCATGAAGAGCACCCTGTGGTTATCTTTGACAGGAATTCAGTGCTCATATCCTTTTTTATTATTACTTGACTAGCTGCACTGGCATTATTGTATCACCTAGAGCATCAGAGATATCTAGTTAGAGTAGGGTAGGTAGGGAAAGATCAATAAAGCTCAATCTGTGAGCATGTAGTTAGTTGTTTTTTAATTCCTGCAAAGTCTAGCAAGTCGGACAGTCTAATCCTGGCTTGGTTGTTTTCAATTTCTATCTTAGAATGTAGAGAATAAATCTGTTAGACAGTTTAATCCTAGCAGATACTAGATTAGGTAGAGAAACTATGAGACCAACAGTTTAATCTGGTCTCATGGAGTAATAAGGGTAGAAATAGAATAGTTTTATTTTCTGTTTATAAAAATAAATTATGTAAAGGGTCTTCTAGTCCAAATGCACCCTGGAAGAAAAATTCTAGGATTGTAGAATGGGTAGGTAGATTGTTTGGGAATGTTTCTACTGATCTATCATGTTTGTGGCAGCTAAAAATAAAAGAAGAAAGATGGCTCAAGCACCAGGCATCTGGCCTACACCAAAGATCTATTCTCTAAATTCTTGACTCCTTCAAGAAGAAGCCATCCCCATGTGGAGCCATTGTTAGCCCCCTATAAATTTTTGACAAGAAAACAGGGGGCTAAAATGTTTTTGAGCCTTCAAGGAATGCATTTCCCCTTAAAACACATCATCCTTGAAGCCTCTTTGTGCCTTTTTCCCTTTGATAAATCCCCTCTGTTGATTCCCATTATAAAGCCTCTCTGATTGCAAAAAATTGTGCTCCAAAAGTCCTATATTTATCCCTTGTATCCCTGCAAAATGTCCCTTTCCAACCCTTTTTCCCCTTTGTTAAAGTTCCCCTTTGTTTGGCCCAATTTCCCCTTTTTCCCCCTACTGTTACCATTTCCCAACCTTAGAATGCATTAAAAAGGGAAAAAACCCACTTTTCACTTTATATTAAGGCCTAGCCCCCTTCGGCCCAGCCCCTAACCACTTCCCCTCCATGCCCCCGAGTGCTAAGACCAAGCGCTAGTCATAAAGTGCTTATCGCAATCGGGGGTTTCATATGCTCCCTTATCCTTTGTAAATACAAAAGTTCCAATGCGATGGTGAACTTGTCTGTCGGCCCTTGAAATAATCTCAATCGTCGATCTATGTAAGATCTAACGGTCAACGCTTTTTCGCAATGCGCTCGTCACTCCACCATTCGCCCCTCCGATCTCATCACAACCATCCATATAGCCCACAGATCAACGGTTAGCCTTTCACTCGCCTGGTGGTCCCCGCAACCACACACTATTCAAAAACCGTTGGTTTCTATCGCATCGTCGTTGGGGGGTAGGCGGTAATTTTTGATTGGCCAGCGATTCCACTCATCACACGACGCATGGCAGCGGCACTATTTCAGAACCGCCCTCCCATCATGTGTTATCGTTCGGCATTTGACATCGCGTGATATCCATATACACCGTTCGATCTGCGATCGTCCATCCAACGACTATCGTGCCACGAAGTTGCATGGGATTTAACCAAGGCAACCATACCCCTGGCCCACCATCCATTGCCCTCCGATGCATTTTCAGCCGTCGATCTCCTCCCGAGATCGGACGTTCCAGATTCATTCGCCCTTCGCCATGTCCTCAGCCGTCGATCTCCTCCTAAGGTCGGACGGTCCATATTTAACCACATGCGCCTGCCATCGACTGGGTCCTGCCACGTCACCATTCCACATGTGTTGTCACGTTTTCCTCCATCCCTGTATATATATGCGTTCAAAGGTCAAATTTTAATGTTTTACATTAAAATTTCCGTTCTACTGCATTTTCCCACTGTGCCACCATTCTGCAAGCCTCCCACTGCATTTTCCACCATAATCCCACACTATTCCACCATTTCACCAGCTGCATGACCATTCTCATCATCTCCGTTGCATCCACCACCTCCATACGTGTTTTTCTTAACAAGTTTTCGTGTTTTGCAGGGTTTCGGGTGGTGAAAACCACCGTGGTTCACAGTCACTGTTGCAGTGGCACAGAGTGCAAGAAAGGACCATTTTCAGGGGTTGAATTTATGAAGAAGGTTGGGGAAGGTGTTATGATAGGATGTGCATTCAAATAATAGGGTTGAACTCTGTCAAAACCTTCCAGAACCATTTAAAGCACAGATTTCGCAGTCAGAGGAAAACATGGAAGTGGCAAAGAGTATCAGTGGGAAAACAGAGCGTTTAAGGCCTGTAATTGCAGATTATAAACCTTAATACAATTATCCAAAGGCAAGGTACCAGAATCAAAGACCTCGTGGATTGCTCAGAAGGTGCAATGCATAGAAAACCATACTATCAGGGTTTCCATATCAGCAGAACGTTCTTCCATGAAATGACACGATACACATTATTGTTTCAGTCTACATTGTGTCCAAGTGAAGATTTCCACCCTGACAACAGTCCTACACCATCAGAAGAATTTGTTACATGGTATGGTAGACCCTAGCACCATTGTTCTACCTTTTTGTGCAATTCACCAGAACACTACAGCGAGTACAATAATAGACATACCTGGAAGTAAATTACAGCCTAACGAAGACCACTCCATCTTCCAACAAATACCAGAGATAAATGCCTAGAATTTAAACTGAATGGAGCCTCGGCCCTCCTACTGCTTCAGAATTTAATGTTGAATTTAAGTTTACATCTACTCTTGTTATTCTTTTCTCCTATAAGAATCCTCGAGAACATATTGTAAAGGTTGTTGTTGTTGTAGCTAGAGGGATTCAGTGTTGACTGTTAGAACAGTGTTGGGAGAAAGTAGCAGAGTATTTTGTATTGTAGTAGGCTGGGAGGAGAAGTTTGGATTGTAATATCCATTGAGCTCAGTGTATGTGACTAGTTTTGCATCAATTAATCAAGCACATTTCTTTCGATCTTGGTCTATTACTACACGTGATGTTTCTTTTATCTTATCGTTCAATTACGTTTTCATGTTGTTCATTGTTCTTTTGGGCTCGCATCAAAAATATGGCATAGGATTTACCCTTGTTAGGTACCATATGTCTCTGCTCTCCTTGCCTTAAATGTTTTCTGTTGTATGTGTTATCTAAGGGTTGATTTCAGTTAATTTAACTAGTGTAGTGGATGTCATTTCCTGCTAGCTGATGTATGAATTAATGGAATATGTTCTTAGATGTTCTTGTTGGGTTTAAGCTGGAAGATTTGGGAACACTAGGGATTAGAGTTAGCCCTGTCCACTATTATCCTTGTGCGAACAGCTGGCCTTTCTAAGATCTCTTTCTGGTGTCAAAGCATTAAAGGTTCAAAGTCCTTCTCTGATCTATAGACCTTGGCTTGTTAAACGTCTCTTTGTTTTTCCCTTGGAGCATGCTAAAGATGACCTGGAGTTAAATGACCTCTGGTACAATCTATAAGCTGACCCTTTGTCCCTCCTTTGAAAGCTACCTTTGAGTATGTCCAAGCAGGTCTAGAGTTAAATGACCTCTGACCTGATATATAGACAGAAATTGGGTTGCTTTCCTTCTTTCACTTTCAATCCTTAATGTTCCATTCCACCATCTATCTAAAAAGATCCTTTAGAATATATGACTTTCCCTTTGAAAGCCTTGGCTAGTTGCTACATGTAATTCCCTTTCATGACTCCATAGCCCAATGGATGGCACTTTCTTGTCCTATCCTCTTTTCTGAAACATCATGCTGCTTTGTCCTTTTTCTCCCATTATTTTCTCAGTCTATGATCTCATGACCAACCCAGCAACCAACCAACCAAATCATTTTAAACCCCCCTGTGTGCTTCATAACTACCCTAATACCTCATTTTTATCTCTCAAAGATATATTATTCTTTGTTTCTTTGGAGAGATCCCTCTCCGAGTCCAGGAGGGCTAGATCCTGAGGTCCCAAAGTGGTTTGATGTTGTCTTATCTTTTGGTATTGCCAAATCTGCCAAAACATAGGAACCCCAACAGGTTTGTCTGCTATGCTCACTGCAATATTTAGGGCCTTCTCTCCTCTCTACATTCACCACATCTCCAGATGCAAATGAGTTAATTTGGAGGGAAAATGCCTTATTAAAAGAGAAACCCCTGATTTTTCTTTGGCCTGCTGCAACCAAACCGTAGCTCAGTTTGAAAAACCATTTGTACCATTGGAAAGATCTCACTGAGCCTCAAATGGGTATTAGTTAGTTTTTTTGGATTTGATACTTCACCAGGACACATTTTGTCCAAGAAGGGTCACTTCAGCACTCCTCAAAATCGAATTTCTTCACTTGCAACACTTGTACTTGGGGCACCACTTTCCCTTCATACTTGTCCATGCTCGTGTTGATTTTCGTCATGAGTAACCATCATTTACTCATGTTTTTATGGTACCCATCATACCTTTTCTATGTGGTAGCATCATCGAGTCACCCCTGTTTAGAGCATTCGAGTTGAGTCATCATCGCATCCATGGAGTATATCCCGAGTCCCTTTGTATCCCGCTATAGTATTCCATCCTTCATTGCTTGGTTCCTCTCTCATGTCGCACATTATGGCCTTACATTATGGCCTTCAGTCCTACTATCCCCTATCCCTCATGATATTGTGTCAGTCGCTGCCAGGTCATCCATGCCCTTTATGATCTAACAAGGGAAGTCGTCCATCCGCTACTCAGTACCTCCCATTTTATCGTCATCCTTGGTGTCAGTCTGTCAGTTGCTCTACTATTTTCTCTCGTGCCTTGGTTGAGGATCCCTTATTGCCTCACCTATGGTGAACCTCCTTCTGTTGACATCAAATCATTCATTCCAGAAGACAAGTCTATAGGGCGGTGTACCTTGGTTCTAGCTTCCACTCCTGTTCGGTGCCTCAAATCAGGTAAAGGGACTCTTTACAACCCTTTGAATTGATTGTTTCTTAGCTCTAGCTCCTTACAGCATCATTGAGATCCATATACATGTTGGTTCAGTGATGCAATAGATTGGACTAGTGATTCCTAGGTCTGTGTGAGATTTTTCAGCCCTCATGAGGGGGTGGCCCTACAAGTAGCCCCCCACATGCCCGGATGACCTCTTCATTATAGCCTTTGATGCAACTCCATATATTTGATGATGTCGACCTTAGCCGCTTGCAACACCTTTTTGTTTGCATGTATCAGTCAGATTTTCAGAGCCCTTTCCTTTTTATAGGGGCATTTGGGTTGTATTTGTATCTCATGTACTCAAATATTATTGTATAATTCCTGGCTATTATCCCAGACACAGTATGTATGTGGGATTCATTATCATATTTTTATCTGGCTCATGTTTATGCCAGCATGTACTATATTGTTTAGTCCCTTGTTTACTGGACGCATTATTCTTTGTACTCTGTCTCGGTAGGCATAGGTATGCCTCCCCCACTGCCTATAACACAAGTACTCACTCATAAAAGAGACTTGTCGCACCTGTAAGTCTCACCTCCTCAGGGTCTAGTCCTTTAGTGCTTGAGTCTACCTTATATTTATCTCTCTTTAACTTCCCTTTTGATGTCTACTGATTGAGTTCTTACACCGTACTTTGGTCATATGATTAGCTCCTAATTCTCATATGCTGGGGGGAAATCTATTACACCATTTTTCGGTCATCTAACCTGTTACTATTAGATGGACCTAGGTACACCATGTAAGACCAATTTTACCCTAAGTAAAATTGCTTTCACTATGAAAAATAACTTAGTGAACCACCTTTATTAGGTTTTTTATGGTCTAAACAGGAAACCCCATGAGGAAATATTAAATAAATCCACTTTTGTTTGATTTTCCTCAAGGAATAATTAGTTAAACAATAGTTTAATTAATATTGTTGGTCATATTTAACCCAAAACAGGAAAATTAATTAGATAAATTATTATTTATCTTATTTGAGAGTGTAAACTTCTGCGATCCATAACAAATTAAAATAAATCTTCCGAGAAATCACATGAGAAACTATTTTCTAGGAATAATTATTTAAACCTTATTTAAATAATATTCCTTGTTAAATTTGACTAAATCATTCATTAATAATTAAATAAATCATTATTTATTTGATTATTACATAACCACATCCTTAAAATAATAAATAAATCATTTATTTATTTATTATTTACATATAAAGGGATTTGACCAAAGTCAAATTCCTTTTCACTCCAACAAATATAATAAAATATTCCATAAAATATGGATCTTTATTTCATTAATAATATTTTAATTATGCACCAATATCTAGACTAACTCAATATTTTGTTATAAATAGAAGGGTTTTTCCATTCATTCACTACCTTTTGTTGCCTAAAGATCACTCTGGATTTATAGTTTTGGTTTGACTTTGATCCACCATCATTGTTATATTTTTCTGTCTTTTTGCTTGTGAGCTCCCTTTGAGTTCCATTTTTGTCTGGGTTTTCTACACCATCAAGAGAGAGGAATTTTAGATCTTAAGTGCTGAGGACTTACAAGAACCCATCCCATTGAAGAGAACTGGTAAAATCCTTATATGTTTTCCTCCCAGGTACCATTAATACAAAATTCATTCAACATATTCTTGTCTTGTCTATTGGATGCATGGATAAACTCTTGCTTTTATTTACTGCTTAATGTCTTTTAATGCATAGATCTAGATTTTTGCAGCATTTACCTTGGTCACCTAATTGCAGATCTAAAGATATTGGTAGCCATATTTGTTGTTATGGATGTTTGTTATGTGTGGGTAAAGTGAGACTTTTTCGTACGCTCGCGATTAAGATTCATACTAACAGTGACAATCTATTCATCATCATCTAGGGTATGCCTCTCTTCATATGTTGATATACATCCTGCTGGATGCCCTCCCAAGTGAACTCCTCCCTCAAGGAATGATATGCATCAATGTGCATGGAAAGAAAGTCCACATGTGCTGTATCTAAAACTTCTCCTTGAGCTCAGAAACTCTAGTCGAGAAGACTTTGGCATAAGAATAGATGACCCCATCATCCGCCATGTATCTATCATCTCCCTCTGGGTCATCAAGAATAATGCAAGAACCAACATCCTTGGAGTACTCTACCAATAGTTGAGATCTCCAATATGGATCAATCCTCCTAAGAGACAGTGTTGAAGATCTGAAATGTGAAGCTCCCCACATGCTGATGTCTTTTCCTTTGACATCCCCCATGCCAAAGTCATCCTCCAAAGTGCTGCCATGCCCATCATGCAATTGTTCATGCTCAAGTAGAAGTGGTGATATTTGGATGTTGGCCTCACATGAGAAGCTACAATCCAAAAAGAACCTCCTGATCTTGGCCAATGTAAGCATGAGTGGCCTCAATCTACTCCAATAAGTGGAGGATTCCTTCTGTTAGGGTCCTATAATAATAGGGTTCATAAATTTTTAATTGACTTTGATAGTCTTGTAAATATGTATGTACCTTGATTTCTATAAGTTACCTGAAAGTGAGAAAATCCAAATGCCACTACTTTTACTTTTACTGCAAAAACAATGATTATGTCCAGAGTGTCAATAAATTCCATAATCAATGATTAGTTAAATAGTTTAATCTTAACTCTTCATGATTTCAATTTCATGTTTTAGATAGTGAATAAAGATTTGTCAAACAGTTTAAACTTGAAAAATCAGTAGATAGGTAGAGAATAATGAGGAGATCAATAGTTGAATCTAATCCCTCAGATGAAATAAGGTAGATCTATAAAGTTTTATGCTTTGAAAGAAAATGTTTTAAAGTTGCAAGCCTAAATGCACCTACAAAATGAAGAAAAAAATGTTAGAAATAAAGTAGGGTAGGTAGAAAGTACTAGAGAAATCATGTAAATAAGACATCATCTGGAAAAATCACTAATTTCCCTCCCCTATATCTATTAATTATTCTAAACTTTCATTCAAAGAGGCTCAGAGCATTTCTCTAACTTTTATTGGGACCGCACCCAAGGCTCGATGACTGATAAGTTAAAAATATTTGAATTCCTACCTTAAACCCTCATTCATCAGCATTTATCCTTCATTCATACATCAAAACCCCTTTTTCCTAAGTAAAGGCACTTTCTTACTTAGTAGAATTATAACCATAAAAATAATTAACTTCATTCTTTGATAAAACATTCATAAAACCCTCAAAACACACTTATCCTAAGTATTTGTGAAGTAATATAAAAGATAAGCTATGATACATTTTTTCACTTTACTTAGAAATAACATGTGTTCTATTTTCATTTTCACTACCCTTTTCATATTAAATTTTAACCTATTTTATTAAATCCCTAAATTTACCCTCCCGTAGATATTAATTCCCCCATAACTAAATAAACCCCAAAATCCCATTATTATAAAGTTTAGACCATAGTTAAATATTCCACGTGCATAAAATAAAGACTCTGCCCATAAAACCTTTGGTCTAAACTTATCATTAATTAAAAACTCCGCCCCTATAGTTTTTAAAGTATTCAAAAGGTTTAAAACTATATAATACATCGGCTCTCGCATATGTTTTATTAAAACATTTCACAAATGTTATAAATAGAAATACATTGCATTACTCCCCCATCTATATTTTTTATAACCCAAGGTTTTTGAATTAAATAAATGTCTATTGCTAAAGTTCAAACCCCCTCCACTCATATAAAATACCCGGCCCCACCTATCATTCCAGTGCAACTCTCGAACTAATCTCAACCATTTGCATTCAACCTCCAGATCCAACGGTCGACATTCAATATCTCGCAGAATAGATGCGCGTTCCTCCAAATGCCAAAGTCATGCGAAATGGGTGGTTTCCCATTAACCTCTCTCCTACATGTGGCCTTTATTCATTGGATCATGTGGGTTGAGTTCAATACAGCTTACCAACCAATAGTCATGCGATAACCACTCGCAGTTTTAATCCATTCAAACTTCGAAACCGCCCTCCCGCCTGATGCAACTTACATTCAGTATCAGATTACTACACCCAGAATGCATAATAAACCTTTTCAAAAGCATTTCATTCATCAAATATTCTTGCACTTTAAACCTAAACCCTCTACAACGTTTCCCCAACTATAAAAACATAGTTTTAAGACATTTTCCGCCCTTTTTTACGCCCGAAGCCTGTAAACATTTACCCTGCAAACCTATAAAGACTGCTGAGGAGCTCCATGTTGCTCCGGATAAGCTATTGAAGACTTCAACTCAACAAATAACCTCAATAAACTCTTCCAAAAAGCTGATACCTGCATTACAACAGGTATTTTTCTAAAAAATTCAAACTTGCAATCAATTTGAAAACCTTTTAAAGAACAAACAGTCTCAGAAATTGATTAAACAAACTACCAAAAAGTCCCAAAAACAAGCCAAACTCTGGAAATTTTTTTCCAGAAACCCTTTTTCTCTGTGGTGCGCTATTTTGAGGAAATTGGTGAAATTTTCACAGTTTATTAGTCTATTTCAAGCCCTGAAATAAACCAGAAAACCTCTGCAGTTACCCTAAACCCTATGTGATCCTTTTAAAAAGGTTTTCATCCCTATTCCCATTAAAAATACTCAGAAAACCCATGTTTTCTGTTTCAAGCCAACTCTAAAGCCTCCAAATCTCTTTGATAGGCTTAATTGAACAGAAAAATCAAAGAAAAGCTTATACTTTGCTAAAATTTTCCCATTCAAGCCTCTTCTATAGTTAAATTGCCTCTGCAAACTATTTTAACTTGCAGAAGCATATCAAAATTCCTAAAAAATAGAGTATAAGCAAGCCTGAAGGTTCTAAAGCACCTAAACCTACCCCTACCATGACTTCAAGTACTGCTATTGTTGTCAATCCATTACAACCACCTGTTGTTGATATTGAACACATTCCCCTAGTTGATACTGATTATAAAATAACTGATCCCATTGTTGAATTCAACCTGTTAGATATCCATAACTGTTGCTATGAGAAGTCTTTAGATGATCATGAAGAAGTTCATATTTGGGAATCCAGTTTGCCCAAATATGTTGTCCCATTGACTCACCCTTATCAGGAGATTATTAGGTTGTGTCAGCAGTATTATACTCCTAAACAAAGAGCTATTGTGAATTCTAGTAAAGAAATCCTATTTACCATCACTATAGAGTCAATTAACCAAATGTTGCAGCTTCAACCTAGCCCCCAAGAAATTCCTTTGTCTATTAAGGCCCTCACTAAGCTATACATTGGCCTAGATTTTCCTAAAAGGTTCATGATTTTCTAGACTTTTATGTTTCTGCATGTAGAAATTCTTGTTGAGGGGTAAAAAGGTATCTTTGAAACACCTAATTAGCCTACATTAATTATCAATCCGGGAGTGACTTTTTATTTCAAGAGTGTACTCTGTCTAAGGCTGCAATTAACTAAGAGTAATGCTATGAATATGTAGTACATAATCTTAAATACAAGAGCAAACAAATGCTTGTAAAGAAATCTAATTACAGTAACATAAATGGAAATGCTTTGAAATATTAACTAAATCAATCTGCAAAACATAGATCAGGGATACAGTAGTAGTAACTCCCTCCCTTAGAAATCGATGCAAGATAACCAATCTAGGAACTTGGAAGCAATAACCAGTGTATTCTACAGTTGGTGATCTTGTTCTTAAAGCAATCGAAATGAAATCAAACTCAAACTACTTGTTGATGAAAATAACTGAAAGGAAATTCAAAGGCTCGAAAGGAACAACGACTTGTAACTCCTATGCATACATAGCAACTATAACAAATCTATTTGCTAATCTGAAGCTATGAATCAAAAATGAAAAATAAAGAGGAATGGAATAGTAACATAAATTGAACAGCAATTATAAACTTAACTAATCTCAATACTTCAACCCTGTCGACAGACAATACCATGAAACAATCAATCATAAATAATTGTAAACTAATAGAACAGCAACTTAGAATTGAATATAGAACAGCAAAGCTTTATAACGATGGCATGGTAAATGAATGCACTTCCTGCAGATGATAAAATAGCAATGCAATTCGTTAATGATCACAATGAATCTATATTCAATCCAACGGTAGTCAATCAACTCTGCAATTGAGATAAAATTTAAACACAACTTCACACAACAGTAAGCAAAGATTATAAATACAAACAGAAGGGTAATTCCACCAGAGCCGGGCCCTTAGCACTAGTGAAATACTGATGGGATACTTCAGAACTTAAGAGATGAAATGAAATGCTTCTTTGATATTAATCAAACATAAAGTATTACAAAGACTGCTGTCTCAAAATTGAGAGTCAATAAACAATATTAGAAAGGAAATGTTTGAATAATGAGAACTTCCGACCTTTTCTAATCACCAAAAGAATTTTCTTATATAACATACCCTGACGGATAAGACGAGGAATAAGATGAGTTTGAACAACGATCCCTCAGGATCGAAGGATCCTGAGGGATTCGCTTCTCTTCATTTGGTTATCATATGGTTTACTTTGACCGAAGCCAAGTTGTTCCTTGCCTTTCCTTGGCAATGCATTTGGATTTCCTTGTCTTTGGCTAGAAGTGGTTTAACGCTGGTGGAGCAGTAGTTGCATTAATCTTAGCCTCGCCTTTGGTACAGTTGTTCACTTCGTCTAATTCCTGTTTTATCAACAAAAAGAAACCTTTAGTCATCTTTTTGCAATAAACATAAACCTTTCCAATTCTACCATAATTCTTATAATAAATTACCTTCCTAAGGTAAAAAGGAGTATGTCTATAGTAAAAAAATGAGAAAATACACAATAATTTCATAACTTTTCTTACTGCCCAACATATCCCCCTGCTCAATATTTGTCATGTCCTCATGAAAACTATAGTTCACATGGAGAGCAGTCAAAGAATAAGCCGAATAAGGTTTGTCATCAAAAGGCCTAAAACCATGCAGTGTAGCTAATTACTCAAAAACATGCTCTGTCTGTCCTTTGGGGAGTTCGTAAATGGCTTTGTAGTCTGAAGCAGGATACCATGCAATGGGGCTTTAGAACCTACACCCTAGCCAGAATGGTCCTTTTAAAATGAGATGACTATAGGAAACCAAGCAGTTTGCAGCTAGCCAAAAGTTTTTATAATTAAATGGTTCTCTATTTTGCACATTCTGATTAGAAATTATCCATCGCACCTTAGCTGCTATGTAAGCCTAGTTTCGAATAGATAAGAAATAATCAGTACCATTCAAGATAATCAATTTGTGGACAGGCCCCAACGCTTGGATAACACCTTCCTTTGTCATCAAACTTTTCTTCCTAGCCCAAAATTGAAATGGGTCCGGAGGTTCACTCCTAACCCATAAATATAATTCATTTTTATATGCTTTAAGCCATTTCAATTGATTTACAACAAAGGAAATGAATGCCTGGTGTTGGACATCTCCCACAAAAGGGCTAGGGTTTGACTCACAATCATTTTAAAGTATTAAATTATGCAAATAAAATTAACACAAAAGGCATTGTACTTTGATCCCATAAAGTTTGCGGCATGATACAAAGTCATCTATAGTTTTTAGCTCTACGGATTTCCATGCCCTAACTACCTTAATCTTTAGCTATAAATATCTTTCTAGTAAAAATAAGGCATAGTTTTTGGTAGGGCATCTACAGGCTAAGACATCAGTGTATAATGAGCAGAGAGTGTTCTTTTGATTGTAGGCTAATTTTAATTGGTTCATTACCTTTTCAGCCTTTTCCTCTGCTTTTCGACACTTTTCTTAAGCTTCAGATTCTGCTTCATGGACAATCTTCATATGTTGCTGCAACTCCTGATATCTCTTCCTAGGGACAGTGTCCTCTTCCAACCTTTGCCTTTCTAGTCTGGCCTGTGCCAACTCCTTTTGGAGTCTGGCTAGTGTCGGGTCACTAAAGGTATGCTGACTACCAGCTTGCATGTTTTCACTTGAAGCGGGTCCCTCTAGAACAGCTTGTGTTGGAATAGCTATTTTCTATTTCGTATCTCCATAATTAGGCTCAGGCATAGCCTCTGCAACTTGGGGGTTCCTCTTAGCGGCCACATTTCTTTTTTTTCAAAGCTCACTTAGTAGCTATGCTTATTCTCTTGGGGGCTCTCTTAGGCATTTGTTTCATTCTCATAATCCTAATGGTTTGCCTAAGCTGTTCCACGAGCCTGTGAAGCTTCATTCGTTCCCTCCGAAGCTTTTCAATCTCAGTTACTTTCCTCCTCTTTTTTAATGGAACAACTGTTCCTTTATCTAAACCTGTTTTCTTAATAGGATTTTGGTCCATATCAGTTGTGCCTTGATCCAGGTGGATATCGGTGGCCACCCACCTATTCCATTTGGACTAGCACCATCAATTCTTGCAGCTTTCCACATTCAGCACAACTTACTATTTTTAGCAGGTTTTCGGGTCCTCCACTCTCGGAGCCATTTTGGGGGCTTAATGATCCAGGTGGATATTGGTGGCCACCCACCTATTCCATTTGAACCCCCATCTTCAGTTCTTTCAATTTTCAAGTTGCAAGAAAACTTACTATTTTTAGCAGTTTTTCGGGTCCTGAACTTCCGGAGCCGTTTTGAGGCCCTAAACGACATTTTTTGGGAAAAAGGAGAGTAACATGGGTCCATGGACTGATGTTTCTCATTCAAAAATTGAATTCCTCGGATAGATCTTTCTAACGAGCTATTGAGCGCGTCAAACGGAGATCGGGTGCCAAAGTTATGCCCCCGGGAAGTTGAACCACCAATTTACCCAAACGGGCGCCCACAGTTTTGGCGCCTCATCTCCTACTGTTAGGTTTTTGGACGTTTCAAATTCTACATTGTTTCTCAACAATAAATAGGCCCTCGAGCCTCATTGTAACACAGTTCAGAGGTCTGTATCTATCACATCTCTTCTCAGAGATTCGCTACCAGCACCCTAGCTATTGTATTTCCATTATGCCTATAAGCATATTTCTGTTATTTGATATTAATGAAATGAAACATTATTTCCGCTGCATCTCTATGTTCATGGTTATTTCTATATTCTGTTGTGTTCCTACATAAAATCCGGATCAGTGGTATTACAGCGGGTCTGCTCTTTCTTTGTTTTTCTTTGCATGTCCCCAACGCGGTTAGGGTATAAGGAGTTAGGGCTCGATCTGGTTGAACCCTTGCAAGATCAGCCTCACAAACCTTGACGACCTCCCATGGCGGAAGAAAAGAAAGATGAGGGAGCAGGAGATCCTATCAAAATACTGCTCGATGAGGCCCTCGAGAAACAAAGGAATGCGATGATGGATAACTTTGCTCAAATCCTTCAACGACTGCCCACATATGGCACATCTGCATCCAACAGCCACTCTGGAGGTGCCACTCCCTTCAAGGTACAGGTAAACTTTGACATTCCTATATTTGAAGGAAAAATAGATGCAGACACTGTAGACAGATGGTTAAATTTGTTGGAAGGGTATTTCTCGGTCCATGACTTCTCTGACCGAGAAAAGATTATTTTTGCACTCCTCAAAGCCGCCCCCATGTCAAAGACTGGTGGGAAACCTACCGTGAGCAAGAGGGCGAAGGGGAACCCTCTCTGTTCTCGACCACACCCACTTGGAATTCGTTCCGAGACGGCATCAAGGAACAATATTACCCCGTGGGGAGCTATGAGGAAAAATACATCCAATGGACCACGCTGCGGCAACAAAAGGATCAAGATGTGCACGAACTGACGAATCTGTTCCATACCCTGCGCACAAAGTTGGGTATTAAAGATTCAGAGAGACATTTGGTGCCCAAGTACCGCGGCTGTCTGCACAAACACATTCAGGAGGAAATGGAGTTCCTCGACATTACATCGCTTGGCACGGCATATCGCTATGCCGCCAAGATCGAGCAGAAATTTAAGCAGAAGAAGCGAGACTTTGGATCTGCGAATCTGAAAGGTGCCCCCGAACCGAAGAACAAGGGGCAAGGCCAAAGCAATGTGACTCAGAACAACACCACAAATCCAAAGAAGGACACAGGGAAGTGGTGTGAATTTCATAACAGCCCCACTCACAGCACAAATGAGTGTCGGGCCAAACAGTCTTTGGTGGCTGAACTAAAGGCACCCGAATCAGATGCATTTTCTGATCCTGAGTTAGAACTAGACAAAGGCAATGACAAACAGAAGAAGATCATTGATGCGGATCCCAGTGCCATTGTTTCCACCACCAAGATCCAGAAGGAGGGTCCAGAGGATCCAGAGGAGGGGGAGCGCCTCTTCCAGTCGCAAATGTGGGTGAAGGGTTCTCCGCTGCAGTTTCTCGTCGATAGCGGAAGCCAAAAGAACCTCATTTCAGCAGACGTCGTGAAGTGGCTCGGCCTACCAACCATAGCACACCCGCAACCGTATACCATTGGGTGGCTCCACCCAGGGAGAGATCTCCGCATCCGCCAGCAGTGCCGACTTCCATTCAGTATCAAGCCATTCACGGATGAGGTATTGTGTGATGTTGCTCCTCTTGATGTAGCTGATGTATTATTGGGCCAACCATACTTGTGGAGGCGACATGCTATGTATGAGTCTAGGCCTCGTGCTGTTATTATTACTTTGGGAAATAACTTGTACAGGATACCGGAGGTAGTACCGCCTCCTGCCATTTCTTTGACTACTACAAAACAACGCAGTAAGATTGTTTCCCAGACCAGGAAATTCATTTTCCTTACGACTCACTCACAGGGAAAGAAGAATATTGTGGCCACAACCTCGAAACAGGGCTCCCTTTCACGGCTGCAGCATATGGACAAAGTCATGGAGGAATATGATGACAATTTCTCCTCACTCATAGAGGTTCCTCTACACTGTCAGGACAAGCACTCCATTGATCTGACTCCCAATGCACCACCACCTGATGTTGCCATACATCCTGCAACTACAAATACAGAATCCAAACATGTACTGTATGAGGCTGATAAAGAAACCAAATTTACTAAACGCATCCAACATGTCCACCCGCAGGTCCATGACATCTTCAACACATCTAATACTCAGTTCAACAGAATTTGCCTCATCTCATGGAGGATCTCAACGCAATGGGGACCATTGCTTCCTAAGGAGGGAGGAATGATCCAGGTGGATATCGGTGGCCACCCACCTATTCCATTTGGACCAACACCATCAATTCTAGCAGCTTTCCACATTCAGCACAACTTACTATTTTTAGCAGGTTTTCGGGTCCTCTACTCTCAGAGCCGTTTTGGGGGCTTAATGATCCAAGTGGATATTGGTGTCCACCCACCTATTCCATTTGAACCCCCATCTTCAGTTCTTTCAATTTTCAAGTTGCAACAAAACTTACTATTTTTAGCAGTTTTTTGGGTCCTGAACTTCCGGAGCTGTTTTGAGGCCCTAAACGACATTTTTTGGGAAAACGGAGAGCAACATGGGTCCATGGATTGATGTTTCTCATTCAAAAATTGAAGTCCTCGGATAGATATTTCTAACGAGCTATTGAGCGCGTCAAACGGAGATTGGGTGCCAAAGTTATGCCCCCCGGAAGTTGAACCACCAATTTACCCAAACGGGCGCCCACAGTTTTGGCGCCTCATCTCCTACGGTTAGGTTTTTGGACGTTTCAGATTCTACATTTTTTCTCAAAAATAAATAGGCCCTCAAAGCCTCATTGTAACACAGTTCAGAGGTCTGTAGCCATCACATCTCTTCTCAGAGATTCGCTACCAGCACCCTAGCTATTTTATTTCCATTATGCCTGTAAGCATATTTCTGTTATTTGATATTAATGAAATGAAGCATTATTTCCACTGCATCTCTATGTTCATGGTTATTTATATATTTTGTTGCGTTCCTGCATAAATCCGGATCATGCCTTCAGTTAGGTTCTCTTCTTGGTCTTCTGCTTGGGGTTCTTCTTCAACATTCATATGCCCCTAGCTAAATTCTTCGGGAATGATATCCTCGGTTGACTCTGCAATCCCCTGAGGGCTTTCAGATTGAGATATTGCTTCGGTATTTTCTTGTTCATGCCTTTCATGGGAAGTAACTGTAGCTTCGCTAGGGTTTGTTGTTTCATCCATAATTTCTTCAACTGTTTCTTTGTTGACTGCAAAGTGCTCCTGCAACTGATTAATATCAATGTTAAGGTCCAAAGGGCTATGAGGCTACACAGAATCACTCATATTGGCTAGAATTTGGGTCAATTGGTCTTCCTATAAAGGGCTTACGGTATCATTTTCGGGAGGCTCTGTTCCTTCTTTGTTGCTGCTATATCTTCATCCTCCTCACAGGTATGATAGCTTCCTTCTTCCTCATCCAAATATCGAATTTCTCCTTCAATTTCCTCTTCCTTAGTATTTCCTTCCTTTGCACTAGATTGTTTCTCACCACTGGTGTGGTGACTTATTTCTTCTTCATCCGAGTAGCGAATTTCTGCTTCCATTTCCTCTTCTTCATTAGTACGAGGACTTCCTCCTTCCAATTGTGGAGGTTGTTCATCCTCTGAGCTATGCAATTCTAGGGGCTGGCTACTGCTACCTGGAAGTCCTTCCATCATCCCCCTACCTCATTTTGAACAGAGGGACTGTCTGTGAATTGATGGCTTGGCTATTGAGCCAGCCATTCTCTTCTGTTTTGGGGCAGGTAAGGCTAACCCTCCATCAATGGAGAATATCAACTCTTCCGAGCTGGTCTATTGCTGGGCAAGGCTACGACTTACTATTAATCTGATTAGGCAATGGTGGCTGACCACCATGTATGCATCCTGAGCTTTTCTTATACTATGGGAAATATCATGTAGTAATGAATTTAAAAATGCAGGAAAATTTACAGTGCATTTCTGTTTTAATACAACCAATAACTTAAGGTGGTGGGGTCTTACCACGTCTTTCCTTCCATTGCATGTTATGTAGGCCTGCACTATCTTGGCCAATTCCATCCATGGGTCACTTAATGATTTTCGCTGAAATCCTTTGCCTTTGACAACCAATGTCTGTTCGTCATCCTGAAAAATAGTCATGGCCTCTCAAATCCTGATCTTCTTTTGAGTCCATATAGTTTCTTGCACTGGAATGCTAGAAACCTCTACAATTATTTCATCGGATACAGCTATCTGTCTTCCTCTAACCATGGACTTTCCTTTTTGCAAGTTCTGTAAAAAATTGGTTGCCATTTCTTCATGGGGTTGTTGCATCCTCGTGAAATATGTAATCCATCCTAATCTTTCCAAAATCTCTCGTGCAGCATCAGAACTGACTAGCACCTGCAGCTCACTGCAAATTGGTCGCCCTCCCATTGTCTCTGCACATGGTTAGTTCTTCCCAAACACACAGTGATTGCAATGGAACAACACAACATGGTGAAGTGGAAGAATATCATTAATTTTTTTTTATTCCCTAGAATGCATGGATTTGGTTCGCATACAGGTAAAGGAATATCAGGATTTGATCTACATGCAGACATATGCGCCCCCCCTGATGGATAATAGGTCATCCTCGACTGTCAATTGAGAGAGGAAAGGTGGCATAGCAGTAGTACAGTAGGAAAAAGTAAACATAATTATGATACATTCAATCAAATTATAGCAATTACTGAAATCAATGCGTGTGATAAATCGTAAATAGATATAAAATCATTTTGTAATGATTCAAATATAAGGAGAAGGGACAGCTTAAGATAAACATAGGTACATATGCGTTTATTACCCACTTCAAACTAATACGATCGATTTGTAATGATTTTCATGTATAATAGGTTCGAAATAAAAGATTAAGGATTCATACTTTCATTTGATATTTAAATAGAGATATAGGAAAAAGGGTTTAATATGACTATTGATGTGTATAAATGTGACTCCAATACCATCAGTAGAGCTCTGTTGCCCACATGTGTCCATAACCTTGACAGAGTTGCTTTCCCACCCTTGGAACCATTGTCCTTTATTTATGTTAAGGAAGTGCTTGTTAAATGTCATAATGGAGGCCATTGTGCTGGCTTGGTGACCAGATAAATCACAATTCCATTCACCGGGAAGAAGTGAAAAGTGGGCAGGTCGGCTCGTGATGAGACCTCCTGTTCCAAGGACTTCCTTAATTTTTTCAATTGTCCATTGGACCATATCCCTGGTTTGGTGACCATGATAGGAATGCCACTTCACTAACTTCCTTATGATGATGGTAGGTTGGCTCTTGATGAGACCCCCTATCCTCCATCTTCCAAATCATAAAATTATTAGTGAACTATGTAAATACTTTTTTTTTTCATATAGCATTTTCCTGCTTATACATAAAGGATGGCTCAACACTCCTTAAGAGTAGGGATGGTGGAAGAAGTCTGAACATCTCAATAGAAAATAATATGCCCTTATTCCTATTCAATAAATAAAAATCAAATAAATTTATAACATATGGGAAGAACCAACATGATAAGCATAATCGATCAGATTAATTTAGTGGTAATAAGGCAGCGAAATCATGTTATCGATTATGTCCCTTTTTCCTATTTTTCTTATCATTACTAAACAACTTTCTAAAAAATGACGATTTATTTTGATTTGTTGATTACAGTAAGATTTAATTTGTATGATTGTATATGAGTAATATGTTTTCCTTTAGAAGAGTCATCAGAAATTCTCAAAATGCTAATCTAAAACAAAAAAACAATCCATTCAAAAAATGTTGTTCCTTTAAAGAGAACAGCAAAAACAATCTGCAAAACTATTGTTCCTTTCGAAAGGAACAACAAAAATGTGCGAAACTGCTGTTCCTTTCGAAAGGAACAAAAAAAACTCAAAACAAGCGTAATAAAATAGAGTTTTTGAAAAAAACAGAATTCCATGAAACAAACAACAAAACTCAAAATAAACGAAATAAACAAAGATTTGAAAAAATGAATTCGATAAAAAAAACAATCCAAATAAATGAGCAATCTTTATGTACAAAATTTAAAAAATAAATGATTTAATAAACTGGTGCCGAGGAGGAGCTATCCCCTTCAGCCAGAATTTCAATGGTAGAAGCTTCCCGTAATTGTTGGTAAAAGGATTCTCGGGTAAGCGGTTTATGATAAAATCGTACTCGATGACCATTTACCTTGAAGGAATGTCCTGATCCATCAATGGTGGCTAATGTAATAGTGCCATTATCATGCACTGTTTGTATTTCATAGGGTCTGAGCCATCGTGTCTGGAGTTTCCCTGGGAAATCCTAAAACCTAGAATCATATAGTAGTGCCCAGTCTCCTTCGTGGAAGATCTTTTCTTTAATCAGGGAGTCATGCCATTTTTCTCTCTGTTGTTGAATTAACGTTGTGTGCTAAAGAGAAGAGAGCCTAATTTCATCTAACTCATTAATTTGTTGCAGTCTTTTGGCCTGGGCTTCATTTATATCTAGACCCAGCTTTTGAGTTGTTCTTAATGTTTGAATTTCAAATTCTATTGGAAAGATGGGTTCTTTTCCACATACCAATTGATATGCTGAATAACCCGTAGTGGGTCTCCACGTTGTTCGATATGCCCACAATTATTCTGGCAATCTGTAGGCCCAATCTCATCTGTGTGAGGCAACGGTTTTTGTTAATATAGATTCAATCACTTTGTTTGTGCTCTCTACTTGGCCATTGGCCTGTGGGTGGTATGGGGTTGTAATATTGTGTTTAATGTGGTAGTTTTGTAGTGTTTCAGCTAATTTATTACCTACAAACTGTGGTCCTCCATTTTTGATTATGTCCCTTGGGAGGCCATATCGCACAAAGATTTGGAAAACAAACTGTATTACCGAGTCCTCTGTAGCTTTTGAAAGTGCCTCTGCTTCAACCCATTTGGTAACATACTCAATTGCAACTAGAATGTATGTTTTTTGGTTTGATGGAGGGCTAATAGGGCCAACAAAATCAAGCACCCAGCATTCAAATGGTTCAATCACTAGTTGAGGGTTCAAAGGCATTTCATCAGACTGCCCAGGGCGACCTGCCCTTTGGCAGCTATCACAGGCCTACACAATTTTTTTGGCATCTTTAAAGATAGTAGGCCAATAATATCTTTTTCATAAAACCTTATGGGCAGTTCTATGATCTTCAAAATGCCTACCACACTGCCCATCATGGCATTATTTCAAAATATCAAATACCTCATCCTCCCGAATGCATCTTCTTATTTGCATATCTGCACCTGTGTGAAATAGGTAGCCCCCAATCCAAGAGAATCGGGTACTACGCTATATTATCTGCTTTCGTTCATTAAGGGATAGATGTTTAGGTAATTTACCTATTAACAAATAATTTTCTATATCAGCATAACATGGGGTTCTGATAGTAATAGCGAATAGATGTTCATCTGGGAAGTGGTCTTCAACTGCTTCTGTATCTGTTGGCTTTGGCATTCTCGACAGAAAATCAGCTACAGGGTTCTCCTTTCTAGGTCGATCTTTGATTGTAATGTCGAATTCCTGCAATAAAATCAACCATATTGTCACTCTTCCATTTGTAACAGGTTTATTTCCTAAGAATTTAATGGCAAAGTGATCAGTATATAGAACTACAGGATACCCAGTTATATAATGTCTAAACTTATTTACAGCATGAACTACAGCTAAAAATTCCTTCTCAGTCACAATATAATTTAATTTAGCAGGGGATAGATTTTTGCTAATGTAATAGATTGCATATGGTTTCTTGTCTTCCTCCTACCCAATTATTGCTCCAATTGCTGTGTCTAAGGCATCGGATGAAATTTGGAATGGAAAATTCCAATTTGGGCCCCTCAGCACTAGGGTTGTTGAAACAAGATTCTTCAGATCACTGAAGGCATTGTCACATTTATCTGTCCAAATAAAATCAACATTTCCAGTCAATGCATATGAAGTTGCAGCTATTTGAGAATAATGTTCTATAAATCTTCTATAATAACCAGAAAATCTAAGAAAGCTACGTACCTCTGTTTGTGTGGTGGGTGTGGGTATTAACAAGATTATTTGAATTTTAGCTGGGTCCACCTAAATTCCAGCTGCTAAAATATAATGCCCTAAGATAACTCCTTCGGTCATCATCATATGAGACTTTTCATTGCTTAAACAAAGCCTAGTGTCAATACATCTTTGCAACATCTTTTCTAAATTTTCTAATGTTGGCTCAAAGTCATCCCCATAAGGTGTGAAGTCATCCATATATACTTCGAAACCTTCACTTATTATGTCTGCAAAGATGCTGAGAATGGCCCTTTGGAATGTAGCAGGGGCATTGCACAGGCCAAAAGGTAAGACTCGATAGGAAAATGTCCCCCATGGATAGGTAAAGTAGTTTTGTCTTGGTCTTTAGGGGCAATTTGGATTTGATTGTACCCACTGAAGCCATCAAGAAAGGAAAATAATTTCTTTCTTGCCAATGTGTCTAATACGGTCAATAAAAGGAAGGGGAAAGTGGTCTTTATGTGTTGCCTTGTTAATTTTACGGTAATCTACACATATTATCCACTTTCTGTTCTTTTTTGGTACCACTACTAATGGAGAGACCCACTTGCTATTAGATATTGGGTAGATGAAATTAACATCCAATAATTTTTGTAATTCATCTTTCACAATATATTTAAAGTGAGGGTTTAGTCTTATTTGGGGTTGGCGAATGGGTCTCGCATATTTTTCAATATAGATGTGGTGTGTACACAATTGGGGGTCAATTCCCTTCATGTTTGGCTAATCCCATGGAAAGGCTACTTTGTATTTCTGCAATAATTGGACCAACTTCTCTTCTTGTTCAATAGTCATATTTTTGTTAATGTTTAGAGTTTTTCCCAGCTCAATTTCTACAATCTTGCTATTGTACACAGAATTAGTAGGTATTGATTGATCAGGAATGTCTTTCAAAGGATCTTCTTCTTATTTATTATCAAATGTTGCCTTGATCATGTGACATTGTTGATGGGATCTGATTTGTGGTTTATTAATAAAACTATTGATGATATCATCCTCTGTTTGATATTTGAAATCAAGAGAATTTTCTATAGTTAGAGGTGATCTCATATTTTCCATAAGATATGATACATGTTGTTTTCTTGTTTTGATTATTGATAGACTTGGCTGGGATGGGGGATATAAATCTAAATTATTGACATAGTTTCTCTTTGTTATTGTCATGTTTCCTTGTCGGCATCCAATATAAGCATCAGCAGTTGCCAACCAAGTTCTACCTAAGATTAACGGGTGTCCATCCAGTCAGTTCTTTGGATTGATAACCAGGAAGTCAGTCGGGTATTCCCAGGAATCTACAGATACCATTACATCTTGTAGTGTACCCTCTGGTTTGACTACCAATCGGTCAGCCAATTCCAATAAGGTTATTGTTGGTTCAAGTGATGTAATGCCAAGTTTTTGATAGGTAGTGGTTGTTAAGATATTGATTGCTACTCCCAAATCAACTAAGGCATTTGGAAATTATTGCCCATTTATTTGCACTGTCACTATGGGGTTTCTTGGGTCTTCATATTTGATAGGTGTTTCCATTCCTGATAATAATTTAGATAAATTACCGACTATTTGGACAGTTGGATTGGTGGTTTCTCTCCTATTTGGCTTCTTTATGCATAATTCCTTAATGTTTTTTGCATATATAGGAATGTCTTGGATAGCTTGGAGGAGAGGGATTTTTATACACAATTTTTTTAATTCTCCCAGAAGGTCGAGGTTAGGATGTTCTAATGGGCATGGTATGATTAATCATTCTGGGAATGGTGGAGAGGAAGTTGTTACTTGTTGTTGATCTTGTTGTTGAAATTCCTTCTCTTTCTGTAATGTTTTTTCTACAGGTAACGAATCTTCAATATGAACATTATTATTTCTCTTTGTTTCTACTATGCACCCAAACCTTAATTGAAGGTCATTGCACTCCCTCAGTTCAATTTCTAATTCTGGGGGCTCCATTATTTGGACAGAATGAATTGGCCTATTGTTTGGGTTTGGGTTGGGCTGGGCTGGGAGTTGTGGTCTTAAGTTGGTATGGGGGTTTGTATAGGGAGTTGGCAGTGTAGGTTGAGAGAGAGGGATTGTTCCAGCTGGCTGATTTGTAGGTATTTTCTAGTTTGACTGCCAGGCCTGACTCTGTGAAGTAGAGAGGGGCCATTGTGTTGGATAGTTATTATTTTTCCAAAACGGTGGGCAGAAAGGAAAGTTTGGCCAATTAGTTTGATTTTTTTGATTTGGCCAAGATGTTTTAGGGAATGGTTGTTGTGACAAATTGGGGAAAGGTGGTTGTTTTTTCCACATTCCACTATATTGCTGAGCATTTTATTGAGGAGGCTGAAAAGAAGAAAATGGATCGGTTGGCATACCTGATTGTCGTGGCTGCCATTGTCGGCACTGATTAAGAAGACATACCACTTCTGATTCTTCTTCTGCCTCCTTATAAACTGCTTTTAGGCTAGGAAGTGAGGGACATCCTTCTATAGGGTGATATTTTGTGCAAATGTCACAGACTTTGATTACATCCAATGGGCACTCTTTGTGGCTGTGTTTCTTCCTGCATCTAGGACAGAATACTGCCAAATTTTTCTCTGCTTCTGCTTACTTTTGTTTGTCTTGCATAATTTTGAACTGCGTTGTTAGAGTCCCAAGTATATCTGTCTTAAAATATTCCAGCAGGTTTCTAATCTCTACATGAGTCACACCTTCATTAGAGGTTTTGTTGTCTCTTGTAATCATATCACATTCTGTTGATTTTAGCCTTGTGTTACCCCTTGAACTCCTGATACACAAATCAATGATGTTAGCATAAATTTCCTGATATATATCACCTTTTCCCATAATATTAAATGTTTCAATCCATTGATCTTTCATTCCCCTAATTAATGTAGTTTTCAACACATTATCAGGTAAGGGTAAGGATGCATAAGGGGATCTTTGAAGATTGTATTGAAACTGTTCCACATATTCTTCCAAGGTTTCATTTGGTTTTGCTGTCATTTGGAATATTTCATCTTTTAATTCCCGAGACCTGCAATAATCTTGATACTTCTTTAAAAATGCATCCTTCATCTGATCCTAATCAATTATGACACCCCCACCTAATCCCATAAACCATCGTAAGGCTGACCCTTTTAATGTAGAAGGGAATAGTTTTAGTTTTTGGGGATCGGTGGTATAATCATATCCCCTGCATAGCACATCAAATTCAAACAAAAATGTATTTGGATCCTCTGATGTTAAGCCATGAAATGTGGTAATATGTTGAAGGGTAATGGCCTTCATAGGTGCATTGACTGTAGTATCTACTATAGGATATATCAGCATAGAGGTTTGTTGGGGTGTCTGCTAGTTCTGATTTTGGTTCTAGGCCATTTGGTCGAAAATGTTCCAATATCCTTCTGGGATCTCAATGGAATTCCTAGGCTAACTAGAAGTAGTAGGAATGGCTTTGACAACACTTCCCTTATCTGGAACAATGAGTATTCCTTGTTGACCTACTGTTTGAGGTGATTCAAGACCTTGGTTTTGAACAAATTTAATGACACTTCCTTTATCTGGACTACTTACCAGTTGGGCTATTTCAATAGGAGATGTTGAGTCTCCTGTTTCTCCCGTTTCCCCTTCTCCTTCATGGAGATTACTAGAGTTCCCTTCTTGAGGGGAAATTATGTAGAGATTCTCCATTTCTTGGGAATATTGCTCAATTCCCACTATTTGACTATGTATCTCAGCAAAGGCTTCAGATGGTGACTCTGTAGCCTGAAGGGAACTAGTAGGTTGTCTAAAGATAGATTTTCTAAATCCTACTGATGGATGAGATTCAGTTCTTTTAAGGATTTCGCCAATAAAAGTTATCTGCCCAAGGGTCACCGGTCCCTTAGGTTTTTCAATTTTAGGAGGAATTTTGTTTTTCTTAGCTGGTCTATTAATTCAATAAAACAAACCTTCATTCCTACCTAAAGAAAAAATCTTACCTACTTCTGCTGTGAAGCGGGCTGTGAGCAAGTGTGTTTCTTGGCCAGTGCGCAGGTTCTGACCTTCCGTATTTAATACCCAATTCTTCACAAGCAGAAGAAAATCAGTTGTGCATCACTCCTTTGAAATGGCATACACTCTCCCTGGCAACAGCACTAAAATGTTGAGGGGTAAAAGGGTATCTTTGAAACACCTAATTATCCTACATTAATTATCAATCCAGGAGCGACTTTTTATTTCAAGAGTGTACTATGTCTGAGGCTGAAATTAACTAAGAGTAATGCTCTGAAGATATAGTACATAATCTTAAATACAAGAGAAAATGGATGCTTGTAAAGAAATCTAATTATAGTAACATAAATGGAAATGCTCTGAAATATTAACTAAATAAATTTGCAAAACATCGATCAGGGATACAGTAGCAGTAACTCCTTCCCTTAGAAATCAATGCAAGATAACCAATCTCGGAACTTGGAAGTAATAACCAGTGTCCTCTACAGTTGGTTATCTTGTTCTTAAAGAAATCAAAATGAAATCAAACTCAAAATACTTGTTGATGAAAATAACTGAAAGGAACTTCAAAGGCTAGAAAGGAACAACAACTTGTAACTCCTATGCATACATAGCAACTGTAACCAATCTATCTGCTAATCTGAAGCTATGAATCAGAAATGAACAATAAACAGGAATGTAACAGCAACATAAATTGAGCAACAATTATAAACTTAACTAATCTCAATACTTCAACCCTGTCGACAGACAATACCATGAAACAATCAATCATAAAGAATCGTAAACTAATAGAACAACAACTTAGAATTGAATATAGAATAGCAAAGCTTTATAACGATGGCAAGGTAAATGAATGCACTTCCTGCAGATGATAAAATATCAATGCAATTTGTTAATGATCACAATGAATCTGTATTCAATCCAATGACAGTCAATAAACTCTGCAATTGAAATAAACTTTAAACACAACTTCACACAACAGTAAGAAAAGATTAGAAATACAAATAGCAGGGTAATTCCACCAGAGATGGGCCCTTAGCACCAGTGAAATACTATTGGGCTACTTCAGAACTTAAGAGATGAAACGAAATGCATCTTTGATATTTATCGAACATAAAGTATTACAGAGACTGCTCTCTCAAAACTGAGAGTCAATAAACAATATTACAGAGGAAATGTTTGAATCATGATAACTTTCAACCTTTTCTAATCACCAAAGGCACTGCCTTATATAACATACCCTGACGGACAAGACGAGGAATAATATGAGTTTGAACAGCGATTCCTCAGGATCGAAGGATCCTGAGGGATTCGCTTCTCTTCATTTGGTTATCATATGGTTTAATTTGACCAAAGTCGAGTTGTCCCTTGCCTTTTCTTGGCAATGCGTTCGAATTTCCTTGTCTTTGGCTGGATTTGGTTTAACGCTGGTGGAGCAGTAGTTGCATTAATATCAGCATCGCCTTTGGTGCAGCTGTTCACTTCGTCTAATTCCTGTTTTATCAACAAAAAGCAACCTTTAGTCATATTTTTACAATAAACATAAACCTTTCCAATTCTACCATAATTCTTATAATAAATTACCTTCCTAAGGTAAAAAGGAGTATGTCTATAGTAAAATAATGAGAAAATACAAAGTAATTTCATACCTTTTTTACTGCACAACAATTCCCAAGTTAAATCCTCCATATTCTACTGCTAAATTCCCTGAAGGATCAAGACATGTAATTTCCATGCTGTCTTTCATACTTGGATATTTCACTGATGAACACACTGATGAATCCATCTTGGGATACTTTTCCACCTTCTCTCTAGGTGAACTACCTTCAGTAATATTTGATTTTGTTGGTTTCATTGTTGATATCATCCATTATCAATTGACCAATTTGCCAATAGAGGGAGTGTTTAGATATACCTCCTACATTTTCCATATGTTCCTATACTTCCAATCAGATAATTTTCCAATCACTCTTCAAAAACTGGACATAGAGTCAAATCCTCAATCTGTTGTTTTTTGGACATCATTACTTAGAAAAGAATCTACAGATTTCAGTTATTTAGAGTTTTCAGGGTTATTTTTACATCCAGTGATCACCATGTTGACCAAGACAGAGTAGCCTAGAGTAAATGAGGAAATGAAGAAGATATTGCAGTTATCATAGCAGAGTAAGGTTGGTGATTGGTATTTATATGAGAAATATACTAAAATTAGAGTTTTGGGGACAAACTTGTTGCCTTACAAGTTACCCAAAAATCCTTCAATGAGGATCTTTGCCTTGGAGTATATCAGGTAGATCCTAAATTCTGATTCAATCAATTTCATGGTAGCTAAGAAGAAGACCCAATTCAAACTTAAGAATCAAATTGGGCCATTCATATGCAATCACAGAGATGCAGAAAAGGAAGCAACAAATCAATTATTTGAATATAAATTTGAAGAGAGTTTCCATTGGAACTATGATCCACAAGGGATCTTGAGCAAAATAAGGCTAAAATGCAAATTAACACCCTTTATCCATGAAGCTAAACCAAAAATAGAAATTTTTTCCAATCAGCTTGAATGGATTGAAAACACATTAATAGATGCAGGAACCAAAGGTAATACTAGTCATACCTTAGAGACTGCAAATCAACTAGAGAAATCCATCAAAAGAATAAGGGAAGAAGGAGCCTATGTGGTAGAGACTACAATAGAAACAAAGTTCAACATCATTTATAACAAAAGGCCAAAATTAGATACAACAGGTAAAGGAAAAGTGACAATAGATGTTGAAGAAACAAAGCCTTTAAATACCAACACAGTTTTGCCAGAGACAAATGTAGCTACTGTAATTATCAATGAGCCAAATCAGAATGAAGAACAACTCAATAATGAAGATACAAAGATGATGGAAAGACAGAAAAGTATGGAAGCTTCTTCCTCACATTGAGTTGACAAAAAATACTTGGATATTAAGCAGAAATATAAGCAGATTAAATTGAAGAATGAGGAAATCAAAACTAAAATTTACTCTCATTTCTTGAAACAAAATCCAGGTAATCAAAACATATTTCTATCAACATTTTATTACTCAAGTAAAAAATTGATTATGTCAGTATTGCAGCCCACAGTATCAGTTCCAAAGATAGTTGATGACTATAAGAAAGTTGGTCTAGAAGTAGCTATAGATAATATTCATGAATTAGATCAAATAGAGTTTCACAGGCAAAGCTCTGAGATATTATATTCCACAGTTACAAAAAAATATATGAGTGCTCATAAGCTTAAAAACACCATCTATAACATGCAAGATCAAATGAATATGGACAAAGCTTCATTATATGCCAAGGATCTAAGGATAAAAGCCTTAGAATAATTAGTATTGTAGGTAGGATATGATCCTACAAACATTAAAGTAGCAGAAGCATTGGTAAAAAAGAAAAATGAGGATATAGCATCCTTGAGGAAACAACTCAAACTTCCTCAAAGTGAGCATCCTCAAACAAAGGAAGTCTTGCAGGAACAAAAGGAAAAAGATGAAATGACGAGTTTAATTCTCCAGTTGACAGCCCGGATTAAGGAAATGGAAATACAAATGGACAAACTTGCCCAAGAAAAGGAGAGAGTAAAATAAACAGTGATTCCTATAGTCATTCCAGTCATCACTACAGCGGTTCCTTCAACTTTAGGAGAAAATTTGGAACACAAAGAACCACTGGCTACTGCAGTGCCAATGACTTCTTCCACTACATCAGCCACAGAATCATCTATCACAACAGTAAAAATTATAGATAATGACAGCAAGATAGTAAAAGCAATGGAAGAGATGTCTTTGAAGAAAAATGAAATTAACAGGATGAAAAAGATGATTGAAAATATTCAAAAATAAAATAAATTAGCTCAAGTAAATGCTAAGATACATGAACAAAATGCCAACAAATTGAGTGAAAAGTTAAAAAAATTACAAAATGAATTAAGTCTGAAGGATCAGACATCATACATCAAAAATTAACTTTGGAATAATATCATTGAATCCATCCATGATGTATGGCCTTCAATTCAGGTATTTTTTGAGCAAAGAGAGTTATTATTGGCAGCCCAAGCAGAAATCCAAAAGACTCAAATTGATTTAGCTGACAAACCGGAACAAGTTGTGAGGCTAATCAATTTCCTTATCAGAAAGAATAGACAGGAGTTGGAAGAGCTCAAAATAAAAGACAGAACAACAGCTATCCTAGAAATTAGGAAAGTCACCACAAAGAGAAATTTGATGAGGCAACTTGAAGAAAAATGTGAAGGTATGAATACTGCCATAATTAGATTAATGGTTAAATTCACCAATTTAAGGCAAAAAGGACTTCCTGATATCATGGTTATTAATGATAAATTGATGCCTCAAAATTATTATGACAAAAAGATAAGAGAATATGCTAAGGAACAGGTAAATAAGCCAACAGGTCAAGGCATCCCCATAGGAAAAGTGTTACTGAAAAGTTTTGAAGATTTATTTTACTTACAGTATGAGATCAAACACTTGTTTGTTATCAAGCCAAACTTTGCTAGATATACAGAAGCTGATGAGAATTTTAGGAAATTAAAGGATATTCAAATTCCTAAAAATGAGGATTGTCAGTCACTTATTGATTTGTTATGAAGAATAAAAGAGAAGCAGGTGAAAAGAAGAAAGAGTTTTTTTTTCTAAATTTCAGTCAAAACATATTTTATTTACAGCAGTAAACCGTTTTGACTAAAGGTTAAAAGAGTATCAGTTAAAGTGTATCAATGAATAAAGAATATCAGAGAAATAGTATCAGACAAGGCAAGTCAGATTTCAAAAAATATCTAAAGGCCAGCAAGGAGGACACCAAGGCAACCACCTGCTTTATCCTCAAAACAATTTATATTTCTTATGAATAAAATAGGACAACTTGCTAATTTGTTAAGCAACTGTCTCTATTTTTATTGTAAATATATTTTATTTTCCTAAGTTATTTCTTAGAAGTCATCTAGGATATTTTGTAAAACATATGTATAAATACTTCATCTTTAGAAGTATTTTATGTGGAATAAAATTGTTGGGATTGTTATAGTCATTTCTTCTTGGACTTTAAAGCTTTTGTGTGTCAAAACTTCCAGTAGCAAGCTGGATCAAAGAAAATTGGCATCATACTTCAGGATTCCTGTGATGAGCTATTTGGAGTGAAGTATTTTCTTCACTTGTTATTGTTTCTTTTCTCTGTTACATGCATCCATTTATGTTTATGCTAAATCTAAATGTACAACTAGGAGTATTACTACAGGATATGTTAATAGCACCCTATTTTTAACTAGTTATCATTTATATGTTTTCCTCTGATTTCCAGTGTAGGGAATTCTTAATTGCTCCCTCTCTCATTTGACCTCTCCTACTACTTCCCTTTTCCGGATTTAAGGATTCTTAAGTGCCCTTTATCTCAATCATACCACCTCAGAAAAACAACTTTCCAAGATATCCAAGGGTTATCTATCTTTCCCTGAATACATTTGACCTTTTTTCCCTTGATCCTAGTCCTGTTTTCTTGATTTTGACTCCATAGCCCAATGAACAAATAGATTTCCCACTATCCATCCTTTCAAGTGATTTTTCCCACCAAATATATGAAAACAAAATGAAAGCTACACTTTCATAGCTAGCCTAATATTCCCAGATTTAAACAAAGTTAAACTTTAAAAAGAGAGCCCTCTCTAAACCCTAGGAAGGCTAGATCTTAGAGTATGAAGTAGGTTTGTGGTTACCTCTAGAATTATTTGACTAAAACCAAAATTACACAACTTAAGAATTACTAGAGTGATAACATTACTGGCGACCATACTAGGGAACTAACCAATCCTCAGTCTTAAAACTAGTCTTAAAGAAAATAATTTTATACATCCTTTTACTTTAAGATTGCTTTTATAAGTTGTGTTTATTGAAAAAAATAATTCTAGCTTCTAGGAAAGTTTATTATACCAGGTCTAACCCGGATCCTAAGCCTGTAGTTATAGTAGACAACCCAGACCGAATTGGTAAAAAGAAAAAGCAGTCAGAAAATTTAGAAGCTGAATTATCATTAAAAAGAGTCAATTCATTACCACAAGAGTTAGTAAGTCTACAAGATATTGATTTTGATGTGAAATTTGAGCATTGTTTATTTAGAAGAAAATCTGAAAGTGATCTTAAAACTATTGTTTCAGACCCTATTTTCATTTCATTTTTTAATACAAAACAGAAAAATATTATAGTAGATTTTAAAACACAGAAAGTTCAAGATCAGACTAAAATTGAAGAGCTTAATGTTACTATTCTCAAAGATATTGATGAAGCTATTGAATTAGCTCAATTTTTAACCTATGCAAACAAACCTCCAGTTTCTCAATTGCATACCACAATAATACTAGCTAGAGATTCATCTGTTTATGTTGTTACATCATTTATAAATTCCACTACCAGCTCATCTACAGATCCATTTATCCCTAGATTACCTTTACAACCTAGAGTATTATTTCCACCACTCACTTCATCCACTATATCCATCAGCTCACCTTTTGATTTCCTAAACACATCATCCTCATTTCCTAGTAGTTCCATATACATCCCAGTTTCATTTCCCAACACTTAAAATATAGTTTTTAGTTCATCATCTATCATTTCAGCACAGCTCCAAGCAGTTCTACTATACCTCCTAGTCAAGCTAAGCTTCAAGCTATGGTTGCTAGATATGCTCCCCTAGTCTTACCACAACAACTTCATGACATGCCTCAATATTATCAAAATAAAATACCACTTTTTGATGGCACTACCCAATATATTGCTCAGCAACACATTACTAAGATGACAGACTTCTTTGAAATTTATGAAATTGATGACTCAAATGTTCAAATGAGACTGTTTGCACAAACTTTGACAAGAGAAATTAAGGGGTGGTTTAAAGATTTAGCAGCTGGTAGTGTAACGGATTTAGCTATGTTTCATAGATTGTTTTTAAATAAATGGGAAAATAAAAATAATCCCCTCCAAATATTTTCTGAATTTGATTCCATGAAAAGATCTCTAAATGAGTCAGTTCAAGATTACTGCACCAGATATAATAGTGTCTATAATTCTATCCCTGCAAATCTTAAACCCACTCCTTATTCTATTGTGCTCAAATTCCCTGATGGATTTGATGCAGATATGGCTTACCAATTAAGGGAAAGAGATGCAAACACCTTATAAAAAATTAAAACAGATGCTGCTAGTGTAGAGGTAAACATTTTAGCCAAAAAAGATAGACTCAGAAATGAAAGAAGAGTGAACATTAAAGAATAAACTGCCAATTCAAACGCAAAAATAGATGTGATAGCTAAAACCTTAGAAAGGGTGATGGACAGACTAGATAATATAGAGAGAAGACCTTAGTGGGATAACCAACAATAAATCAGAAATCTCAATTTTAGCAAAAACATAAATTCTGGAAAAGCAAAAGAAACAGCCCCAGACCAAACAATAAGGCCCCCATTCCAAGAGAACTATGCTAAAAGTTCTCAGAATAATAATGATGATGAGGATGCTATAAATATAATGGGAATAGATGACAATAATACTATTTTCCTTACTCAGGAAGATCAAGAATTATTTGAACTCTAACAACCCAAATTAGATTCTAGTGAATCCTTTGATTATAAACAAGGTTATGATTATGCAATAAATGAAATACACAGTCAATATAACCTTAGAAAAAAGAAAAACAATGAGTATTATACCAAGAAAACTTCTCAAAATCGTAATCAGAAAATAGTAGAAGCTCCCAAAACAAAATTTCTACAAATTCTCCCAAGGGATAATAAGAAAAACTCAAGTTCTTCTCAAAACATTTCTAGTCCTAAAAAAGCATCAAGTCCTAAAATTATTGATATTACTGATGAAGTTGCTCAAGATGCAAAAAATTCACAAAAATATATTGCTACTAAAGTTTCTAATTCTATCAAAACAACAAATTTAGATCCTAAAACCCCTTTTGTTGATCCTAAACAGTAGATCCAAAAAATGTTACTTCAAAAACATCTGCTGATAATTCTAAGTTTGAAAAAACATCTACTGCTTTACAAACAATCCCTGAAAAGAAAGTTAGGAGTAGTAAAACACAAGAAACACAAACAGAGAATTTCAAACCACTTGAAAATGAAAAAATATCTGTATAAAAACAAGACAAACCAACACAAACTACAGTTACCAAAGAAGAATTGATTCAAATTAGTAAAACTCAACCTACATGCAACATAGAATCAGAAATTGCAAAGCTTAAAATACCAATTCCTTTGAATGAATTGGTAAAAAATGACTTGTATAAATAAACCATAACTGAAACAATAAATATTAATGATGGATAAGATTCCATAAATCTAAATGTGTAATATCCCAAAATCAGGACAGCTAGCAAGGCATGCCTGAAAAACACATTTTTTAGGAATGTATGCTACAGGATTGGAAACCAACACTTGGGTCCCTTAGATTTGACAATATCAGACCTAAATCCAAGAGGGATTCAAAAAAAAAATCCTCCTAGGTGGGTTAAACAGGTCTCCCCACACCTAGTGCAGCTAGAAAATGCCCAAAGAAGGGGGTTGCAGCAATACAAAACAACACTGATGGAAAAATAATGTAGTTTAGCCCAATATTTGTAGGAGATAAATATGGTAGCTCAAATATAGCTGATACAATAGTAAATCAGATTTACAATAGATCTTATACAATGTATAATAGAAAGGTGAAGGATTTACAAGAAGAAACCCTTAGACATTAGGTGCTACAACCATGAGAAATGACTGAATAAGCTTGATAGCGTTATTTTCATTGGCTGAAGTAGTAGAATGTTACAACTCAGATCTAGAACATATCTATACACAAAAATATGGATCTAATTCATATTTGTATACAAGAAAGGCTTCTTTATACATTCCCCTTGGGGATCTCAGCAAAACATGAAAGTACAAGAGTAGATCTGAGATCTAAGTTACAGATCTACAGTAATATTTAAAAAATTAAGAAATATAAAATGTATATCAGATAAGATCTGAAATAAACATGGATTGAATGGCCAATCCATGGATCACCACAGTGAAAGGAAGGATCCAATCGCTAGAGATCTCTCCTCCAAGTTGATGCCAAAACTCCCTGCAACTCTGATAATGCAAATAACACAGTATTGCAAAAGGGACTGCGTTGTAGACTCTGAGTACACTTTGGCTTGATGCCAAAATCTAGGTCTGAAGCTCCCAAGGTCTAGAACACTCTTGTCAAAGGGATAGATGACTTTCCCAGTGAAAAGGGGTGCTAGAGCTGCATAGGTATGAAGAGATCTATCCTCCACTTGTTGCAGCTCACAAGGACAACCCAATCGTAAATAGGACCAGTGCTGTAGGTGTAATATGAAGCTTGGCCAAATGCCAGATAGTGGACAAGACAAACAAGGCTCCTCCAAGAGCTGCTCTAGGAAGGAGGTGGGATTCCCGCTTAGGAGCACCCAATGCTAAACAACATTATTCTCATGGTGGGATTCCCAATACTAAACAGCAAGAGAATAAGAAATGTCTAAACATACAATATCTTCAGCAAATTATAATCATCAAAAACCCTCTCATGCTGCTCTCCTCTGCCTTTTATAAGATAAAAGCCTTGTCAAACCTTAAACCACTTCAATGAGTTAGCTCCTTTCACATTTGGAGCCTCCATCTAGAATTGCGTTGTGCATCCATGAGGTACATTGAATCTAGACTGCACTGTGGATTTGGTCAAGGTTGACCCAGTCTCATAGTTCAAACCCATTCACACCTACAAGTGTTTATTTTATATGGCACAGATTTGTCTCTGTTCACACAGGCATGGATTTATTCATTGTTTTCAGGAGTTTTACATGTCCTCCTTGATTCATTTATTCAATCAATAGAAAATGAAACAAAATTTAATATTTCTCTTAGCCTAGGCTAAGTAGGAATATTACAGTCCTCCCCTCCCAAATTTTGCTTGTCCTGAAGCAACTGCAAGGATAGAATTGAAATGTATTGGGGAAACAACTTTCCCTAAGCAATCATCCATACAAAATGAGTCACCTCCCGAAAAGGCAACTCCAGAAAATTTTCCTCCACCTTGAGTTCATGCAATGAAGGTGGGCTGAAAAAATAAACATGGTAGACATAGGTGCCTACCCCTCCTCTCCACTTGAGATAAGTGTGGAGTGTTTGCTGATCTTGGGCTGCAAAAATGTTGCCTTCAAGAGGCAAGATGAAGACTAGATCTCTAAAGATATCCTCTCCAACATTATGAATCAAGCCAGCCCAAACCATTCCATATGTGATGGATGGGAAATAATCACCATATGGCATCTCATAAAACTCATGGCTAACCTCATAAAGAAACAAGTGTTTAGTTGTGGTGGCCATATCTCCTCTCATGTTCCCATTAGAACATGTAATGCACAAAATGTGGGAATCCTCTTCCCCAAAGAACACATCTAGCCAATGTGTTTCCTCTCCAATCATGCTCCTCACAAAATCAAGATCATCATCAGAAATTGGAACCATGATTAGCATCCAGAAAAAGGAAATACTAAAGGCTTCATATGGTGCAGGAAGGTACCAACGGTCTCCCATGAAGTTACAGCATAGTTTTTCCAACTGCAACTTCAGAAAATTACAAGGCAAGTGGTTGCTGGATACATGGTGGTCTATGTATTTTATTTCATTTACTACTAAATAGTAGATGGATATATACCACAAATGAACATACATGAAGTAATACAACACTTGCCCATGGCCATATAAGAGACGGATGTCTCCATCATACATTCTGGCCCATTGTTGATCATGGAGCTCAATAGAAATCTTGCCTCCTTGTGGAGCAATGCACTGCATAGAAATGGTAAGATTATGCAGATCACTAAATGGAACAACAAGATCCTTAGCATGTGCTAAGAGTAAGATCATGATAGGGTCCACGAATAAATTCTACATAAGGATATGACATACTCTCATGAAGAGAAATGAATCATGTGTTGCATGAAGATCCTCCCTCATGTACTTGGTAATCCAAGCCAAGAAGAACATATCACAGCAATAGCTGTCTCCATCCATTACTCCATATTTCTCACCTCCTCCTCGTCCATCAAGTTCACCAAGAGTGGAACGATCCCGAGGACACTCCATCCATAAGTTCATGCTCCAGAGTGACAACGTTGTTGGCCTATGCAAATAGGCTCTTGCCAATACATAGCTCCTTTCTTTGACATTTTCGTTGTCAAAGACATCTTCCATAATGTTTCTACAAACAAGAAGTTCCTTCCAGAGTGGAAGTACTTCTAGATCATCCAAGGCTAAGGGAATAATGCTATCTCCTCCTCCTGCAACATCATACAAAGTGTGACAGAAAATATTCTCTTGCTCTCCCAAGAACATCCAAAGCAACAAAAGATTTTGCTGCTTCCCCATACCTCCATCATATAAATCATTTGGTGAAAACATGGTGATTTATATGAAGAATGTCATATCAACACAATTTTTCCATACTCCTTGCTACTTAATGATGCAAGTATCCTACCACACATCTTTCCTCCGCATACCCTTAGAAAGAGGATGATGGCCAAACTCTTTCAAAAGTAACTAGCACAGCCAAGCCTCCTGCTGCCCGGTATCATAGATCTGCAAGCAGCTTTCCTGCTTCTTGCTCACCATCCACATCCATTCATCCATCGATGGATCACAGATATCATTATGCAAACATTTGGCATCCTCCCATTGTAGGACACCAACCTTCTCAAATCTTTGAAGAAATTTTCACTTCATGGAATGTTGAAGTGCACCTTCCATGGGATCTCTTGATGATACCTCCTCCTCATGCATGGTCTTCCAAAACCAGTGGGGTCTTGGATCTTCTACAAGTAGAAGTTTCTCTTTGAGCTGTGGCATGCTCATTGAGAAAGTGTCATCTAGAGAGGAGAAAATGTTTATGATCTCAAGATGTCTACCCCTTGTCTCCATTGCTTCCTGAATGAAGCTGACATCTGATTGCTCCCATGAGGAATGGGTCCTCCTTTCTTCAATGCTGCTCTTGGACAACGCAGTGCAAATTTGCTGCTCTAGATTAGCAGTAAGTGATGATTATAGGTCATGCAGCATCAGGTTTCCACAACCCTCAAAAAGGTTTTCTGCAATAATAGAAGGTGGAAACTCAATCATACCTTGATAGGCTTTGGGAACATCTTGTATGGCTGCAAGAGTTCCTTCTTCTATTATGTTGTCTCCCTCAACTACTGGTGTTGAAGGTTGCTCCTCTAAGGCTATCATAGTGCTGGTACGAATATCCTCAAGAGATAGTGAGGACTTCCTTTCCTCAAATCTCTTGATCACCCTTTGAGTGAAATCTACAAAAGAAGATACTTTTACATGTCTCACCTGGCTGAACCACCAATTGCTTGCTTCACCCTTCAGGTGCAGCATTGCAATCTCAACTTCTTCTCTCTCTACCATTGGATGTAGTAGGAAAAATTCATTGAGTCCTCTTCCCAAGCTTTGGCTGCAGATGTCCCATCAAAAGTGGACAATAGAAATATATTGCCCTTGATTTCTCCCTTGCTGCAGGGTCTCCTCCCTTCCTTCAATTGAATGAACTCTAGGAAGGATATAGTCTCCTTGAAGGTTGTAGGTTGAGACTTGTACTCAACATGGTACTCACTCAGGATCTGATGATCCAAGTGTCTTCCACGCTTCTTTTCTTCTGCTTTGTGAGAGTAGGAAGTGCATGGTCCTTCCTCTTCTCCTTTTTATATCTCCTTAACCTCCTTGGAGAGGTCCTTTCTAGATCTAAAAACTAATGAGATCAAGCTCATTCTTTTCATCATCTTGATATCTATCTTGAGACTCACAGGCTGAGCCAAGAAATATGCTTTAATACTACTGTAATATCCCAAAATCGGGACTTCTAGCAAGGCATGCCTGAAAAACGCATTTTTCAGGAATGTATGCTACAAGATTGGAAACCAGCACTTGGATCCCTTAGATATGACAATATAAGACCTGAATCCAATATGGATTCAAAAATAAATCCTCTTAGGTGGGTAAAATAGGTCTCCCCACTCCTAGTGCAGCTAGAAAATGCCCAAAGAAGGGGGTTGCAGCAATACAAAACAACACTGCTGGAAAAATAATGTATTTTAGCCCAATATTTGCAGAAGATCAATATGGTAGCTCAAATATGGCTGATACAATAGTAAATCAGATTTACAATATAGCTTATACAATGCACAACAGAGAGGTGAAGGATTTACAAGAAGAAACCCTCAGAAATGAGCTGCTACAACCATGAGAAATGACTCAATAAGCTTGGCAACATTATTTTCATTGGCTAAAAAAGAAGTATGTTAAAAATCAGATCTAGAGTAGATATATACACAAAAATATGGATCTAATTCAGATTTTCATACAAGAAAGGCTCCTTTATACATTCCCCTTGGGGATCTCATCAAAACATGAAAGTACAAGATTAGATCTGATATCTAAGCTACAGATCTGAAGTAATATTTAGAAAATTATGAAATATAAAATGTACAATAGATTATATCTGAAATAAACATGGATTGGATGGCCAATCCATGGATCACCATAATGAAAGGAAGGATCCAATCACTAGAGATCTCTCCTCCAAGTTGATGCCAAAACTTCCTGCAACTCTGCTACTGAAAATAACACAATATTGCAAAAGGGACTACACTATAGACTTTGATTACACTTTGGCCTGATGCCAAGAATCTAGATCTGAAGCTCCCAAGGTCTATAACACTCTTGTCAAAGGGATAGATGACTTTCCTAGTGAAAAGGGGTGCTAGAGCTGCATAGATCTGAAGAGATCTATTCTCCACTTGTTGCAGCTCACAAGTATAACCCAATCCTAAACAGACCAGCATTGTAGGTGTAAGATGAACTTTGGCCAAATGCTTGATATTGGACAAGACAAACAAGGCTCCTCCAAGAGTTTCTCTATGAAGGAGGTGGGATTCCCGCTCACGAACACCCAGTGCTAAAAAACAATATTCTCAACTAAAGAGCAAGAGAATAAGAATTGTCTAAACAGAAAATATCTTCATAAAATGATAATCATCAACAACCCTCTCATGTTGCTCTCCTCTTCCTTTTATAAGATAAAAGCCTTGTCAAACCCTAAACCACTTCAATGAGTTAGCTCCTTTCACATTTGGAGCCTCCATCTAGAACTATGTTGTGCATCCATGAGGTACATTGAATCTAGACTATGTTGTGGATTTGGTCAAGGTTGACCCAGTCTCATAGTTCAAACACACTCACACCTGCAAGTGTTTATTTTATATGGCCCAAATTTGTCTCTGTTCAGACAGGCATGGATTTATTTACTGTTTTCAGGAGTTTTACATGTCCTCCTTGATTCATTTATTCAATCAACAGAAAATGAAACAAAATTGAATATTCCTCTTAGCTTGGGCTAAGTGGGAATATTACAAAATTATGATCAACCAAAGTTGATTTTTGGCCCAGATGTAAATGGAAAGCATGCAGATGGAGCACTTCCTCCATTTTATATCAATCTTACCATTCATGATCAAATTTTACACTATTCCATGCTAGATTCAGGAGCTTCCCATAATCTAATGCCTAAAGCCATAATGGAAACTCTCAATCTAGAAATTACAAGGCTATATAAATATTTGTTTTCTTTTGATTCAAGTAAAGTTGAATGCCTAGGTTTAATCAAATATTTGTGTGTAGCACTAGTTCAATATCCTGGAAAGAGTATATTAATGGACATTGTAGTAGCTGATATCCCACCTAAATATGGAATGTTACTTTCTCGCTCATGGGGATCAAAGTTACAGGGATCTCTACAATTGGACATGCCTTATGCTACTATATCAGTTTTTGGCCAGCCTAAAAAGTTATATAGGGAAACATTGATGAAGTACATGGTTAGTAGTGCTGAAAGATCCATAAAATACCCAATTTACTCTACACCAACTGAACTTGATTCCTTTATCCTATGTAACTCTGAAACTAATCAAATCCAAACTTAACTAGTAGAGAAAAATAAAGCACCAAATAATGATGATATTTTTCATGAATCTCTATGGCATTTAGACTTTGATGGTTTAGTAAATAAGTTAGGAGCAGGAGCAGGAGTTTGGATAAAAAAAATGGAGACTAATCACTCAAAAGGCCATGCTTTCAGGCTCAATTTTAAATATACAAATAATATAGCTGAATATGAAGCCCTCATTCTAGGACTCCAAATTATTAAGAACTCGGGAGGAAAAATAATTTTAATCATGGGAGATTCAGAGTTGATCATAAAACAAGTAAATGGAGTTTATTCTGTTTACAATCGTAGACTAAGCAGATATAAAGACGCTGTCATAGATTTAACAGATGATTTATTGGAATGTAAGTTTGTTGCTATACACAGAAAACAAAATATACAAGCTCATTGTCTTGCAACCTTTGCTAGTACATGCAATTTACCATTCCAACCTAATCACAGATATACTACTAAATTCAAGCATAGGCCAATAATTCTAGATAATCTTAAGTATTGGCACTTTTTTCTCAGGATGAATAGATTTACAAGTTTATGAACAATGAAGGAGAGTTTCATAATTGTAATATAGATACATATTGTACTATAAATCATGATTTGGATTGTGAAATAGATTTAAATAACTTAGATATAAATAGAATAAAGTTTGATAAACCAACTAGATTTAGTCAAGCTGATATAGATAGCTTAGAGAAAGTAGAGATTAAAGAAATTATTGAGGATGAATTAGACATATTGAATCTTAAGGATAATTTCTTACCTAAAGGTTTAACTCCCTTAGAAGATCTTTTTGACTCAAATGATGTAGCTAGAAAACCAAAAAATGGAGCCAGTTAGATCTGATATAAAAGAATGCAATATTGGAATAGAGTTAAAACCCAAAAAAATCAAACTTTCCAAAATTTTACCTCAACAAGAGAAAGAAAAATACATTACTCTTTTAAAGGAATATCAAGATGTCTTTGCCTAGAGTTATGAGGATCTCAAATCATATGATACCAACACAATCCAACATAAAATTCCAATAAAAAAAGATCAGAATCCATTTAAACAAAAGTTTAGAATAATTAACCATTTTTTATTACCTTTGATAGAAAAAGAAGTGAAAAAAATGTATGATGCACAAATCATTGCACCAATCAGATATTATGATTGGGTTTCTAACCTAGTTCCAACAAGAAAGAAAAAAGGAGAGATAAGATTATGTGTTGACTTTAGGAATCTGAACAAAGTGTCCTTGAAAGACAATTACCCTTTACCTAAAATGGATCATATATTACAAAGTGTAGTTGGTTCTTCCAGGATGTCTCTTTTAGATGGTTTTTCAGGATACAACCAGATCTTAGTCCAAAAAGAAGATCAAGCTAAAACAACATTTAATACTCCTTGGGGCACTTTTATGTATGTAAAAATGCCTTTTGGTATAATGAATGCTGGGGCAACCTTTTAAAGGGATATGGATATATATTTTGCAAAGGAAATACATGATTTATTAGTAATTTATTTAGATGAAATTACTGTGTTTTCCAAAACTGATAATGAACACTTGGATCATTTGAGACAAGTTTTTATTAAATGTAGGAAATATGGCATCTCATTAAACCCTAAGAAAAGTCTATTTGGATTAGAAGAAGGTAAATTACTTAAACACATAATTTCAAAAGAAATAATTAGAATATATCCTGCTAGGATAGAAGCAATTCTAAACATCAGTCCACCAAGAAACATTAAAGAATTACAAGCCTTTCTAGGTAAGATTATTTTTTTAAGAAGATTCATATCTAATTTAGTTGAGATAATTAGCGAACTAAATAACATGCTCAAAAAATGTAATATCCAAAAAGGGAGAATGCAATAATACTTCACACAATATAAGAACTTACAGCAAGATAAACAATAAATCTAAGTACACAACAGAATATGTAGAAAGAGCTAAGCCATTTTATTATAATGGAGAATATTTTGTTACAAAAGTACATAAAGTAGGTAGATCTAGCCAAAAAGATGAGCTAGAATCACCCTAAGAACATGCATACAACAGGTTCAACATAACTCTGGAGGCACTAAAGTAAATACTGCGCAGTCCTTTCAGCTGAACATGAGAATATAGGTTTAGGATGAAAAGGATAATGCAAATATACTCAAATTTTGAGCTCTGATTATGCCAAGATTCAAGATCTGGCCAATGTGATGGATTCCCAGGATAACCCAGAAAGGATTTTCCAGATTTGCAACTTTGGAAAATCACCTCCTTAGGATTCGATCCTTGATCTACTGGGAAATATAGATTTGAATCTAGATTTGACAAATATATGGCTAAGATATGATATTAGATCAGATCTATGCTTGAAGGGTTGATCCCTTCTTCAGATCTATGAGCTAGGAGCTCTAGATCTAGCTTCTCAATCCTCCAATGATGATTGCAGTTGCTACAACACAACTACCTCTAGAAACTGCGATGTGAGGGAAAGAGAGGCCTTATGCCTGTTGAAAAATGCTGCAATAAAATCCAGGATGATGGTAAGACTAATGGAAATGTGAGGGGATGATCCCTCACAGGATTGCTAGCTGAAATACTAGCAACTTCCTTCCTCCTCCTAGATCTGCAAAAGTAGCAACATCATTTCTGAAGGGAATACTGCTGCTAGGAGGTCAATTAATTTTGTCCTGATGCCAAATATACAATGTGGCTCTAGGAGTGTTGATCTATAAGCACAAGTGATGGGAATAATCCCTCACCTTGTTCTCCAGCTGAAGTACTAAAGACAACTTCCACCTTCCAAACTGATCTTCAAAAATCTGTAGATTTCTGAATATGAATGTTCTACAGAAAGTAGAGAAGAGATGTGGCACCAATTCCTGCTGTAGAATGAATAAAATCCTCTTTCTAGAGCTACTCAAGAAAGAGGTGTGATTCCCACCCAGGAACACCCTGTGCTAAACAACACCTGCAATCTCTGCTAAAAAACCCAAGAATGCAGTGGAACGTCACTTGAAAATTCCAGATCTAAAATATCCTACATCAAATAATCCAAGATTCCTTTCACCTTTGCCTTAATCTCCTTTATAATGTTTTGAGCCTTCCCAAGCATTAGCCCTAATCTCAACTATGCAGTCACATGTGGACAAGATCCTCCAAGTGGGACTGCGCTGCTTGACCAAATCAACCAACAAGTCTAGGTGCAATGTACACCTCCTCCATCATGTGTGCTTAATTTTCACACAATTTTCCGTCACTTGATCATGAATGTTGAATGATCCCTTCTTTGACATCTTCAAGATCTTAGTTGACTGGATCAACCCTCCATGATATTTCTCATTAAATGAGACATGATCCCCAATCTCATTCACATTAGTAGTTGCTCAGCTACCTTATTTTGCAGATCTAGGCTAAATTATTCCACATTCACACATACAAAATGGATATTTATTCTTATTGAGTATTGTGGGTGACTCCACCCTTTTATTTACTTAATTCATTAAGAAAATCAAGTACTCTAATATTCCAAATATAATGTGAAAATTTGGGAATATTACAGTCCCCCCCCCCCTCAAAAAAAATGTTTCTTGTTCTCAAGCAACTCCAAAAGTAGATGCAAGGCCATATATTCCCCTCCAAATGGAATCCACATAAGGAAGGCTTCCTCCATTTTCTGCAATGGGTTATGCATGTTTGGTTCCAAAGTTGTCTTTTAAAAACATAAAGAATGACTCCCAACTGTTTGGTTAGATGTCCTCCTTCCATCATGAAGTACCAAGTGAAAACCATATGATGTCTAACATCATAATCAATACATGAGGTGCATAAAATAAGGTAGTTCTCTTCACAAAGGAAAATCCCCATCACACAATACATGTCTCCATCCCATGTTTCATGAATTAGATTGAGCATTGATATGCTCTCATGCTTAGCCCTGTTGGCCTTGCTGGATCCAAGCAACATTCCAATGTTATGCAAAATAAGAAGGGAAGGATCTATATGGGTAGACAAATATGTCAAACCATATTCTCCTAGGAGTAACCACCGAAGTAAGGCCCTTTGCTACCATCCTCCATCTCCTCCATGTAAGATGGACAAGCCAAACTCCCCCAAAAGCAACCAAAGAAACAAGAGATCTTGTTGCTTTCTCTCCTCCTCATGTGCATCATGAAGCAAAAGCATACTAACTAACATAAGGAATGTCACATCATCCCAATACAAAGAAACATTATCAATGCACATCATGAGATCATTATGCCAAATTTTACACAATACAAAACACATAGACATAGGAGATGTCATGTGGTGGCCAAACTCTCTCAAGTGAAACCAAAATGAACATGCCTTCTTTTGCTGCATTTTATCATTGATACACAAGGCATGATTCAGAAAATGATGAGCTATTGGGTGGTATCCATACTCACCGAAGAGCAACCAGCGCAGCCATGCCTCCTTCTTAATTTCATATGTGTTTTTCAAGGCGTGGATCAGAAAAATAGGAGGCTTTGGAGAGTGATAGAAATATCCCAATGGAAACCAACGTAAGCAAGCTTTCTGGCCCATGTAAATCTTCAAGTGATCATGTGACCCCTTGCTCATCATCCTCATCCACTCACCCCAATATGGAAGATGAGTGATGTGCTGCAGAATCATGGTATCCTCCCTTTGTAGAATACCATCTCCCCCAAACTGTTGAAGAACTTTCACTTCATGAAATGTTGAAATACATCTTTAATGAGATCTCTTAATGAGATTCTCTCTCCACCAAAGGCCCTCCAAAACCAAAGAATTTTTGGATTTTCTACAAGTATAAGTTTCTCTTCGAGTAGTGAGATTCTCATTGAGAAAGGGTCATATAGAAGGGAGAAAATGTTTCTCATCTCAAGATGGCTACCATTTTTCATCTTTGCTTCCATTGCTTTATGAGTGAAGCTACCTCCTGAATGCTCCAAGAATGATGAAGCCCTTTCTTTGTCACAGCTACTAAGTGACAGTGTTGTAGATCTGCAAGGTAATACATGTACTACCTCAAAGCAAGGTACAACACTGATATCATGATCAACCATTATACATAGGATAATTATAATATCCTCTATTGAAATTCTACATCTCAACTCAAAAGTTTGAATGTAGCTCAACAATGATGAACATGGATAGTTTTCAGTCTCCTCCTTCATTAGATCAAGGGTTCTCTGCGCTATGATATGTCTGTGCTTCAAATCAGCATTTTGTTCTAATCCTTGGTTATGCATTGGTCTTGAGACAATATGTGCTGAAATTTTATGCATACCTTGGATCAAATGACATGTGGGAACCTCTTGACAGAGCACAAGAGTTCCTCCAACCGAGACAATAGTGCCTCCAACTACTGGTAAGAGTGATGACTCATTTTCTCCAAGTGTACCATACTGGTATTCTCCTCCTCCTCATGCATCTCTTGATCCATGCATGGTACTCCATATGTCAAGAGCTCAAGACTACCTTGCAAAGATGCAAGTGTCTCTTCTTCAGATACAAGTACTTCTGTAGTAGGTGGTGAGAGTAGTGACCTCTTGTCCAAAGTGACAATATTGAAATTATCCTTGGTTTCCTTGGGAGATGTCTCTTTATGGCTCATCTCCATCTTCTTCTCATCAAACTTCTCCCTCAACTTGTGAAAGAAATCTGAATACTTGGTCACCTTTGCATGCTCTATGTGCCCAAACCACCAATCTTCTGCTTCATCTAATAGATGAAGTGTTGCAATTTGAACAGCCTCTTCTTCAGCCACAAGATGAAACTCGAAAAATGAATCTAACTCCCTCCTCCAAGCCTTGACATTGCTTGAGGAAGATCCATCAAATGTAGGCAAATAGAATCTATTATGCGTCTTTATTCTATTGCTACTATAGGATCCTCTTTCTTCTTTAATATGGAAGAATTGTTGGAGAGTTAGCTTCTCCTTGAATGCTCTAGACTATGCTTTGTACTCTTCAAGATATAGACTGAGAGTCTCATGAGTCTCAGGTTCATTCCTTTCTTCATTTCTATACCTCTCACCTCCTTCAAAGAAAGTGGGCATAGTGGATCTATGAGGAGATCTAGGATTCTCTAGTCTTCTTCTCTACTGATAGGAAGTGCTTTCCTCATCAGATCTTCTTCTTGGATATTCTCTCTGTCCTTCCTTCTTCATTTGACTGACCTCCTTGGAGAGATCTTGCATGGATGTAAAGAAAGGAGTGACAGATTCTTCATCCTCCATGATAGATCTCATATATCTATTCTTCTTTCAATGCAAAAGATGAAGTGTCCACAAGTTGAGAAAAGATCATGCTCTGATACCACTGTAATATCCCAAAAGGGAGAATGCAGTAATACTTCATACAATATAAGAACTTACAGCAAGATAAAAAATAAATATAAGTACACATCAGAATATGCAGAAAGAGTTGAGCCATTTTATTATATTGGAGAAGATTCAGTTACACAAGTACAAAATGTAGGTAGATCTAGCCAAAAATATGAGCTAGAATCACCCTGAGAACATGCATACAACAGGTACAGTGTAACTGCGGAGGTACTGAAGTAAATAATGCGTAGTCCTTTCAGCTAAACATGAGAATATAGGTGTAGGCTAAAAAGGATAATGCATATCTACTCAAATCCAGAGCTCTGATGATGCCAAGGTTCAAGATCTGGCCAATGTGATAGATTCCCAAGATAACCCAGAAAGGATTTTCCAGATCTACAACTTTGGAAAATCACCTCCCTAGGATTCGATCCTTGATCTACTAGGAAATATAGATTTGAAGCTAGATCTGACAAATAGATGGCTGAAATATGATATTAGATCAAATCTATTCTTGAAGGGATGATCCCTTCTTCAGATATATGAGCTAGGAGCTCTAGATCTATCTTCTCAATCCTCCAATGATGATTGCAGCTGCTACAACACAACTGCCTCTAGAAACTACGTTATGAGGGAAAGAGAAGAATTATGCCTGCTGAAAAATGTTGCAATAAACTCCAGGCTAGTGGTAAGACTGATGGAAATATCAGGGGATGATCCCTCACAGGATTGCTAGCTGAAATACTCACAACTTCCTCCCTCCTCCTAGATCTACAAAAGTAACAGCGTTATTCCTGAAGGTTATACTATTACTAGGAGGTCAAAAAATTTTGGCCTGATTCCAGATCTGCAATGTGGCTCTGGGAGTGCTGATCTATAAGCCCAAGTGATGGGAATAATCCCTCACCTTGTTCTCTAGTTGAAGTACTGAAGACAACTTCCACCTTCCAAACAGGTTTTCAGAAATCTGTAGATTTTTGAACATGAATGTTCTGCAGAAAGTAGAGAAGAGATGTGCCACCAATTCCTGATGTAGAATGAAGAAAAATCCTCTTTCCAAAGCTACTCAAGAATGAGGTGGGATTCCCACCCGGGAACACCCTGTGCTAAACAGCACCTGCAATCTCTGCTAAACAACCCAAGAATGCAGTGGAATGTCACTTAACAATTTCAGATCTAAAAGATCATACATCAAATAATCCAAGATGTATTTCACCTTTGCCTTCATATCCTTTATAATGTTTGAGCCTTCCCAAGCCTTGGCCGTAATCTCAACTGTGCAGTCGCATGTGGACAAGATCCTCGAAGTGGGATTGCGCTGCTTTACCAAATCAACCAACAAGTCTAGGTGAAATGTACACCTCCTCCATCATGTGTGCTTAATTTACACAAGATCTTCCATCACTTGATCATGATTGCTCAGTGATCCCTTGTTTGACATCTTCAAGATATTAGTTGACTGAATCAACCCTCCATGATTTTTCTCATTAAATGAGACATGATCTCCAATCTCATTCACATTTGTAGTTTCTCAACTACCTTATTTTGTAGATCTAGGCTAAATTAATCCACATTCACACATACAAAGTGGATATTTATTCTTATTGAGGATTGTGGGTCCCTCCACCCTTTTATTTACTTAATTCATTAAGAAAATCAAGGACTCTAATATTCCAAATATAATGTGAGAATTTGGGAATATTACAAAAAAGATTCAGTTCTTAAATGGGATATTGAGGCTAAACAATCATTTGACTCTATCAAACAAGCCTTAACCAAAAATCCAGTCCTAATAAGCCTTGATTTTAAGAAATATTTCATAATTTTTTTCATTTTCTTCAAAACACACCATTGTTGCAGTTTTACTGCAGAAAAATGACCAAGGATTTGAACAACCCATATATTTTTTCAATAAGACCCTTAGAGATGCCCCTTTGGAGTAAAAAATTATGGAGAAACAAGCTCTAGCTTTGGTTAAAGCCATTAAAGACTTCAGAGTTTATATTCTCTACTCTCATATCATTGCCTATGTCCCAAATTTTGTAGTAAAGGCATTCTTACTCAGGATGGTCTTGATGGAAGAAGAGGTAAGTGGATTGCCACTATATTATAATATGACATAGAGATAAAACTGACAAAACTCAACAAAGGTCAAGGATTAGCCATACTTATGGTTGAATCTAACTACAATGCCCTAGACATAAATTTTATTTCTCAAGTAGATGATCAGGAAGAGATGACGACTCCATTGATCAGTGAAGCCTTCTCAGACTCACCTTGGTATACAGATATCATATTTGTACTCCAAAACTTACAAGATCCTCCTGGACTTTCAAGAACCAAAGCCAGATTCCTAAAACTTAAATCAGTAAGATTTTTCATCTTAGATAATGTATTTTTTTGGAGAGATCGTAGTGGGATTTTATTAAATTTTTTATTAAAGGAAGAAGCTGACAAAATACTTGAAGAATTTCATGCAAGTGATTATGGAGGACACTTATATTGGAAAACTACAGTAGATAAGATCCTGAGAGCTGGTTTTTACTGGCCTACCTTGTTTGCTGATGTCAAAAAGTATGTAAATTCATGTCATAAGTGACAACTTTTTTAGGGTAAGAAGAAATTATTACCCCTCCCTCTAAAGCCTATCTCAACTGAAATTCCATTTCAACAATGGGGTTTAGACTTCATTGGTGAAATTCACCCTCCTTCTTCAGGCCAACATAAGTGTATTTTGACAGCCACTGATTATTTTACTAAGTGGATTGAAGCCATACCCTCTAGACAAGCCACATATACTGTCATTATTTCTTTCCTAGAAAACAACATTCTTTCAATATTTGGATGCCCCCAAAAGATAATTATTGATAATGCAACAGAATTCAAATCCAAGAAAATGATTGACTTTTGCCACAAATACCATATTACCTTAGGTCATTCTACTGCATATTACCCCCAAGGTAATGGCCTAGCTGAATCCTCAAATAAAATCCTTGTAAATATCATCAAGAAGCTACTTGAAGACAATAAAAATACGGAATAAAAATTTAGTCAATGCCTTATGGGCAGATAGACTTAATACTAAAAAATCCATTGGTACTTCCCCTTACCAACTAGTTTATGGAATGGATGTTGTTTTTCCATCCTCCCTTGGTGTACCAGTGATGAAAATTATCCAAGAGTTACAAGCAGAAAAAAATGACATTAAAAGAAGGATCAATCAAACTATTCACTTGTAACAAACAAGGGAAGAATTTTATATCAAATCTCAAGTCATTCAGGATAAAATCAAGAAATGTTTTGATAAAAACACTAAAGAAGATGAATTCTATATAGGAGATAAAGTGTTAAAGTGGGATTCCAGAAGAGAAGACAAAGGAAAACATGGAAAAATTGATTTTTTGTGGAAAGGACATTATGTAATTTATGGATATAGAGGTAATAATGCTTTCTTCTTGAAAGAAATGGATGGAACAGATCTACAAGAAGGACCAGTAAATGGCAGAATGAGGAAGCACTACTACTATCCTGAGTTAACAAATAGTTAGTTTGTATTCACTTTGATCATTGTAGATATACATTGCAAAGTTTAGATTGGATTAGATGTTTCCATAACAAAGTTTAAGCCCGAAGAGAAGGCCCTAAGCTTTGAGAGGTAAATATCATAAGTATGAATAAATTGCAGATATCAGAAGACATTTACAAAGCCATCACAGTCAAATTTTAAAGGCTACTAGTCTCAAAGTTCTTGATATTTCACCAGGAAATGTCATCCCCATGTGGAGCCACTGTTAGGGTCCTATAATAATAGGGTTCATAAATTTTGAATTGACTTTGATAGTCTTGTAAATATGTACATACCTTGATTTCTGCAAGTTTTTTTTCCATACTTTGAAAAAATGAAAAAATAATAAAAAAGCCAAAAAGAGGGTAAAAAGTCCTAAAAGAAAAATCAAAGGAATTAGAAAAATATAAACCCCAAAAGAAAATAAATAAGACCTAAAAGTGAGAAAATCCAAATGCCACTACTTTTACTTTTACTGCAAAAATAATGATTATGTGCAGAGTGTCAATAAATGCCATAATCGATGATTAGTTAAACAATTTAATATTAACTCTTCACGATTTCAATTTCATGTTTTAGATAGTGAATACAGATTTTTCAAACAGTTTAAACTTGAAAAATCAGTATATAGGTAGAGAATAATGAGGACCTCAACAGTTTAATTTGAGCCCTCGGATGAAATAAGGTAGATCTAGATAGTTTTATGCTTTGAAAGAAAATGTTTTAAGGTTGCAAGTCTAAATGCACCTACAAAAAGAAGAAAAAATGTTAGAAATAAAGTTGGGTAGGTAGAAAGCAGTGGAGAAATCATGTAAATAAGACATCATCGTGAAAAATCACTAATTTCCCTCCCCTATAGGTATTCAGTATTCTAAACTTTTAGTCAAAGAGGCTCAGAGCATTTCTTTGACTTTTTTTGGGACCGGACCCAAGGCTCGATGATTGATAAGTTAAAAATATTTGAATTGTTGGGTATGGAGCCTGATTATCTTCTTTACTTTGTATCACAACATTGGACCCCTGTACCTTAAAAGGGGCGGCAACGCCGCCCGAAATTTAATCGCTGCCGTGGGGGGTCTAGGGGGGGGCGGTAGCGCTTTTCGGAGCCCCCCCCTGGCGGGGGTTCGAGGGCAGCGCCCCCGAAGCTAAAAACAGATGTAAAATTGCCTTGTAAAAGTATAGTGATTTCTAGTCAATCTGGGCCGTTCATTAGGCAAATGATCTGATGGTAGAAGTTATGTTTAGATTAGGGTTTTTTGCCCTAGAAGGCAACCCCCTTGTATATATGGGGGCATTGTATTACGGCTGTGTATTATGTGTGTATTCTCGGAGCGAGAAACAGAGAGGGAGACTGTGAGAGAGAACAGAGGATATTACAGCGGATCTGCTGTAGGTTTTGTCTCTTCATTTTGTTGGATAATATAAAAGGAAGGACTGGCTGTTCGGGGTGGACGTAGCCCAAACTGGGTGAACCACGTATATCTGTGTCTCTCTGGTTTTATGTGTTTTGTGTGCTTGTATTTTCCGCATATTTTATGTGTTTCATTGCTCTGTAATATTTAATTTTCTAACATGAATTCCTACCTTAAACCATCATTCATCAACATTTATCCTTCATTCATACCTCAAAACCCCTTTTTCCTAAGTAAAGGCACTTTCTTACTTAGTAAAATTGTAACCCTAAAAATAATTAACTTCATTATTTTCTAAAACATTCGTAAAACCCTCAAAACACAGTTATCCTAAGTATTTGTGAAGTAATATAAAAGATAAGCTATGCAATATTTTTCACTTTACTTAGAAATAACATGTGTTCTATTTTCATTTTCACTACCCTTTTCATATTAACTTTTAGCCTATTTTATTCAATACCTAAATTTACCCTCCTGTATATATTAATTCCCCTATAACTAAATAAACCCCAAAAACCCATTATTATAAAATTTAGACCATAGCTAAATATTCCACGTGCATAAAATAAATACCCTGCCTATAAACCCTCTGGTCTAAACTTATCTTTAAATAAATACCTTGACCCTATAGTTTTTAAACTATTCAAAAGGTTTAAAACTATATAATACACCAACTCCTGCATATGTTTGTTAAAACATTTCACAAATGTTATAAATAGAAATACGTTGCATTACTCCCCTCCCTATATTTTTTATAACCCAAGGTTTTTGAATTAAAAAATGTCTATTTCTAAAGTTCAAAACCCCTCCGCTCATACAAAATACTTGGCCCCACCTATCATTACAGTGCAACTCCCGAACTAATCTCAACAGTTCGCATTCAACCCCCAGATCCAACGGTCGACATTCAATATCTTGCAGAATAGATGTGCATTCCTCCAAACACCAAAGCCACGCGAAATGGGTGGTTTCCCATTAACCTCTCTCCTCCACGTGGCCTTTCTTCATTAGATCGCATGGGTTGAGTTCGATACAGCTTACCACCCAATAGTTGTGTGATAACCACTTGTGGTTTTAATCCATTCAAACTCCGAAACCACCCTCCTGCCTAATGCGACATACATTCAATGCCAGATTAATACACCCAAAATGCATAGTAAACCTTTGTAAAAGCATTTCATTCATCAAATATTCTTGCGCTTTAAACCTAAACCCTCTGCAAAGTTTCCCCGACTGTAAAAACACAATTTTAAGCCATTTTCCGCCCTTGTTTACGTCCGAAGCCTGCAAAACATTTACCTTGCAAACCTATGAAGACTATTGAGGAGCTCCATGTTGCTCCAGATAAGCTACTAAAGCCTTGAAATCAGCAAAGAACCTCAAGAAACTCTTCCAAAAAGTCGATACCTACATTACAACAGGTATTTTTCTAAAAAATCAAACCTGCAATCAATTTGAAAACCTTTTAAAGAACAAACAGTCTCAGAAATTGATTAAATAAACTGCCAAAAAGTCCCAAAAATAGGCGAAACTCTAGAATTTTTTTTCCAGAAACCCTTTTTCTCTGCAGTGCGCTATTTTGAGGAAATTGGTGAAATTTTCACAGTTTATTAGTCTATTTCAAGCCCTGAAATAAACTAGAAAACCTCTGCAGGTACCCTAAACCCTCCGTGATCCTTTTAAAAAGGTTTTAAGCCCTATTCCCATTAAAAATACTCAGAAAAAACCCTGTTTTCTATTTCAAGCCAATTCTAAAGCCTCCAAATCTCTTTGATATGCCTAATTGAATACAAAAATCAAAGAAAAGCCTATACTTTGCCAAAATTTTCCCATTTAACCCTCTGTTATAGTAAAATTTCCTCTACAAAATATTTTAACTTGCAGAAGCATATCAAAATGCCTAAAAAATAGAGTAGAAGTAAGCCTGAAGGTTCTAAAGCACCTAAACCTAACCCTGCCATGACTTCAAGTACTGCTATTGTTGTCAATACATTGCAACCACCTGTTGTTGATATTGAACACATTCCCCTAGCTGATACTGATTATAAAATAGCTGATCCCATTGTTGAAATCAACCTGCTAGATATCCATAACTGGTGCTATGAGAAGTCTTTATATGATCATGAAGAAGTTCATATTTGGGAATCCAATTTGCCCAAATATGTTGTCCCATTGACTCACCCTTGTCATGAGATTATTAGGTTGTGTCAGCAGTACTATATTCCTAAACAAAGAGCTATTGTGAATGCCAGTAAATAAGTCCTATTTACCATCACTGTAGAGTCAATTAACCAAATGTTGGAGCTGAAACCTGACCCCCAAGCAATTCCTTTGTCTATTGAGGCCCTCACTAAGCTATACATTGGCCTAGATTTTCCTAAAAGGTTCATGATTTTCTAGACTTTTGTGCCTCTGCATGTAGAAATTCCCAAGTTAAATCTTCCATATTCTACTGCTAAATTCCCTGAAGGATTAAGACATGTAATTTCCATGCTCTCTTTCATACTAGGATATTTCACTGATGAACACACTGATGAATCCATCTTGGGATTCTTGTCCACCTTCTCTCTAGGTCAACCACCTTCAGTAATATTTGATTATGTTGGTTTCATTGCTGATAACATCCATTATCAATTGACCAATGTGCAAATAGAGGGAGTGCTTAGATATACCTCCTACCTTTTCTATATGTTCCTATACTTCCAATCAAATAATTTTCCAATCACTCTTCAAAAACTGGACATAGAATCAAATCCTAAATCTGTCATTTTTTGGACATCATTGCTCAGAAAAGAATGTACAGATTTTAGTTATTCAGAGTTTTTAGAGTTATTTTTACATCCAGTGATCACCATGTTGACCAAGATAGCGCAACCTAGAATAAATGAGGAAATGAAGAAGATATTGTAATTGTCAGAGCAGATTAAGGTTGGTGATTGGTATTTGTATGAGAAATATACTGAAATCAAAGTTTTTGGGACAAACTTGTTGCCTTACAGGTTACCCAAACATCCTTCAATGAGGATCTTTGCCTTGGAGTATATCAGGCAGATCCTAAATTCCGATTCAATCAATTTCATGGCAGCTAAGAAGAAGACCCAATTCAAACTTAAGAATCAAATTGGGCCATTCATATGCAATTAGAGAGATGCAGAAAAGGAAGTAGCAAATAAGTTATTGGAATATAAATTTGAACAGAGTTTCCCTTGGAACTATGATCCACAAGGGATCTTGAGAAAACTAAGGGTAAAATGAAAATTAACACCCTTTATCCATGAAGCTAAACCAGAAATAGAAATTTTTTCCAATTAGCTTGAATGGATTGAAAACACATTAATAGATGCAATAAGCAAAGTTAATACTAGTCATACCTTAGAGATTGCAAATCAACCAGAGAATTCCATCAAAAGAATAAGGGAAGAAGGAGCCTATGTGGCATAGAGTACAACATAAACAAATTTCAAGATCATTTATAACAAAAGGCCAAAATTAGATACAACAGGTAAAGGAAAAGTGATAATAGATGTTGGAGAAACAGAGCCTTTAAATACCAACACAAGTTTGTCAGAGAAAAATGTGGCTACTGTAATTATTAATGAGCCAAATCATAATGAAGAACAACTCAATAATGAAGATACACAAATAATGGAAAGACAACAAATTATGGAAGCTTATTCCTCACATTCAGTTGAGGAAAAAGACTTGGATATTAAGGAGAAATATAAGCAGATTAAATTGAAGAATGAGGAAATCAAAACTGAAATTTACTCCCAGTTCTTGAAGCAAAATCCAGGTAATCAAAATATATTTCTATCAGCATTTGATTACTCAAGTAAAAAATTGATTATGTCAGTATTGCAGCCCACAGAATCAGTACCAAAGATAGTTGCTGACTATAAGAAATTTGATCTAGAAGTAGCTACAGATAACATTCATGAATTAGATCAAATAGAGTTTCACAGGAAAAGCTCTGAGATGTTATTTTCCACAGTTACAAAAAAATCTATGAGTGCTCATAAGCTTCAAAATACCATCTCTAACATACAAGATCAAATTAATATGGACAAAGCTTCATTATATGCCAAGGATCTAAGGATAAAAGCCTTAGAATAATTAGTATTGCAGGTAGGATATGATCCTACAAACATTAAAACAGCAGAAGCATTGGTAAAAAAGAAAAATGAGGATATAGCAGCCTTGAGGACACAACTCAAACTTCCTCAAAGTGAGCATCCTCAGACAAAGGAAGTCTTACAGGAATAGAAGGAAAAAGATGAAACAACGAGTTTAATTCTCCAGTTGACGACCTAGATTAAGGAAATGGAAATACAAATGGAAAAACTTTTCCAAGAAAAGGAGACAGTAAAAGAAACAGTGATTCCTACAGTCATTCCAGTCATCACAAAAGTAGTGCCTTCAACTTTAAGAGAAAATTTGGCACCCAAAGAACCACTGGCTAATGCAGTGCCAGTGACTTCTTCCACTACATTAGCCACTGAATCATCTACCACAACAGTACAACCTACAAATGATGCCAGCAAGATAGTAAAAGCAATGGAAGAGATGTCTTTGAAGACAAATGAAATTAACAGGTTGAAAATTGAAAATCTTGAAAAATCAAATAAATCAGCTCAAATAAATGCTAAGATACATGAAAAAAATGCCAACAAATTGAGTGAAGGGTTAAAAAAGTTGCAAAAAGAATTAACTTTGAAGGATCAGATATCATACATCAAAAATTACCTTTGGAATAATATCATTGAAGCCATCCATGATGTATGGCCTTCAATTCGGGTAATGTTTGAGCAAAGAGAGTTATTATTAGCAGCCCAAGCAGAAATCTAAAATACTCAAACTTATTTGGCTGACAAACCAAAACAAGCTATGAGGCTAATCAATTTCATTATTAGAAAGAATAGACAGGAGTTGGAAGAGCTCAAAATAACAAATATAACAACAAATATCCTATAAATTAGGAAAGTCACCACAAAGAGAAATTTGATGAGGCAAATCGAAGAAAAATGTGAATGTATGAATACTTCCATAACTAGATTTATGGTTAATTTCACCAATTTGAGGCAAAAAGGACTTCCTGATATCATGGTTATTAATGATAAATTGATGCCTCAAAATGATTATGACAAGAAGATAAGAGAATATGCCAAGGAATAGGTAAATAAGCCAACAGGTCAAGGAATCCCCACAGGAAAAGTGTTATTGAAAAGTTTTGAAGATTTATTTTACATACAGTATGAGATTAAACACTTTTTTGTTATAAAGCCACCCTTTGCTAGATATACAGAAGCTAATGATAATTTTAGGAAATTAAAGAATATTGAAATTCCTAAAAATGAGGATTGGCAGTCACTTACTGATTTGTTATGAAGAATAAAAGACAAGCAGGTGAAAAGAAGAAAGAAAATTGTTTTCTAAATTTCAGTCAAAACTGATTTTATTTACAGTAGTAAACAATTTTGACTAAAGGTTAAAAGAGTATCAGTTAAAGTGTATCAGTGAATAAATAATATCTGAGAAAGAGTAACATAAAAGGCAAGTCAGATTTCAGAAAATATCTAAAGGCCAGCAAGGAGGACACCAAGGCAGCCACCTACTTTATCCTCAAAACTGTTTCTATTTCTTATGGATAAAATGGGACAGCTTGCTGATTTGTTAAGAAAATGTCTCTATTTTTATTGTAAAGATATTTTATTTTCCTAAGTTAATTCCTAGAAGTCATCTAGGATATTTTGTAAAACATTATGTATAAATACTTCATCTTTAGAAGTATTTTGTGTGGAATAAAATTGTTGGGATTGTTATAGACATTTCTTCTGGGACTTTAAAGCTTTTTTTGTGTCAAAACTTCCAGTAGCAGGCTGGATCAAAGCAAATTGGCATCAGACTTCAGGATTCCTGTGATGAGCTATTTGGAGTGAAGTATTTTCTTCACTTGTCATTGTTTCTTTTCTCTATTACATGCATCCATTTATTTTTATCCTAAATCTAAATGTATAACTAGGAGTATTACTACAGGATATGTTAATAACACCCTATTTTTAACTAGTTATCATTTATATGTTTTCCTCTGATTTTCGGTTTAGGGAATTCTTAATTGATCCCTCTCTCGTTTGACCTCTCCTACTACTTCCCTTTTCTGCATTTAAGGATTCTTAAGTGCCATTTATCCCAATCATACCACCTCATAGAAATAAATTTCCAAGATCTCCAAGGGTTATCTATCTTGCCCTGAAGAAATTTGACCTTTTTGCACTTGATCCTAGTCCTGTTTGCTTGATTTTGACTCCATAGCCCAATGAACAAATATATTTCCCACTATCCATCTTTTCAAGTGATTTTTACCACCAAATCTATCCAAAAAAAAACCAAACATGCACTTTTATAGCTAGCCTAATATTCACAAATTTAAAAAAAGTTAAACTTTAAAGAGAGAGCCCTCTCTAAACCCTAGGAAGGCTAGATCCTAGAGTTTGAAATATTTTTGTGGTTACCTCTATAATTATTTGACTAAAAACCAAAATTACGCAACTTAAGAATTACTAGAGTGATAACACCTTCCTAAAGGGAAGTACGCTCTATTTCTCCAAATCCATGGAGTGGTCTCCTTGCACCATGGTGGTGCCATCCTCCATCATTGTAGCAACTTCTGTCAGTGCAGAATATGTAGTGAGAGGGGGTAATGCTGAAAATGGGAGAATGTCTCCCTCTTCCTTGAGTCTATCCCAAACTCTCTGCGTTGTCCTAGAACCCTCCAAAGTATCCACCCCTATGGGATCTAAGAGTGGTGAACCAAATTGTAAGATGTATCTTACCAACTCTAGATCTGGTGGCCTCCCAAGTGGAATGCCGCCATGTAGTGAGACATCAAGATCTAAAGCATACTATATATATGAGTGGACTGATTTGTCCCTACTTTCACTGTGCAATACAGTCTCCTTCTTTTATGTATAAACCTCCTAAAATAGGTAAGGATGAATTCTCATCATCCCTTGATGTTGATCCTTCTTTTCTCCTTCCATCTGCCAAGTCTCACAATCCACAAAAACTGATACTTGCTGCTCTGGAATTGTGCTTTGGTTCCCACAAGTTAGATCATTTGGAACTCGTTGCAAAGACACAAGCACTCCTCTAATGGAAGCAATGGATCCCTTTCCACCTTCATGTGCTGATGGACCTTCTTCTGATGGTATAATGTTGTTAGCTCTTATTTTCTCATCCCCTTCATCAATATTTGAAAATGCTTCATGATCAATGAGGGACCCTAGATCTTGGTCTTCTCTTGAAGGAGGAAACTCCATGTCTTCATCTATAGAAGAGGGCTCTTCAAGAAGTGGGGATCTTTCCCTTGGCAAGGTATTATGCATGTTTTTATCCCCTTCAATAGAAATATGGAGTGGAGTTGGTAAAATAGATCCCTCCAACTCATGCAAAAGTTTTAAATTTTTGGTTTCAACAAAAGATGCGTTACAATGTTTAATATCAAATCTTTTCATTATCTTCTTAGTGAAACCTGCATAAGTATTTATACTTACATGATGAAATGAATCAGAACTATAAAACTGCTAATCATGGGCCATATCTTTAAGGTGTAGCGCTGCTACTCTAATGGCCTCCTTTTCTAAGACTTGGTGTAGCTGGAAATAGGAATCTAGCTCCTTCAACACTGTTACCGATGAAATAGGTAACCTAACCTCAAAACGGGAACTCTAGCCCAAAAAGACTCAAAAAACATGAAAAAACACCCCAAAAACAAAAAAATGTATTCCAGAATGCACTTGGTTTTTTTTTAAGGTCAAATTTCAACATTTTATAAAATTATGCTAAAAACAAAATTGTGTCTTGAAAAAAGGATTCAAAAAACACCCTCAAAACAAAACCAGTTGACGCTGGAATAACAAAAAAAAAATTGTCATATTTTTGACATTTTTAAAAATTGAAATAACATTTTTTAATTTTTAAAATTCAAACATTAAAAAAAAACCTAAAATTTAAGAAAAAAATAAATTTAAAAAACAAAAACATTTTAAAGCTTAAAATTTAAAAATATATAGGAATAAAAAAATAAAAATTTTAATTCAAAATTTTAAAAAACCTAAAATTTAAGAAAAAATTAAAAATTAAAAATTAAAAAAAAATTATAGATTAAAATTTCAAAATATATAGAAACAAAAAAATAAAAATAAAAACAAAATAAAAATATTAAATTAAAAAGAAAAATAAGTTAAAAAAGAAAGAAATTATAAAAAATAAAATATAGAAATTAAATTTAAAAAAGAAAAAGATAATGTTTATTAAATTTAAAAAAAAAAATTAAATTTAAAGAAATATATTAAATTTTAATAAATTGAAAACTTAAAAAAAAAAAAAACATTATTGAAATTAAAAGTAAAAAAATAAAAAATTAATTAAAAAAAATGAAAAAAAAAAATACAATAAAAATATTAAATTTAAAAAAAATATATATTAAAAAAACAAATAGATTTTAAAAAATATATTAAATTTAAATTATAAAAAATAATATATATATATATATATATATATATGAACTTAAATTAAAAATATATATATTAGATTTTATTAAATTAAAAAAAAAATTAATATTAAAATAACAAATTAAATTAAAAAAAATATTAAATTTTAATAAATAAATGAATAAACAAATAAATTTTGAAATAAAAATTAAATTTTAAATATAATGAAAAAAAAAACATTGTTAAAATAAAAAGTTAAAAAACTTTAAAACTCAATTAAAATTGAAAATTTGAAAAAAATAAATTAAAAAATAAAATATATTAAATAAAAAATAAAATAAAAAACAAATTAATTCAAAAATATTAAGTTTAACTTAAAAAAAAAAATTAATTTTAAATACACAATTTTAATTGAAATAAAAAATATATATAAAAATTTTATGTAATTAAAAAAATAATAATAATAATTTTTTTTTTAAAAAAGGTATTAAATTCAAATAAATTAAAAAAAATATATAAAATTTACTAAATTTTAAAAAATTAAATGAAAAAACTAAACTAAAAATTTAATAATAAAAAAAAATATGAAAAAATTAAAAAAAAACAAAACAAATTAAAACAAATTAAATTTCAAATATAAAAATTAAATTAAAAAATAATAATTTTAAATTTTTTGAATTAAAAAAAAAAATTTTAAAATCAAATTAAATAAAAAAAATATTAAAAATAAAAAAAATAAAAAAAATAAAAGAATTTTTTGATTGTGGTGGCGCCGCCATCCGGCCTCCCGCCCAGGTGATGGCGGAGGCCAACCACTAGGCAAGAGGTCGATTCCGAGAATCGCCCTCCCGTGGCGGGAGGCCGATTCCTGGAATCGCCCTCTCGTGGCAGGAGGCCGATTCCAGGAATTGCCCTCCTGCGGCGGGAGGCCGATTCCTGGAATCGGCCAATCGCCCTCTCGTGGCAGGAGGCCTATTCCAGGAATCGCCCTCCCGCGGCGGGAGGGGGGGCCTCCCGCCGGGAGGGCGATTCCGACCGCGAGAGGCCGGCAAGGGCACCCCTAATCACCTCCCGCGACAGAGGGAGCCCCCGAACGGCCCCCTCCCCGCGTTGGGAGGACGCATTCCTGAATCGGCTCGCCGCGGAGGGGCATTCTCGAATCGGCCTCTCACCGCGGGAGGGCGATTCCCGGAATCGGCCTCTCGCCGCGGGAGGGCGATTCCCGGAATCGCCCTCCCGCCTAGGAGGCAGCAGAGGTCGGTTGCTGGGCTGGCGGGGAGGCTGCAGGGGCTGCATGCAGCCTCCCCGCCCACCCAGCGGCCGACCTCCACTGCCACCTGGGTGGGAGGCTGACTAGCGGTGCCACCACAATCAAAAATTCTTTTTTTTTTTTTTTTTTCAAATTTTTAATATATATTTTTTTAATTTGATTCTTTTTTCGCCGGATTCGGCTACTTAATGTTCCGGAGGGGGAGCGCCACCCCACGCATTTCCCCATGGAAAGGACCTGGGCAGCCCACATGGCTCCCGGTATATGTCATAACTCTGCTATTAATGACTCCACTTGCGCGATGGATACCAACCTTGGTCGGCTCAACCCGGAGGAGAATATGGCGGTGTTGCAGGATCAGATGGCTCAGTTGAACGATACAGATGAAGTCTCTGGCGCGGTGAGCTCGCCTACCCCGCTGCTCGGAATCTGCAATTCTGGCTCGCTTGAGGCCAACGTGAAAACGTCGACAGGGCGGCGCTGCTCCTTGCAGGCTTGCATCGAGCCGCTCCCAGGTATTCATTACACTCAGAGCTCCCACTGTCTTTATAATTCTATGCCCAGAGGTGGAGCGAACCTACATGGTGATCACCTGCTTGCTTTCTCCGCTTCCCCTGGTAACTTCTGTTCCGCTCAGCCCGCTGTCACTTTCACTGTTCCCCTGAACCACTCTGCTTCTCCTTTCGTTCCTGCTCGCCCCAGTTGTTTCTTTCCAGCAATGCCGCGTCTTCGTGAGAGGATGAGGGCCCGACGTGGCGTCAGCCGGGGTAACAGTCGCCCTCCTCCCAACACCTTTTCTTCTGATGAGGCTCCGGACCCTTCCCAGACTCTGTGCGGTGGCAGAGGGCGAGGACGTCGACGTGCTGGCGTTTCGATTTCAGCTCCTGGAGCCGCCGCTTTGCCTCCTTCCTCTCAGGTCATCAACCATGGCGGCAGCTCCTCCCGGGCTGTCCCTCCTGCCCCTCTTCGGCCTACCTTCAGACAGTCCTCGCAACATGCTGAGCTAAAATTCTATCCCACCGCTTCCAATTCTGTCCTCACGGCCCTCATCTCTCTCACTCTGCGGGAGGAAATTCCCAACTACCCTGCCCCCACTCTCGCTTCCGCGCTCTTCTCTCCGGGTTCTGGAACCTTAAACGCTGCTGCACCAGTCACCTCTCCACTCAGTCCACAGGAGCAGCAGAAAAACATGGAAGCAACTTCGGGAGGCATGGACACAAGCGACTCTGGCAAGGAGGACAGTCGAGAGTTTTTTGGTTGCAGAATCATTGAAGAACCACCGTCTCCAACTCATGACTAGCTTCATCACTGCGCTCCAGGTTTTTTGGTTCAGTTTCATAGTTAATGTCAGTTTTTGTTGCTAGGCTGACCAGCTAACACAGTGGTCTTTGAACAGTTGTTTTTATTACTATGTTTTTTCAGTTTCTAAGATTTTCAAACCGGTTTCCCTTACGAGGGCGGTTAGAACTCGTTGTTTAAAAGGACTGGTTTCCCAATATGGGCAGTCTAAGTACTCTGTGAGCAGCTTGACTTTTAAACACAGTGTTCAGGCTTTCATAGCTGACACTGTGTCTGATTTGTACTAGTTTCCTTATACATAATAGAATTAGTTACACTTAGAAAAAAAAAAATTTGATTCTTTTTTAATTTTTTTTTTTAAATCAAAATATTTAAATTTTTTTTTTTTTTAATTCAAATTTTTTATTTTAAATTTAATTTGTTTTAATTTTTTTTGTTTTAAATTTTGTTTTTAAATTCAATATTTTAGATTAATTAATTTTTTAAATTTAAAATTTATTCATTAAATTTATTAAATTTTAATTTAATTTAATTTAATTTTTTCTTTAATCTTTTAGTTTATTTGGTTTTTCATTTTTAAAATTTATAAATTGTTTCATTAAAAAAAAACAGTAAATTTATGGATATCTGTTTTTTAATTGTTTGCACGTGGTTTTTTTCATTTTTTTTTGTTTTTTAATGACAATTTTTTTTATTATAATTCTTTTATTTTAATTTTCTTTTTCAATTTTAAATAATTTTTTTTTAATTTGTTTTTTTTTTGTTAATTTTAAAATTTGTATTTTTGTTTTCTTCTTATTATTATTATTTTAATTTAAATTTGTAAATTTAATTTTTTCTTTTTTGTATTTTTTTTATCTAAATTTTAATTTTGTAATTTAAATTATTTTTAAATTTTCTATTTTAATTTTTTTTTTAATTATATGGATATTTTTAATAACTTCGAAAAAAATGTTTTTGATGTTTTTTTTATTTTTATTTTTTTTGTTAATTTTTTTTTTCTTTAAATTATGTGTTTTTTTTTCAAATTTTGTCATTTATTTTGATATAATTTTCGAATATTTTTTTTTTGTTTTTGTTTTTTTTAAATTTATTTTTGTTTAAATTTTTTATTTTTACGAGTTAATTTTATTTATTTTTACATTTTTTGTGGTTTTTTTATTGTTTATATATATATATATATATATATATATATATATATATATATATATATTTTATCTAAGTTTTGTGTTTTATTACCAACATGAAAATCACCACTCTAAAAAAAAAGGTTGATGCTGCATCAATACGTTTCAAAATTAGCATGAAAATCACCACTCTAAAAAAAAAAAGTTGATGCTACATCAATACGTTTCAAAATTAGCATGAAAATCACTAACATTTCAAAACAAATATTCATACTTCATAAATAAAAATATTAGAGTGTCAAAAATGTGGTAAAAAAAAAAGGTGATTCCGCATCACCACTTTTCAAAATTGGGTGCTTTTTATGCTACCAAAAAAAAGTAGATAACAGTGCGGTTACCTATTTCATCGGTAACAGTGTTCTTCACCCAAGCCTTGGTTGTGCACTTTACTGATCCATTAAAGTTAGATAGAAATATTCTACCTCCCTTTCTTCTATTATTGTTTTTGGATCTTCTGTCTTCCTTGATTTGGAAAACCCCTTGGAATTCCAAGTGCTCTTTGAATCTCCAAGAATGAGACTCATACTCCTGAAGATAGTCACTCAAGGTATCCTCCTTTGGTGCATATTCTTCCTCCATTTCTCTTGCAGTGAATGTGGGAAATAAACTTCACTGTGGATCTGCATGTGTGGCTGAATTTCCACACCCATCATGTGAATATCTAGGGTTTGCTTCACTTTCAAACCCTCTTGGAAATTTCCTACACCTCTCCCCTTTCATCTCCTTCATATATTCCTTGATATTTTTCACAGTTTGGAAAAGAAGTTGGGAGATCTCCTCTTCCTTCATTTCTACAAATAATGGAGTCATGCCTTAGTTTCTTTAATACAACTTCTCCTTCCTGTGAGAATTTTCTCCTTCTAAGGGAATAATGTCTTGAATGCACAGGCTGAGCCAAGATTATGCTTCGATACCACTGTAATATTCCAAAATGGAAATAGGAGCAATACAAGACATAATAATGTAAAACACAACAACTATGAACATGTCATAAGAGGGATCAATATGCAACCATCATTTTATTCATATATCAGCAACAATATACAAAACAATGTTGAGGGTCAAGCCACTCAAGAAATAAGAACAAGCCTCCAAATATCAGAACAATAAGCACATGAGTTGCTGCTACTGTATAAAATACTGGAAAGCAGTGACATCACTATCTATATCAGTGTAGCTACTACTATAAACATACGTTAATGGAATGTGGCTGATAGATAAAAAAATAAATGCCCATAAAGGAAGATATGCGCTCTAATACATGATTTCTAGCCAACCCATAAAATATTGCTAGAAATACCAAGAAAATATACAATGTGACAAATAACCCTAGGGTTGATATGTCACTGAAACTTGGAATTGAATATAATGAGGCTATGATAGATCTGAAATGATAATTTCCTCCTCCAATGGTATTTATCAATAGAAGGCTAATCCCTCCATTCAGAAATAGACCCTCCTGATGAGCTCAATGAACCCTCCCAGCAACTGCCACTAAAAATAATGCAGATCTGAACTGAACTACACTATGAGGGATGGTAGATGGTTGGCCTAATGCCAAAAATATGAAAATAGGCCTAGGAGCCCTCCTTGCTGATCCTCCAATGGATAGGTTACCTCTGCACTGAAAAACAAGCCTAGAATTGGCTCTATGTGATCCTCCCTTTGTTGCACCCTCAACACAACCCAACTTAAAACAAAAATTGCATTGTAGATAAAGGAGGTAGCTTGGCCAAAATGATGGAATGAGGAAATGCAGTCCAATGAACCTCTCCTTCCTCGAGGATGAGGTAGGGATACCCGATTAGGAACACCCTTGTGCTAAACAGCACAACAAACCCCGCTAAACAGCTAAAGGATGCAAAGTGTAAGCAGACCAATATCAAATAATAATCAAAACATGAATAACAATGACTGTCATCACCTCCATATATAGTGTGTGAGCCTTCTCACATTGGGTCCCATCCATAAGTGCCACTAAGCTCATCCAATTTTTCCTCCACTAAAACTGCGCTGTCTCATCATAAATTCCACTCCTCCATGATAGCTTTGTTGATTTGGTCAAAGTTGACCTATTCAACATGTATCCCCTCCAATTAACACCCAAAGGTGCTTAATCTAGCTGCATATTCTTCCTCCTTTCACATTAGGAGTGCTATTATTCCTTTCTAAGGAGATTTATGGGCCTCCCTACCCACTTATTCACCTACCCAGTGATAAAACAAACTATAATATTACATTTAGATAAAGGCTAAATTTTTTGGAATATTACATAGGTTCCTTTCACATCATTGATTTCAATGGAGAAATCAATGTTCAAGAGAATATTCGAAGCAATGGTGAGGCCAATGATTCTAACTGTAATAATGACAATATCAAAATATAACTTCTTCAATGTTCCTAAACTATGCCTATACTCTAAGAAAACTACGTATTTTGAAGTCCTCTCTCTAATTCCATTTTTAAACATAGAACCATTAGTGTTTGTAGATATATGGGAGTTTGAAATATCTTCTACATTACCACTAAGGAAAAAATGTGCTTTCTTCATCCTTTGATGAAGGTAATCTCCATTATTTATCCTAAGAAACCCTACTATAGCTGAAAAATAACTAGTAATTTATCTACAATGAGGAAACAAGCTTAAGCAATCCCTTGAACATACTATTGAAGGAGAAATTAAACCTTCCATCTCTAATTATGTAAAACAACCTATCTGTAAAGAATTTTTCTAATTCTCTAATAACGTACTTTATAGAAATTTCTAGACCTTTCATTATGCTCATTGCATTAGAGATTTAGATAATCATTGGAGGAACAAGGATTCAATAGTGTCCAGTTTTTTTTTCTCCTCTAATTTTAATATTATCTACTAATAATGGGATGAATGTGTAGAAATTATGATGTATATTTTCAATTTCTCATGAATTTTTATTCAAAATCACAAGACACAAACCTAGTCTACTTCTATGCAGACATTAATTCACAATTTAGAACAAAAATCTCATACATGCAATACGAAATCACACACATGCAAAAAGTATTTTCCCTGGGGAAAAAAATATACTAAAAACCCCAATTCTTGCTTGCATTAATTTAATTAATAGATATGTATTTAAATTTCTTTGCTCAATTAAGCACAACCTGCAATTGCATAACCTACCCCTTAGCTCACTGAGAAGCTCTAACCTAGACTTAGTCAAATTTTTCCGATGCTTGATATTATGTTTCCTTTCATTTTTCCTTAAGGAATTAGATCCCATTATTTAGGAAATTCCTAAAATTGATTGTGCAATTCCTTAGGCTGACCATTTGATTGCATGTAACACTTGTACACTAAATACTAGCCTCCAAGTAATGTTGCACTGCCTCAGAATCTCAACCAATCCCGGGGAACTCAAATTAGTTGCATGAGCTAGCTATTTTGGGTTGATTGATCATTTAATTGGATGATCATTGATTTCAACTGAAGTCTCATGACTGCATAACTTGAACCTCCACTAGTTTCCCCAATAGTCAGAACTAGTTTAACTGAAAACAACTTTAGATAATTCACCTTGATTGCTACAAATTAGCAATAAAAAATGCTTAACTAAGCTCTAACTCCTACAAATTGAATTTACTAAGTAAACTAGGTGACACAAGCCATGTCACATAATTTAACTTCATCCAAGTTTTTTGCTAATGTGCAAATTTGAACTTTCTCAATTTAATCAAGGAAAAATCAAATTGAGAATTTCTTGTTGCATTTTTCAACATCCCCTCTTGGAAAGAAAGGCATTATCAACCAGCCCTATCCTGCACCTATGCAACTAAAACTTCTCTCTTGACAAGGCATATGCAAAAATGTTAGCACCTTATTCCTCTGTCAGAATGTACTACAACAACATGATCCTCCTCTGCACATAATCCCGAAAATGGTGATAGAGATATATATATGCTTGGCTTGATCATGAAAAACAAGATTTGCTGAGAGATTGATGCAAATTTTGTTATCACAATAGATGTTACAGGTCAAAATACCTCCTCATTAGCTCGGAGGAGAAGACAAATATGGAAGGAATACAAAGACCTAAATTAAACCTATTTCTGCCAAGGTAACGCCTCTCTGTAACAACACAAGAGCATTATAACGTAGTTGATCAGTGAATGGGCCGCATTAGTGGCTACGGAAATGATCAGTTTACACTAGAGGGCAGAATTACCCGTGTTTTAAGTTTGAAATGAGAAAAACCCACAGAGAATGATTTGAATCTCCAGCTTTTTCTCACAAGAGAGTCGGTACAAAAAGGAAACTGCAAAGCACTAATCTCTTATTGGGCATTGCCATAAACAACTAAAATCTCAAAGAAGGCAAAAGCATGGAGGTTAGAGAAACATCTTGGTTTTTTCTATTCAGAACTGGTGGAAAGAGAAGGGCAATGATTGCTCTCTCCATCTCCTATAAAATGGAGTTGAAGTCTCTTGGTTCAAGGTCGAAGGATTGTCAAGTTTTGAATACTTGTGAAGTAGAGATCATTGTTGTAGTGTGAAGGTCAAAGGTCAAAGAGGTTCATTGAGAACTTTTTGATCAAGACATTACCACTTCGAGAGATAGAGAGATTGGAATGTTGAGGAGGGCTTGGTGCAACCGACGGTTGTAATCCTCCTTTTTCATAAATCAATAGAACTATATCTGTTTTGTCCATTCTATGCGTTGATATTTAATCACTTATATAGCATGAGATGAATGGATTAGATGTGCATAATTTAAATGTTTATTATATATTGGCTTAATTGATAAGAAATTTATGTTATGTTAGAAATTACACGGGTGCTTTAATTGATTGCAGGACCTAGATTTGGAGCTAATGAAAGAGAACCGTTGCTTCGCTACCTAGTGCTCTCCAAAGGACTCCAAGATCATTGAAGAGGTAATCTTCTATCTTTTTCTATTAAGTGGTTTTAAGTTAATATGAACATGCATATGCCATCTTTGTGAACTGTATAGGTAATCTTACTGTTTTCCTCGGGCACCAGAATTCCCTGAGAGGGATATACGATAACCAACAACCCAAGCATTTTACCCTATAGCAGAATTGGCGACTCTGCTGGGGAGTTTCCCCATAGTTTCCGGACTATTTATTTCCTCCTTTCTTCTCTCTTCTGTTCACAGATCCTTCCGACCAGTATTTATGCCGAGTAGACATTTCAAAAGCTCGCAGAGTTCAATCCTGTTTCTGTTTGACCATTTGAAAAACTTTACCCTGGCTAACGCTACCCCTGTAGGTTTTCCAGTGTGTTATAATTTTGGCTCTGCTTAAATACAGTGCGTTACTCTTGTATTAATGTTGTCTTTACTCAGAAAAAGTGCGTTACTCAGCCAAAACTTGTTGTTCACAGCTGTGAATGTGTTTTAGTTGCAGAGTTTTTTGGCCATCAGTATATCTCCTTGACTAAATCCATGTGCTTGTTTACTAAGCTAGCATTTCTATTTGTTTGTTGTTGTTTGAAAAGTTAGTGTCAAAATCATTTACATTTTAGAGAAGAATTTTTATTTTTATTTTTTTACATCTAGCTGATTTTATTCTGAAAATTTCAGTTCATAGACTGTTAAGAAGAGGTAGATAGACATATGAATATTTAAAGTTGAACTGTGCGATTTGAATGTTAGTGCATGGATGTTGAAAAGAAACCTCTCCTTGTATAAATACTCTTCATCGAATTGAATATTTAGAGCATTTTTTGCATGGTTTCTTGAGTCAGAGTCTCATTACATTTCATACATCCACTCCCCCTCTGCAAGACTAATAATTAAGCACACTAAGAATCAAGCGATATTAAAATCAATCACATTAATCTTTTTTGAGCTCACACAAATAGTAGTTCATGCTAGGATATTGGGTTAGGAAAAGTGAGAAAATCACCCAAGATCTCAAAACTTGAAACTAGAGTCATTAACGAGCGAAATCCTACTGCACTCATATTATCGGGACCGTTCCTTTACCGGAGCTCAGCGCGAGACAACACTTGGGTGCACAAGAAGGTAGCCCGCCTTTGACTGCATCCGGTGGGTGTGTTATATATTGGGGTTCCCTTTAGGGATGTTGAAACTAGATCTGGGATCTAGGTATTTTTCCCATATAGCATACTATCCTTGACTGTGGACCCCCCTGATGATGTCTTTGATTTGAGGTATCTTTAGTGGCCATACTTTTTAGGGACTTACACAAGGTGACTGGGATGAGCTGTCCTGGTACCTAAAACAGACGGACCCACTCTGTCTTCGGTCTTTAGGAGGGTACTCATCTTCACGAGAGTGCTTACACCTATCGTCTAAGGTTCGGGCGAAGCTCTAGAGTGACCGTAACTATACTTTCGACCAACCCTCTCTGTATACTATTGTGATATTGGATTTCATCACCATCAAATGGTAGTACTCAGATAGGGCACCCTATTCTGGCTGCTTGCTGATTAATTTTAGAGAGTCCTTTTTTCTTTTTTAGGTGTGTGGTTACTATCATTGAGACTTTATAATACATCACAATTTACTAAAATTTGTTAAAAATAAACAAGTTACTATGGCGTCCTCTAACCCACGCCATCTGTCTCGACGACAGCAAGGTATACCTCCTCTAACTATTGAGGAAGAACGGAACCTTGGTGAACCCGTGCCTTCTGTGGAAGATCAGTCTCCACTAACAAATCTTGATTTTCACATAGCCTCATGCCATACGAAATTTCCGGAGGACCCTTTCACAGAAGGGGTCGTACCTCATTACAATCCTCCACTCACTAATCTGTTGGGGCCTGTGATAGTTCAGATTCCACCACGCCAAGATATGTCTTCAGCCGCACAAACATCCATTTCACCACCAGCATCCATAGGGTCGATGCCAATGGCAACCATCCCAGGTTCGCCACCATCCTCCCCGTTGGTGGTCAGTTCTATGCCATCACTTGGTAACTCCAGTAGTCAACATATACCTAATCCCAACCCTACGATCATCACAACTGTCAGTAGCTCGCCAAATCCTTCGAGATCTACTCCTACCGTGACCACGTTGGGACCCACGGTTGCTCCTCCCAAGAGTGTGAATACTTTTTTACCTTTTAGCAACCCTTTCGGTTGGAACCCTCTGCTGAGTTCAAACCCCTTGGCCACTATACCAGGGGGCAGTGTCACCAGTACATAGGTAGTAGGGAACATTTCGCTTCCCCTGCAATCTTTAGGACAAATAGGACAACCTATTGTCAATACTTTTCCCTTAAGTGGTTCAAATATAGGTGTAGGGTATATGCCGTTGCCAAATTATGCAAGTAGTAGCATGCCTCCAGGAAACTCTATTTCATCCATTTGGACTAACCAACCCCAACCTCTATCTAGAATGGGAGGGCATTTTTATGCTGGGGGAAACCAACCGTTCGCCTCGCAATACAATATGCCCTATGGACAACAACAGTATGTCCCTACTCCTCCACCTATAAGAAGTTTTTATCAAGGTCCTACTTATCCTCCTGTTAACAAATTGATGGGTGGACCCTATGGTCTAAGAAGTCAGCCCATACTGCCTTGGTTAGATTCGGGGGCAAATCCACAATTTCCATTTTTAGCAGCTTTGGACATCCCCGATATCCATAAACTGACTAACGACCCCATTAATCACAACCCGCTTTGGCCTCCAGTACCGCATAAGAATCCTTCTGACATCCCGAAGTTCGATGGGAAACAAGGGAACGACCCAGCCGCACACATCACTACCTTTCATCTATGGTCTATATCCAATTCCATGGTGGATGATAGTGTCCGGCTTTTGACTGTTTCCCTCCACCCTTATAGGCAATGCTGCCAAGTGGTACATTGAATTACTACGCGCTGCCATCAAGACTTTTGGATTTTTAGCGATGGAGTTTCTAAAGAAATTCCAATTACCAATTAGATTTTAAACCGGAACAGAACTGTTAACCTCTCTGTGCCAAGACACCGCCACCCACATCTCCGATCACATTCATGAATGGAGACGTAGGAGGAGGCTAGTCAAAGCACCAATCCCGAATCATCTCTTAGACAATTGGTTTTGTAAATCTCTCTTACCCCACATCTCTAAATACATTAGCCTTTCTGATGCAGTTACATAAGATCAATGCATTCGTCATGCCCAACATTTGGATTTAATCTATTCACAATCTGGCATGCTCTATGATCTACTCCCCAATGCCCCTGGTAACCCAAATCCTCTAGCCACTCAAAAAACCAGAGCACATGCCGACGGTCTCGTTGGCACAATATCTGGTGTGGCCACAAAACAGTCTCGGGGGCAAGCCTCCCAGCCATCTTCGACTGCCACTGCCCCTCACCAAATGACTACCTTTCCTACTACTGAGGTAAATTCTATGCAAACTTCACAAAAACCTAGAGGGAAAAATAAGAAGAACAAGAAAAAGACATCTTCTTCGGAAGAGCAGTTGGATAATCAGAATAACCCTAATCAGAAAAACGCTGCCAAAAATGACAAAGGGAAGGATAAACCCGTGAAATTTCCTCGCAATATCTGTGCGGAGGACCACTTGACATACAAATGTCCTCGATTGCAGGAATGCATTGATTTTATTTCCAACAAGGATTCTGGGTGAACACCTGCCGTTCTTCATAATCATTTCCCTAATCAACAATAGCAACATCAACACATGGTTGACAATTCGCCACAACCCCATCAACGGGGCAAAAATGGTTCACATCCTTCCGGCGAAGGACCATCCTCAACTTATGGCATTGAGAGTGTTGAACTTCAAACTCGAGCCAAGATTTATAGAAATCCTACCATAGATGCTCAAGAACCTGGTACTAGTTCAAATCCACTTCCGCCCAATGATTTGCATATCGAACGACCTACTGTTGACCCCATGATTCGTCCCCCAAAGGGAAACTTCAACGCACGACTCATAACACCTCTACATGTGCAGCCCAAAAATACAACATTGTAGAAGATTTGGCGCAAGCACCGTCAGCTATGTCTGCTCTCGAAGTATTACAAACCTGTCCAGCACAAAGGAAAGCCTTGCTTTTGGCCATTGGTGGAATAGACCTCCAGGATTCCATGCTAGCTATATTTTATATGGAAAAATCTAAACCTCGCCTCTCACACTAACTCGCATTCCAGGTGCAGGTTACGTTGAAAGGGATACCAATCCATCGCACTATCATAAACGAAGGTGCTTCGACCTGCGTTATGTCACAAGCTTGCTGGCTCGCTTTAGGTTCTCCTACCTTAACACTGCCATCGAATTCCCTTAAAGCTTTCGATGGCCACAAGTTCCTCCCAAAAGGATACCTTGCTAGCTTTCCCATCACTCTAAGTGGGAAAACGGTAACTGTGGACGTTGAAGTCGTAGATTGCCATCTCGACTATAATCTATTTCTCGGTCGCAGTTGGTCTTATGCCATGACTGCCATTGTTTCTTCGGTCTTCTGACTCATCCTATTTCCATTGGATCGGAAAATAGTCACAGTGGATCAGTTATCCTTCTACACCCTTGATTATTCCACGTTACCAAGTAGCACTGTACCCCTAATAGGAGGCTTTCCTGACTCTTACGTCAATATTGGTACCGATCTTCTGAAGGCATCTTCCCTACTGGGTTTTTTTCCTCTCTCACTGACGGAGATCCCAAATATAGTTGCAATGATATCCACCACTTTCGATGGCTCTATCGACCCATGGATTCTCCCAGCACCTTTAGACATTGATTCCTACGGAGATTAGATGCCGCTCTCACCAGCTGAGTTGGCCTACCAAGCCATCCAAATTACATCTGAACCCTCCACTGCTATGGTTTTGACCAAAGGTACAATCCTCCTGCCCATCACAGTTCTCTCTAAGGATCTCCTCAATGAAGTCTTGCCTACAGACGAAGCTACTCAAGAGATCATGTCTCTAGAAGAATGACCTTGGGGAGAGTTTCACCATCGCGCTTCGATGATCGATTCAGACGTGATAAATACTAAAATCCCATCCTTTGACCCACCTGAGATGGTTCCCTCCCTTACAGGACTGTTCAAACTATCGATTCGGAAGGGAACATGGGTAATCTTTGTAAGAGAATGCTCATTGATATCTCGGTCAAAATGGGTATCGTGGAAAATATTCAGATTGGAGCAGGTTGCAATCCTAAGGAACTTGAGCGCTTCACATCCCTTTTCAAGTAATTCCATGATGTTTTTTCTTGCTATTACAAGAAAATTCCTGACATAGATCCTTTTATCAATGAGAAAGAGATCAAGAAATTCCGAGCATTCTTTTTATGGTATTTTTCTTGCTCGTTAATCCAAAAAACCTCGAGTCCTCTTCTTCTGGCTCGTTAAACTTACACAAAGAAGCTTCGAGCATTCTTTTTACGGTATTTTTCTTGCTCGTTAATCCAAAAAACCTCGAGTTCCCTTCTTCAAACTCGTTAAACTTACACGAAGTTGATATTGAGCGTTCTTTTTCTATGGTCTTTTTCTTGCTCGTTAATCCGAAAAACCTAGAGTTCTCTTCTTCAAACTCGTTAAAACCATGAAGAAGCACTGAGCTTTCTTTTTAGGAACCTTTTTCTCGCTCATAAAATTGAAAAACCCCAATTTGAATTTTTCAGGATCGTTTAAACTACCACGATAGAGACTAAAGAGCCATTCTTTTTCTCTTTTTCAAAGCTCTTTAAACAGAAAAAGTAACCGAGTTTTCTCCACATGACTCGTTAAAATTTCATGGAGGGCATCAAGTTTTTCTTTGTTGGACTCGTTAAAATTTCACAAAGAGTAATGTGTTTAATCCGTCTCCTCGTACTCGTAACAAAATGAGGTAGATGTCCATCGAACATTGATTTCTCACTTTTTTGGCTTTGATGGACTAACTTACAGAAAATGAACTGTTTCGGGCTTACTATTATCCCTTTGTCGTTCCCGGTTATCAAGACATGACAAAGGTACCCCAATGGAGTCGTCTTTTACGATATTTTTCAGACTCTCTAAACATGAAAAATTCATCGAGTTTACTCACCTGGACTCGTTAAACCTAATCATACGGGGAACAAAGTTGTATTTTATGATATTTTTCAGACTCTCTAAACATGAAAAATTCACCGAGTTTACTCTTCTAGACTCGTTAAACCTAATTAGATGGGGTACAGAGTTGTATTTTATGATATTTTTCAGACTCTCTAAATATGAAAAATTCACCGAGTTTACTCGTTTGGACTCGTTAAACTTAATCAGACGAGGAAAAATTTGGACAAAATGGATACTACCTTTGTTACATTTTAGAAAGGTCGATTTGGCAGCAAAATTCTTGAACATGGCACTTCCCAGAAAACTCTTTCGCAGTTAGCTGAACCCTACCATCTATGAGTATTAGCCTTCATCTCCCAGTGTCCCTGCATCGGTAAAATCCTAACACACTCTTTGGTGTTCATTAAGCCTCAGCTGCCTAGTACCCTGTTACAATGCCTTCTATTATTCAAGAAGATCTCATTATCTACTGCTCCTATTATAAAAAAAACCACTCATTATGCCAGAAATTATTTGTCGTCCGACATCCCCATTTACTCTTCATTATATCAATCATAAACAAAATCATTTGGTTTCCGTTCCATGTTGACTGATGTAGGACGCCTCAGTGCCTACCTTTCAACAGATCGCTTCCTATTGACTTCAACATATTATCTAGGAAGTTGATCCAGAAACCCATCAGAACCCGGATACTTATAGACATCAGTGGTAGGTAGTCTTGTGTTTGATCAGGAGTCTTCATCATTGGCTCCTGGTCGAATGATTCAACGAGTGTTCGACTTCAACTCATTTTATTCACACTCTCTAGATTGTACTGCGCATCTTAGGGACCACCATCATTATCGGTGGCCACCTTCACGTCTGTTAACAGTTTTCATTATCAACTGGTAATCAGATGATTTCTCACATGTTCGACGATAGCTCCTTCATTCACATGTTGAGGAATATGTAGTTTAAGCGAATTGGCGGTCAAGACCTTGGGGCAAAGGTTACATCATTAAAGTTGTGTTCCCTTCCCCAAGTTGTGATATTGTTTATGGAGACAGATTCTTCAGCCTGATCCTGTTATGACAGACACTCCCACATTGTGCTTATCGGTGGACAGATTCTTCATATCTCTATTCTAGTGAAATCATGTTGTTTAAGCTACTGAGCATGGGAATGCTCGACTCAAGGCAGATACTATATTTGTTGACATATGTTGTTGTTTCAGGTTTTCCTCAGTCTTTCAATCTCTTTATCTCTACTACACACTTTGTAAATTATTTCAGCCATTGTCTTCGTCTCTGACCTCACACTTTAGGGGGCATCTATTATAGGTCAAAATACCTCTTCATCAGCTCAGAGGACAAGACAAATATGGAAGGAATACAAAGACCTAAATTAAACCTATTTCTGCCAAGGTAACGCTTCTTTGTAACAACATAAGAGCATTATAACGCAACTGATTAGTGAATGGGCCACGTTAGTGGCTAGGGAAACACTCTGTTTACACTAGAGGGCAACGTTACCCGTGTTTTAAGTTTGAAATGGGAAAAATCTGTGGATAATGATTTGAATCTCTAGCTTTTTCTCACAAGAGAGTCAGTACAAAAAGGAAACTGCAAAGCACTAATCTCTTATTGGGCATTGCCATAAACAACTGAACTCTCAAAGAAGGAAAAAGAATGGAGGTTAGAGAAACATCTTGGTTTTTTCTATTCAGAACTGGTGGAAAGAGAAGGGCAATGATTTCTCTCTCCATCTCCTATAAAATGGAGTTGAAGGCTCTTGAATCAAGGTCGAAGGATTGTCAAGTTTTGAATACTTGTGAAGTAGAGATCATTGTTGTAGTGTGAAGGTCAAAGGTCAAAGAGGTTCATTGAGAACTTGTTGATCAAGACATCACCACTTCAAGAGATAGAGAGATTGGAAGGCCGAGGAGGGCTTGGGGCAACCGATGGTTGTAATCCTCCTTTTTCATAAATCAATAGAACTGTATCTGTTTTGTCCATTCTATGCGTTGATATTTAATCACTTATATAGCATGAGATGAATGGCTTATATGTGCATAATTTAAATTTTAATTATATATTAGCTTAATTTATAAGAAATGTATGTTATGTTAGAAATTACACGGGTGCTTTAATTGATTACAGGACCTAGATTTGGAGCTGGTGAAAGAGAACTGCTGCTTCGCTACCTAGTGCTCTCCAAAGGACTCCAAAATCATTCAAGAGGTAATCTTATATCTTTTTCTATCAAGTGGTTTTATGTTAATATGAACATGCATATGCCATCTTTGTGAACTGCACAACTAATCTTACTGTCTGCCTCGGGCACTGGAAAGCCCTGAGAGGGATATACGATAACCAACAACCCAAGCATTTTACCCTATAGAAGTAGATCAATCTTGGATCCATCATCTAACCAAACAATCCAAAAAATATCTTTCTCATTCAAATAATCTCACATGTTGCTTGACTTGCAACAATGTATTTTTCTTATGCTGAGCTGAGTGCAACAAATATTTTCTTCCTGTTGTACCAAAAAAATAGGTCTGGATCCAAGACTGAAAATTCCACTTCATGTACTCTTTCAGTATGATGGAATCCTCACCTACTCTGTATTTATGAAGTCACGCAACTTCACTCCCTCGGTTCATTTGTACCGCGATTCAAAATGGGTAGTGCCTTTGAGGTACTGTAAGACATGCTTAGCTTCCCTCCAAAATAATTTGGTTGACCTAAACATAGCTTGTCTCGGCTAGTTGATTGCATGGCATATATCTTGTAGCGTGCTCACAAGGTACATCAGTGAACCCATTAGTTTCTGATAAATGTTAGCATCCAATTATTCACATGAAGTGGCATCCTCCTTCCTTGATTTGGTCGCTAGAGGTGTCTCCATGGGTTTGCAAATATCCATGTGGAACCTTTGTAGTATCACATTTGGATACTGTCCTTGAGAGAAAAATAGTTCCCCATCTCCTTGCCATACTTCGAAGCCCATGAAGTAATGCATGAGACCCATGTCCTTCATTTCAAATCCTCTTACAAGTTCCTCCTTGCAAGATCTTATCAGTTGTTCAGCAGCAGTTAAAATTAATTCATCAACATATAAGACAACAGTAAAAAAATTACCTTCTACCAAACTATTATAGAGTTTTGCATTAGCTTCACTTTTGGTGAAACCCAATCCAATGTGATATCTATCAATACTACTATAAAAATAATAGGGTGCTCATTTGAGACTTTACAATGTTATCTTGATTATGCACACATGAGACTCTCTATCAAAAGTCTCAAATAATTCTGGTTATTCGATGTATACCTCCTCTTTAATAACTCCATTGAGTAATTTTTTTTTACATCCATCTGTTGGATCTTCCAACCCATCCACGTAACTAGAGAAACAATTTATCTAATGGATGAGTACCATGCTACACGAAGAAAGGTATTCTCATCATGAATACCTTAAACTTGAGTGTATCCCTTAGCCACAAATTTGGACTTGTACTTCTCTACACTTTCATATGTTTCATGTTTTAGCTTGAATATCCTTTGCGAACCCACAAATAATTTTTCTTCTAGTCTTGGGACCAACTTTCCAAACATTGTTCTTTACAATGGATTCATACTCCTCCACCAGTGCATCAACCCATACAATTTTGTCTATTGTTTCCTGAAAAGAGGATAGCTTGGTCTCTACAAGCTTAGTCATTAGAGCCATGTAGTTGTATATGGATCTGGTGACCTTCACTTCTTGTGAAAAATTTAAGGAGCACCCACAATCTCCCTCACATGTTGCAAAAGTATCTCAGCTTCCCTAGTTCCTTTTTTGACTTCTTTGGATGGTTCTGCTTGATTGGATTTATCCAGTCTTTTCTCCTCAATTTTTGGTTTCTCCACAACTTCTTGAGATTCCTCCTTTAGAGCTAAAAGCTCCTCTTCTATTGGGAAATAAAGCTCCTCTTAAGATAGCACCACATCACCTTATCCTCATCAAATTTTACATCTGTTCATGCAAATTTCATTCAAAGGGATGGAAATTACACGCAGTAGTTGTGGGGGGATTTTGTGTAACCCACAAATGTCCACAATTATGTTGTCATATATAAAATCTTCCTAGATTCTTTGGATACATGGAAGTAAATAGAGGCTTCAAAAATCCTGAAGCTCGACACATAAAATTTTCTCCTCGAGAAAGCTTCCTCTAGTGCAGTCATTCTAAGAATCTGATGAGGACTTCGATTCTACAAATATACTACTGTGTTGCATGTATATACCCACAAATGCAGTGGTAGGCCTTGGTCATGAAACATCACCCTCATTGCTCAGATAATGCTACAGTTCTTTCTCACATCCACCCGAGTCTATTGTGGATTATGGGGTGTTTTCAACTATCATAAAATGTCTTCTTTCAATTTCTTTTTAAAATTCATTCAAAACTTACTCACCTCAATTATCGCTCCTAAGAGCCTTCACCTTTTTGTAGGTTTCTTTCTCAACCAATGCCTTGAATTCCAAAAACTTGGAGAAAGTATCATCTTTATTCTGCATGATGAAGATCCAACACTTCCGTGAGAACTCATCAATAAAAATGACAAAATATTTGTGTATGGAAGTGGAGGCTATCGATAAATTTCCACAAAAATTAAAGTGAATACTTTCTAGGAATGCATGTGTTTTTCTATCCTAATCATGGAATGTGGATTTTGTGTACTTCCCTATGGCACATCCTTTGCATACATTTTGTTTCTCAAGTGCTCTTTTAGGGAGGCTTGTGGTTATTTGTTGCGTGATCTTTAGGGAACCATGATGCAAATGGCCAAGTCTTCTATACCAAATTTCACTGACATCGTAGCTATGCACCTTCTTCTCTTTAGTGCTTAATGAAGCACAATCATCCACAACTAGATTATAGAGGTTCTTCACTCAAACCCTGACCTAATTCAACTGTCCTATGGCTATGTATCTTAGAAATGCATTTCCTTTGCTGAATTTCACATGATAACCACAGTCTTCCAAAACTGCAACAATGATGAGATTTTTCTTTAGGCCCATAATGAACATGACATCCTTGAGCCTGAGGGGGGAGCCTCATTCCATTTGTAAGATGAATGTATGAACCCCGGTAAATTGTTATCATAAGGAGCATAGAAAATTACCTCGTGGACCTTTGAAAAACCTTCTTTTAGCTTCAATGTATGACACAAAGGTATCAAATCAAACTCTGTGACAAATCCTCCCAAAATGTTGTCAATCAAATAGTCTATTATGCGAGTCATCCTATTGTTGGCTTTTTCCAATTGTTGAATCAACTTAGGAGTCCACCTAGTAACCACATCATCCTTTCGACAAGTTTGAGTCTCAGTGAACTGAGACAACCACTCATGTAGTTATTTTTCTAAGGAAGAAAAGAAGATTTCCCATTTTTCTGTATAAATGTATATTTGTTCCCAATATTCAACAGATAATTGCGGGTTTTTCTTTTATTGGATCGCAAACTCGCCCACCTTTTTATCCAACAAATCCTGGAATTAGTTCTTATCTGAATGGCACATCAAATTTCCCAAAATAAAATCTCGGTCCCAGCAATAGAACCATGTGTTGGCTCAAGGGATCCAGGCCTAGGTTCATAGTGTACTTGCGCAACCAACAAAACCCTCCAAATACTTTCCCTTTCGGAAATGATCCACTTGTGCAGATCAAATTCTCGCCTGAAGTAGCATGGGGGGGTTTGGAACCAGGATTTCGCACCCAGAGGGAGATTTACGATGTGTTTTTAACTCTTTCTGATCTCGTCAAATCAGATCTATTTACTATTGAGCTGCATTATTGGCATTAAGCTGATTCATATCTAACTTTAAAAAAAAACTTAACATAGATGCAGTTATCGCACAAACACAGAGATATACTCTTATACTTATTTACTTAACAAAAACCTTTAATATTAATATAATTCTTGCACAAACATAGAGATCTATTATTATATGATTAACCCAAACAAATGCACATCAATTAAAAAAAATCATACAACAGATCTATAAGTAGATCAGTAACTCACAAGAATTAATGCATAAGAACAAGAATCATGCAAGTAAACCAAATAATTTTCCAAAACATGTCTTCATTAAGGGTATATTCAATGAATACAATTTCTTCCTCTTGCACACACATCTGCAGAGTCCTCGCCATGGAAAATTTTAGGGGCTAATATTCGTAGGTGGGCTAATTTTCCATGATTTTTCGAAAAAAAAGATTTGCCAATTTCCATTTTTGATAAAGATGATTCGCCCAATTTTTCCAATATAAAATTATTTTACTCTAAAAATCACCAACATTATATAGAGAGTATATATAAAAAAATTATAAATTTTAATAATTTTACAAGTACATCACTAAACATTTTATAGTTTTCATATTAGGGACTAGTGAGATTCGCCAATGTTTTTAAATTTCAAGATAATTCTCCATCCTTAAAATTTTCCCTAGTCCTCGCACATAGCTGAGGGCTTAGGTCTCTGCACACACAACTGCAAGAGCCTATTACTTACTCAGACTAAATCACGACTTACTTTCCCAATTCACCTTACGTATTAATCAGATAGATATCATATTATATCTTGACTTGACTCATACATGCCTATTTATAAGAATTAGATGCGCAAAAAACATGGAATCAAACCATGGTTTGAGCCCCATGTTTTACCCTTTTTCTCATTACAATATGAAGGAGATTTTACCAACCCCAAAGCTCCTTGACCTATGCATTGTGATTTAAAAAAATTAAAAAAATTGACTCTAGACTTGACCTATGGAACCCTAGCCCAAGAGGCCCATAACACAAACTCGTGACACGTCCTTGAGTCACTCTGCTCCAGATTCTTGCATTTTGGCCTTGAGTGTCTGGATGGATTGGTGTAGAGGATGGATGGCCTCGACACTCTGTGTTGCACCATTCCGACTAATTTCTCTATAGTAGGCCCTTCTACTGCCAAGTTGATGTTGCATTGAGTTTGGCGGAGGCCTTTGAGCGTACCCTCAATGGTATGCGATAATTAAAGTGCTTCCTCGGCCAAAGGTTGGGTCCTTTCTACCATGAGATTCTCCTTGTGGCATAGTGTATCAATCTCACCCTAGATGCTTTGGGCTTCCTATAAGCTGATCAATCTCTGTGCGGGAACTAGGGTTCGTTCAATGACACAAAATTCAACAAACTATTGTTTCTTATCTTGCAGGTTTGTTTGTAATTACTGAAGCATTAAATATTCCTCAATTGAGTACCATATCCCCCTGGAATCTTTGAATAGGTTGTTTCACTCATCCATAGTTGTAGTGATGTTGGATGTTTCTTACTGAACAATGGCAACTCATTGTGCCCAGACCTCTAGCGGTGTTTCTGGTTGTAACTTGGTCTATAGGTAAAAAATATTCTATTCCAGTTTAGTGCCCACTGTCTCAATATTTTTCTTGGAAGCCTTCAATGTGGTTGTGAGTGTTTCAATATTCATGGTATGTGTAGCATTAGATGGCACTGACAATCCTCGAATCTCTACAGAGGGCCGGGTGATAAGTACTTCGAGCTACTCTTGTTGACTCTCTGTAGTGTGATGCACTTGTCTGGTCTGTTGTTGGTCTTGATGTAACTATTGGGATTTATTTTCTTCTCCATTTAGGCACACAAAGGGCGGTATTCTCGATACGTCAACTCATCCATAGTTTTATTATGCATCATGTGTAAATGGGCACTAGGGAGTGTGACCAAGTTGACTCTAGTGTCTCACTAGGATCAGGTAGTTGTGCACTGCAGTGGATGTGTTGAATAAAGCACTCCGCTAAGTATATGGATCAAGCTTCTTTCAGTGGTGGCTTCTGTAGCCGGGTACTAACTATAAGCATGCTTTCTTAAACCATGCTCACTTTTATCTCGCTTGCTTAAACCATAAGTTGTCGGATGCCTTACTAAACTTCATCAAGGTCAGTCTTGTGTTGTTGTTCGATATTAGCCCATTCATCTTCAGTGACTTCCTTGACAGTGTCACAAATATCATCATAGTCTCCTTCTATCAACAAAAGGGGCTTAGTCCCTTATTTCTTGTATGCTTTCCACTTCCTTCACTATCCCACCAGGGATTGGGGCCCTCTTTTGGTGCCTCAATGAGTTTTTGTCCACGTAGAAGGAGCGTTGGAACTGTCTACGTCACAATCCTCTAGCTCCTCATCACTTTGAAAATCTATAGTGACCTTCGGCTGGTCTTCCGTATCCATCGTCATCATAGGCCCTTGGGTGTATTTCTTGGTGTGCGGCTTCATCACAGCTGGCTTGGGTGGGGCAGCTGAGGTGGCACTGGTGTTTGTTGCTACACTAAACTAGGAAGGATGTCGATTGGTGGTTACTTGGATGAGATCATCTTCTGTGATGAGGTAAGGAGGGTCATACCATACCCTAAACATGTCTTCCTTGGCATGAATGTGCACATTTTGGAATGAAGCTTTGAAATATTCTATACGCTTGTATTGGTCATATAACATTGGCTAGAGGCATAGATTTGAAAAAACAGGTTGGTGAATTTCTATCTAGAATAATACCCAAACAATTTTGTTTTCTATCACCCTTGCTAGATTATTTGTCGCTCATAGTGATGCATATTGTGCAGCTTCAGGAAGATTAGGTTCTATTGTGGGGAGCTATGATTATGATGATGAGTTCCATCTAACAAGCGTGATAAGCAACAACATCCATGCATAATGGAACAAATTCCCATCTTCCTATGCCTCCCGAACATTCTCCAAAAACTCTTGGCACAAATATTATTCCCAGTTGTACTATAATCCTTTGAATTTTTGCGCAACTAACTTAATGACCGGTGTTGGTACTTCTTTGGTGTGACACTTCCTCATCAGCTTGCAAGCCAAGATCTACATGGAAAATCTCACAACGGGGTCATTAATCGTGCCAACGGGAAACCCCCACATATTCCTAACCACTCCATATGTTTTCTTCATGTTATATGTGACTTTCTTCTCATGGCTTGTAATATTCCTAAATTAGCATACAACTAATAGGAATATTAAAATTTTGTTTTGCTTCTTATTTGGAGGAATAAGAGGGTATGGAGACCCATAAATCTCCTTAGTAGGAATAAAGACACTCCTAGTGTGAATGGAGGTCATCTAAAAAGCTAGATTGAAGACCCTTAGGTGTGAAAAGGGGTTGGAGCATGAATACTGGGTCAAATTTGACCAAATCAACAACACTGTCATGGAATAGTGGCATTCATGATGGGACATTGCAGTTTTATATGGAGAATCATTGCATGGAAGTAGTGGAATAAATGAATGGGGATTAGGGTTAGAAATATCATTTCTTATATAAGCAAGAGGATAGCAAACATATTTCATTATGTTGATATTTATATTTTTGAATATATGGTCTGTTTAGACATATATATTTCTTTGGCTATTTAGCTAAGATTGGAAGTGTTGTTTAGCACTGGGTGTTCCTGGTCAGGAATCCCGCATCTTTCCTTGAGAGGCCTCTTGGAAGAGTTTTGTACTACATTCCACTATCAGGATTTTGGCCAAGACTTTAGTCTTAATGTACAATGCAATTCCTGTTGATGATTTGTGTTTGTGTTGTAGGGCAGAAGTTGTGGAGATTGATTTGGGAGATTTCTAAGCTAGATCTCATTGGAGGGAGGTTCCTTTCCCTTGGGAGGCTAGCAAAGAAGGCCCTGGAGCTTATTTGACATGTTTTGCATCAGGCCATAGTATATTTACCCCCTATAGTTCAGTTCCAGTCCATGACTGTTGTTGAGTCCCGTGATTTAGCAGATTGGTAAACCAAATGATAGGGCAACATCAGACCAACTTTGGAGTCCTAGGACCTAGCCTTCCTGGATTCAGAGAGGGCTCTCTCTATAATTTGAAGGATGTGAACTTGTTCGCTTCGTATGTTTGATTTTAGGCTAGTTGTTAAGTGTTTTTTGGTTTGTTTTTTGGGTTTTTGAGGTAAAATAATAAAAAAGGACAATTAGAAAGAGAGTTCATGGATCAACAGGGCTATGTGGTCAGATAAATTCAGTACTGTCTAAATGGTGGATAAGGTATTACTGAACAGCCGATTTAGTCAAGGTAAATTTATTATTTGGGTGAAAATGAAGTGAAATGAAACATTAATTTTGTGAAAGACAAAGAGATCTTAAACATATATATTTTTAAAGTAGGTATTCATGAGGTAGGACAAACCATAAATCTCTGTGAATAAAACTCAAACTGATACATATGAAAGATAAACAATCCAGCGATACATAGAAACATAAGGACCTCTAACTTTGCAAAATCACCTTCAGCTGTTGAGAAAACAAATAAGATAAACAAATAACTCAATATATGAAAAGGGAACACCTAAACAACATATCTTGAGCTATCGGGAACTCTGAAATAAGTTTGCAAGCATGGACAAAGGGAAATATCGAACAAGACCTCTTTGACTTAACTAAAACAACCAATATTTCATAGAAAGATTTCAGAAATGGAGTTTTTGAGAAGCTATAAGTAAGCAGGGCATACCTTAAATCATACAAGATAGAAAAACATACTGACCATAAATGAAACAAATAACAGTTTCTTGATGGACCTAAAGGGCAGTTAAGAATCCTTTAGAGATGATCAAGAAGAGGAAAACATTAAAGCTGTAACATTCAGGATGATTGAGGTGCTTCCATGAGCATGTCTCAACATATACTTTTATAATCTACAACAAATGAGAAATATGAAACATTAATGAAAACAAGGAAACATAAATAAAATCAAAGAAACATCACCATTCACCAAGCCATGGAATCCTGCAGACAATGCTCCTCCACCATCAAGGCAAGCAAGACATCATCCACTTCATAAAAAAAGTATTTCTTCCAAGCTCATAATGTTATGTATTACTCTCAATATATCAGGTTTTGCCTCTGTGTTATAATGAATCCTCTTGGTTATATAAGCCAAAGAGGAGGAACAACACCTAGAGCAACTAGAAGGCCATTGGCCAAAAACAAATATCTAAAACTGTCCTTGAGGCTTAACAAAGTCCAAGGCACACAATATCTTTCAAAAATATATTTTTGGACCAAAATAGCAAAAAAGGATCACTTTCAAGGCCTGACACATAAGATAAACTTTCTTCACACACATTTGGCCCAGTCATCACTCAGAAAAATGCTTTTCAGCAAAATCTATAGGAACGTAGCACCAAAAAAAGGTATGTGTTGCAGTGAAGTTTTGGCTGACCTCCCGATGTCAAAATGAGTCCCGTGATGGCTTTTTGGAAAGCTACAGATGTATAATTTCTAAAAATACTTGATTTTTTCCAATATTATGCCTAGAAGTCAATCAAAAAGCAGAAATAGTGAAAAAACCCAGGAGTGTAGCACCTGCTGATATTAGGGGCAGAAAGGTGAAAAATGGTTGTTTTTGGCCTTTTTGAGAGATCAAAACAACTTCATTTGATCTGAAAATTTTTGAGCATGTTCCTTTGATGTCAAGGAATCCAAAAATATATCTTTATTTAGTTGAGTATGCTCTAAGAAAAATTGAAGGCACCAATGATTTTATGCTTTTAGGCCTAAAATTCACAAAAAACAAGAATGTGTCCAAAAATGCCCGAATTTGGTGAGTAAACCCCTTAAGGGTTTTTAGAAACATGAAATGAAGCTTGAGGAATAATTCCAAGCCAGGATACATCTTTTCCATGTTTTTCCGCCAGGCGCCTCCTTTGGGCAGATTTTAGCTTCCTTCGGGCACTTTGATTTAACTTTTTGTAGTGCTTGGTCATTCTTCTTTGTAGGCCCAAATCCTTGTTAGCTTTCTCCAATTTGGCTTCTAAATGCTGATTTTCCCTCTCAAGCCAAGGCTCTCTATTATATTCAATTTATTTGGCAAGGAGGTCCGTAAGAGGGTACTGCTGTTCAGGAGATGATTCTTCTTCTTTCTGCTTTTGTAATGATTTTCTAAGACCCATGGTCCTAGGCCTCTTTTTTGCTGGTTCTTTGTCTTCATCATCATCTGCATACTCACCCATATATCCCTCAAGTCTCACTTGTGAATTTTGCGCTTGTCTTTTATATTTGATTTCCCGGGCTTCATAAATAGCCATCTGTCCACTCATATGTCTGTTTTGCATTTGTAAAAAGTGGATAAGGTCCTTTGTCCTTTCTAGGTCATTTTCCAAGTCTTTAACTTGGGCATCTTGATCTTGCAAGAGGGATCTAAGAATCTTAGCCTCATCTTCTTCAGCATCACTGTCTAGCTGTATTAGCTCAAACTCCCTCTCATGCTCATGACTACTTTCTTGTTCTTCAATCTTCTCCTTGTCCTTGCCTTTGATGGGATTCTTTCCTCTATTTTTCTTAGGCAATTCAACCTTGCTTTGTTTTGGAAATTTCCCTCTTCTTCTTAGTTCCCTAGGCACATTTCTAGTCACTTTTTGAGTGGTTTTCTTCCATGATGTTCTGGTGTTTTTAGCCTTTGCTATTTTTGATGAAGGAAACATGGCCCCTTTCTTTGGAGAGGCAGTAAACACATGCTCTTAACCTTGCTGATGATGAGTGAGAGGAGGAGTTGATACATGGGCTTGTTTAGTTTGTTCTTCTGTAGGCTCAGGGATGTCATCTTCTCCACAAACATTTTTTTCTTGCAATTCTTGGTTACTTTTTTGTGGGGAATTTCCTTGTTCATTAATTTTGATACTTATAATGAACTCACCACCATGAGTAAACTCAGAAATATCATGCCCCTTTTCTGTTTGGTAGGAGATGTCTAGGTCTACTATTTTTTCCTTTTCCAAACTACCTATGCTTTTATCTATCTTCTTGTTGTCATGACTGCTTCCATCATTTTCATTCTTTTCAATTTTTTCCTGATGTGAACTACCTTCATCATAATTATTGCTTTCATTTTCTTGCTGTGGGCTGCCTTCTCCTCTAATGTCTTCACTATCTCTCTGTGGGCTGCCTCTTTCTTCATCATTGTCTTCATTTTGTTGCTGTAGGTCGCCTCTTTCCTCATCACTGTCTTTATTTTCTCCTTTTGGGCTGACAACTTCATGATTACTGCTTTCATTCTCTCCTTGTGGGTTGCCTGCCTCATCATGCTTTCCTTTCCCTCTACTGCTGCTTTCATCATTGTCTTGTTTTTTGTCACCATCCCTTCCTGTTCTTTTTCATCATCACTTCCTTGCTCTTTGCTTTTACTATCACTTCCTTGCTCTTTACTTTTACTGCACTCTTATTTCTCACTGCTATCTGTGGAGGATGATTTTTGTTGGGGAGTAGACTCATGAGAAGAAGAGGAAACATAAGGTGTGGAGGGCAAAGAATGTGCATGAGGAGGGCTTTGGGATGCAATTGGACTGATCTGTAGTGGCATATAAGATGCAGAAGTGAAATCAAGGTGAGAGATGAAAGTTTCCCAAGGGATGCCCTTTTGTTTCAGCTGGTGAAGGACAATGATCTTAATTACTGAGTGATGAAATAAACTTTCTTTCTTCTGGGCTGGAGGCATTTTTCTAACAATGGAAGACATATTGTCTATACTCTTGCACAGGAAGAAAGGTAGGTTTAGAAATTTAGTTTTTGTGAAATGCATAAGGAGTCTGATGTGATAGGCATATACTTGGGAGTATCTACCTTCACAAATGAAAAACTTCATGACTATTTTCATGAGGGCTGCATAGTTATCTAGAAAGTGTAAGAAATGGAAAATGGAGCTGCATGTATGTTGATGATCTGGCTTGAGAAAAGGCTGATAGTGGTTGAGGTCAAGGTATGATTGTTTGAACCACTCTTCTCCTATGTTAGGGATTTTGGTTGCCTTATAAACAGCTCTAGGAGTGAGTTTAAACTCTAAACCTACTATGTGGACTTGCTTTCCATTCAACCTCAGGGAAAATAATTCTGTTATATGAGGGTGGTTAGTGACCTCTGGTATTTTTCTGCAAAAGTCAAAACAGCCTACCTCTAGAAAATAGGACAAGATTGAGGGAGAGTTAGTGATTTCTTGAATAGTGGTGGGCTCAAATTTGTTGTGTTGACCTCCCTTTTTAACCCTTTCCCTTGGAGGCATTTTTACCTTTCTATTCTTCTCCAAAAACAACTAGACAACCCTCAAAATAAAAAATAGGGTTTTTCTTCCTTGAACACTTATTTTTCCTTTAATTCAGCTTTTCAAAATATCCCTTATGTTTTACGAGCAATTTTAGGGGTAAAAATAGTGATAAATACCTCGAAAACTCCTTTGCAGTGATAAATACTGACTTTTGAGCAACACTGGAAAATTTGGTCCTTTGAAAAAAATAAGCAGGTGCTACGCCTTTACACCCAGGCATGTAGCGTCTAAACAGAGTTTAAACGAAGAAAAATCACTGAGCCAATTCAAAAAACTGTGTTTTTGATTGGAGTCTGAACACCGGGCGGGGGATGAACGAGGGTCTGGGCGGAGGCTGAATGAGGTTGGGTGGAGACTAAAAAGAGGGTCGAGCGGAGGCTGAACAAAGTTGGGTGGAGGCTGAACGGAGGGTCAGGCGGAGGCCAAACGAGGCCAGGCGGAGGCTGAATGGAGGTTCGGGTGGAGGCTGAACGGAGGTCAGGTGGAGGATGAACGAGGTTGGGCGGAGGCTAAACAGAGGACGGTCGGAGGCTGAACGAGGTTGGGCGGAGGCTGAACGGAGTTCGGGTAGCGAAACGTGTCGCGCCAATGCAGAGGCATGTCACGTCCTTTGAAAAATCCTGCGGTGAGCTTCTACATGCGCATAGCACTCAGCTATAGGCGCATCGCGACCAAGAAAATTTGCACAGGGCTTGCCAAGGAACCAGAGAAACCCTTGCTTTTTTTCCAATTGAGAATATGCAAATGATATATGTCCTTTGAGGCCTTTGTGCCTTGGGCAATGCTTTTTAAAACACACAGCCTTCTTTTTTACCTTTTTCAAAATGGTTTTATTAAACCCCTGCCTTTTTTCCCATTTGTCATATTTCCATAAAACAATTTTTAAACGTGTGTAATAGTGATTTATTTGAATAGTTCTTTGCAAATAGCAAAACAAGTTCTCTTTTTGTGCAAAAGCAAACATCCCCGTTTCAACTTATAAAATTGTGCCCTCTACTTTTTATGAAAAGGATCTTTTTCCAACTGTAGTTTTCCCTCTGCTTTATAATATTTAAGGAGGTCCTTTTAAAATATTTTTTTTCCCTTTTCTTATAATATTGAAGGAGGCTTGCTAGACATAAGCTGTTTTAGGCCCTCTGCTCATGATTTGAATGCAACCTCTCTTTGAAAACTAAACCTTGTGCCCTCTGCTTATAATACTGAAGGAGGCTTATTAGACATAAGCTTTTTTAGGCCCTCTGCTCATGATTTAAATGCAACCTCTCTTTGAAAACTAAACCTTGTGCCCTCTTCTTATCATTATTGAAGGGGGCGCCTCATAAAAACAAGTAATTTCCATCTGCTTTTTATGAAGGAGGTGATTCAAATGCTTTATCCTTTATCAATCTGTATGAGACAAGTCTCTTTGTAGAAATTTACAGTGAAGCTAATGAACAAGTAATGTATTTCAAAATCACAACTATCTGTTGTGTCTCTCTTAGGTGTGAACACTCTTTTACAGTAGCTTTATCTTCATTGGTGATGGTAGCGCCTTTGATGATTTACAACCTCGGTTGCAGGGTTATGAAATTTTTTTTTTTCCCTTTTCATGCTTTTCACTTTGATGTCTAAAGACTGCTGAGGGGTCCTTTTGACTGAAACTGCCATTTTTAATCAAACACTATTGATTTCCAGTGTTGTAGCCTAGATGTTTGGAAAGATCAGAAAAATACCTTGTGGAGTGACATGGAGTGTTTGGTGAGTTGTCTTTCAGCCTTTTGTGCTTATTTGCCATAATGGATGATTCCTTGACATCCTTAGGTATTTTTGATTTGCAGAGATAAACCATTTTGTCCCTCTTCCTCTTAGCCCTGTATTTCCTTTAGTCTCCAAATAGTCAACTGTTTTTTTGACTTGAAACCCCTCCTTGAAATGTTTCTTTGCCCAATTTTGATTTATGTCGTTCATCCTGGCACCCCTACAGAGATGTCTTGATAAGATGGCTTGATTTTTGGGCAAACTTGTATGTGGTATAATGAGGATAAACTTTGAAAATCACTTGATCACTTTCTCCTTGGTCATGAGACCATCTTTACTATGTTTCTTCTTGAGTTGACTTTCTGAGTTTTTCTGAAACAAGACATATGACAACTTGATGGTGCACGACCTAGGGATAACAAAGGGATTTGTTTTTCCAGATAAGATAGAGGATGGCTGACTGATACTTAAAAACCGGTTTTTTGACTAAAGACATTTTTCTCAAGATACTTATTCTAAACACCATCACCTAAACCTAGACACTTTGTCATAACTTTTGAAGGGTTCCTTAGAAATTGTCAGTTTATCAAATGGACATTTAAATAGTGGGGGGGAAAAAGACAACTTGTCTTATGCTTTGACAAAGAGCTGTGTGAAAATAGAGGATCTTGGATATAAGATATTCAAGGCTTATGACAGTTATGGATAAGGGAGTTTTATCAATACTGAGAACTTGATGACCACCTATAACACAGTCTTTAAGAGAGGATAAATATAAAAATTTCTTTGAGGGGTTTTCTGGAGGACAAATTGACTGTTTGAAATTGGTTTCTAGAAAACCTAGGCAAGGAAAATAGTCATCACAACAGGAAAAAATAATGATGACTAACAACTACATTATTTTAGTGAGTTGTTGCAGTGGACAACCCAAAATGGGCCAAAAATCCAAAGTTAAAATATGGCCAAACCATTTCTGGATTTTTCTAGGTTTGTTTAGTAGAATCCATCATTAAACTCCCAGATTATTCTGAGCACCCTAACAATGTTTCGCACATGGATATTCTTCATAATAACAGTAGTTTCCAGTAGCAGCAGTAGTAGAAACACACTTTTCAAGTGCTTGGTTTCTTTGGTGTATTTCAGCCATCTTGTGGCTTGAGTGCATTCCTTTTGGAGCACTATGTACTATGGCTCAGCTACTTTCTGCCCATATTTATGATGTTTTGATGTATTTTGGTATTTTTCTAGTTCTACATGTTTAATTCTTATTTTACCGTAGTTGGAATTGTGCATATGTTCTATATTCCTATCTTTTCCATTTTGAAATATTACACGACCCTTCCCTCTGAAGGCTTCTGTTGGGTTTTATCCTTAGTATGGAAAACCCATGATATGGTGGATAAGAATGTCATCAATGAGAATCTTCATTCCCATCCATAGGCAGCTTTCATGCACTAAAGTGAGCAACTAATGCAGACAGGTATCATTAATATTGTTGCAGCCAAAATGGGGGACATTCAAAAGACTTAGGATCCCGGAGTTGCGTAGTCCCAGAGCTCGTTGCATAGGCTCCACCTTGATGATGAAGACTTCTTCACAAGGGAATTGTTTCAAATACTGTGATGGCACAATCTTAGTAAAATTTTTGTGGTCCACGAAATCCCAATCCTCTAGTTTAATAGAGGGGACCCATCGTAGTAGGTAACCCTTGATGGGAACATTCTCAGGCAGCATGGGTGTAACGACATGTGCCTTGACCTTATCAGGGTCCTTGGAAATAATGAGTGAAGAATTCTTTAGAGCCATATATGGAGGCAGTTGCAAGATAGGGTCAACATCCTCAACAGACCCTTCTTCCTACGCAATTACCTCATCCTCTTCCTCTTCCTCAACCTATCCCATTGGTTTCTTCTGTATTTTCATACAAGAAGCTCGCTTTTGTTTTGAGGTCACTTTGTGCGTGGACTTCTAGCTACCTAACAACTGTCCCTTCTTTTGTTTCTACGACGTATCGGGGGTGGGTTGAGTCACTGTCATCATCTCTGGAATTAAGTGGCCTAAATTTTGTTGGCGCAACTTTTTCTTAAATAGTCTCCCACGATGCAGACATAGGAGATATCAAAGGGAGCAAGAGTAGAGGGAACGAAGCAATTGAATTATGCAACAAGAAAAGGGAACTTGTGTAGACCTTCATGTCATATTTATAGTGATGTCTCAGCTTAAATGACCTTATTTACTTTGATAGAACTCCATAAATGGTAACAAAGCTGTCATTTTCATATTCACTATTCCAACGACTAGTTTCTAGCATGTATGTGACTCTAATAGCCTCCTAGTGTAGCTTCTTTGTTGGCTTCATAGATACCTATGCCCCCTCAAACTTCATGCACAAACGTTTTGCAATAACAACTGAATTACTTCTTTAAAGTCCTTCACCCTCTCACAACTGCCTTGGGTTATAGGACATTCCTCGGCTATATAGTCATTTAGCGCATGCAAGGAGGGGTTCATCACTGTAATGTTTTAGGTGACTACCATTAATATATCTGGGAAGTAATTCACCACTTAATGTTAGTATGAATCTTAATTCCAAGTGTACAAAAAAAAACCACTTTAGTTGTGCATAACCAACAGCCCTAATAGCAGAGATGACTACCAATATCTTCAGATCTGCAGTTAGGTGACCAAGATAAATGCTGCAAAAATCTAGATCTATGCATTAGAAGACATTAAATAGTAGAAAAAACAAGATTTACTCCATGCATCCAGTAGACAACACATGAATATGTTGAATGAATTTTGTATTAAGGGCACTTGGGAGGAAAACACAAGAGGGTGTTCCCAGTTCTCCTCAATGGGATGGGTTCTTGAAAGTCCTTAGCACTTCAGATCTAGAATTCCTCTCTATTGATGGTGTAGAAAACCTAGATAAAAATGGTTGCAAAATATGACTATGATGGTGGATCAATATTCAGACCAAAAGTATAGATCTAGAGTGATATTTAGGTAACAAAAGGTGATAAATGAATGGGAAAACCCTTCTATTTATAACAAAATATTGAGTTAGATTAGATATTGGTTCATAATTAAAATGTTATTAACCAAATCAAGATCCAACTTTTATGGAATATTTTATTATATTTGTTGGAGGGAAAAGGAATTTGACTTGGGTCAAATCCCTTTATTTGTAAATAATAAATAAATGGTTTATTTATCATTTTAAGGATGTTTTTGAGTAATAATTAAATAAATAATGATTTATTTAATTATTTAAGGGTGATTTAGTCATATTTAACAACAAATATTATTTAAATAAGGTTTAAATAACTATTCTTTAGGAAATAATAAGATAAATAATGCTTTATCTAATTAATTTCCTTGTTTTGGGTTAAATATAACCAGGAATATTAGTCAAACTGTTTTTTAATTAATTATTCCTTGAGGAAAATCAAACAAATATAGATTTATTTAATATTTCCTCATGGGGTTTCCTATTTATACCATAAAAACTTAATAAAGGTGGTTTACTAAGTTATTTTTCATAGTGAATGTGATTTTAATTAGGGTGAAATTGGTCTTACATGGTGTACTTGGGTCCATCTAATAACAATGGGTTAGATGACCAAGAAATGATGTAACAAATTTCCCCCCAATGTGCGAGCGTTAGGAGCTAATCGTATGACCGAAGTACATTGTAAGAACTCAATCACTAGATGTCGAAGGGGAAGTCAAAGAGAGAGGAGTATAAGGTATACCAAAGTGTTGAAAGAACTATACCCTGAGTAGGTGAGACTTACAGGTGCAACAAGTCTCTTTGATGAGTGAGTACCAATGATATAGGTGGTAGGGGAGTCATACCTATGCCTGCCGAGGCAAAGTACAAACAATGAGGCATCCAAAAAACCACAGGATGAAATAATATAGTATATGTTGGCATAAACATGAGCCAGATAAATAACATGATAATGAATCCCACATATATATTGTGCCTGGGATAACAGCCAGGACTTGTACAATAATATCTGAGTACATGAGATATAAATACAACCTAGATGCCCCTGTAAATAGGAAAGGGCTTTGAAAATCTAACTGATATATGAAATCAAGAAGGCGCTGTGATTGGCTAAGGCCGACATCATCAAATCTATGGATCTGCATCGAAGGTTGAAGTGAAGAAGTCATCTGGGTATGTGGGGGGCTACCTATATGGCCACCCCCTCATGAGGGCTAGGACATCTCACACACACTCGAGAATCACCGATATCAGCTATTGTATCACTGAACCATCAAGTATATGGATCTCGATCATGCTGGAAGGATCTGGAGTTGAGAAATAATCAAGTCAAAGGGAAATAAGGAGTCCCTTTGCCTGATCCAGGGCACCAAACAAGAGTGGAAGCTGGAGCCAAGGTACACCACACTCTAGACCTATCTTCTAGAATGAATGTGCTGATGTCGATAGAAGGAGGTCTGCCATAGGTGAGGCAATAAGGGATCCTCAACTAAGGCACGAGAGAAAATAGTAGAGCGACTGACAGACTGACACCAATGATGATGATGAAATGGAGGGTACTGAGTAGCGAACAAACGACTTCCCTTATTAGAGAATAAAAGGCATGGATGACCTGGTAGTGATTGACACAACATCATGAGGGATAGGGGACAGTGAGACTGAAGGCCATAATGCGCGACACGAGAGAGGGACCAAGCAATGAAGGATGGAGGACTATAGCAGGATGCAAAGGGATTCGGGATAGACTCCATGGATGCAATGATGACTCAACTTAGATGCTCTAAAAAAGGGTGACTCGATGGTGTTGACACATAGAAAAGGTCCAATGGGGGCCATAAAAACATGAGTAAAAGATGGTAACTCACGAAGAAAGTCAACACGGGCGTTGACAAGTATGGGGGCAAAGTGGTGCCCCCAGTATGAGTGTTGCAAGTGAAGAAATTCAATTTTGAGGAGGGGTGAAGTGACACTTCTTGGAAAAATGTGTCCCGGTGAAGTATCAAATCACTAAAAAGCATGATCTGGCTACCTAAAGAAAATAAAACATTTGTTTCCGGAAGGAAATGCTAAGGGTAATAATTCTTCATATAGAGTGCATTGTGAGGATTGGGAAGGGGATGGCCTTCGAATTCCTCTAATAGATATTCCCCCTTGCCTAAATCCTTACTGATGATATAAGTTCCTAGCCACAATGAGTCAAACTTTCCATGACCAAGGACGTCATGGGCCTGGTCATACACCAAAACCAGATCACCTTCATGAAAAATATGAGGTTGGAATTTTCAGCCATATTGAGCTTTGGTGTGTTTCTTAGCTACCTCAATTGTTTGCAATGCGACACAACGGTCTTCGAAAGCAAATTCAAGCATGATAAATCTATGTTCTAAAGGTTGGGTGTCAGGGAGAAGTTCAACAGCTAGATGAAGGGAAGGGATTTGACACTCAATCGGTAAGACTACCTCCTCTCCAAAAACAAGGTGGAAAGGAGTAAACTCGGTGGTAGTTTTAACAGAAGTTCTATAGGCCCACAAATTAGGGAAGAGCATAAGGTGCCAGTTGGTTTTGTGCTTATCCACCGTCCATTGAAGTATGGTTTTCAGAATTTTATTGACTGCTTCAACTTGGCCATTACCTTGGGGGTAATAAGAGGAGGAATATTGGTGCTCAAAGCCCAATAGTGACGATAGCTCATGCCATATCTCATCTTCAAAATATCAGCCATGGTCGGAGACCAATTTTTACGGAACTCCGAATCGAGCGATCAAATGGTTAAAGAAAAAGAGGGCTACGGTAGCTACCGTGTTGTTAAACATTGGCATGGCCTCAGCCCATTTAGTGAAATAGTAAACCGCCACGATGATATACTTATGGTTACCAACTAATCACGGTCAACACTCAATAAGGTCTATGTCCCATTTACAGAAGGGGTCAGCAGATATGTCAGGATGGAGGGGAGCCAGAAGGGCTCATGCCTTAGGGGAAAAATGTTGGAAAGTGGTGTTAGTATGAATCTTTCGTCGGAAAAAGACCACTTTAGCTACGCATAAAAAATAGCCCTAACATCAATTATGGCTTCCAATATCTTTAAATCTGCAGTTAGTTGATCCAAATAAAGCTGCACAAATCCATATCTATGCATAAAAGACATTAAGTAGTGAAAATAAAATTTTGCTCCATGCATCCAATAGATAAGACAAGAACAATATATTTGAAAGAATTTTTGTATTAAATGGGCACCTGAGAGGAAAAAAATAAAGGTGTTTCCAATTCTCCTCAATGGGATGGGTTCTTGTAAGTCCTCAGCATTTCAGATCTAAAACTTCTCTCTCTTGTTGGTGTAGAAAACCCAAGCAAACATAGAACTCAAAGGCATCTCACAAAGTAAATGATGGAAAATGTGACAATGATAATGGCTCAAAATCAGACCAAGAGTATAGATCAAGAGTGATCTAATGCAATGAAAGGTGAAGAATGGTAGGGAAAAACCCTCCTATTTATAACAAAATATTGGGTCATTCTAGATCTTGGTGCATGATTAAAATAATATTAACCAAATCTAGATCCACCTTTTATGGAATATTTTATTATATTTGTTGGAGGGAAAAGGTACTTGACTTGGGTCAAGTCCCTTTATTTGTAAATAATAAATAAATGATTTATTTATTATTTTAAGGAAGTGGTTGAATGATAATTAAATAAATAATGATTTATTTAATTATTTATAAATAATTTAGTCATATTTAACAAGGAATATTATTTAAATAAGATTTAAATAATTATTCCTAGAAAATAATAAAATAAATAAGGATTTATCTAATTGATTTCCTTGTTTTAGGTTAAATATGACCAGGAATAATAATTAAATTATTATTTAATTAATTATTCCATGAGAAAAATCAAGCAAATATAGATTTGTTTAATATTTACCTTTGGGGTTTCCTATTTAGACCATAAACAACCTAATAAATTTGTTTTATTAAGCTATTTTACATAGTGAAAGCAAATTTACTTAGGGTAAAATTGGTTTTACATGGTGTACTTAGGTCCATCTAATGATAATAGGTTAGATGACCAAAAAATGGTGTAACAATTGGGGCATTGTTTTACTGCCTCAATGCAATCACCAAAGAGAGAAGGCCAAAAGTACCCAACGCGCATGATTTTCTGGGCAGTGGCCAAACCGGAGAGGTGGCCACCACAAGTGCCACTATGATAGGCATTGAGGACTTGCTCTGCATCAGTATGCATGAGACAACGACGAAGAATAGAATCTACACCATGATGATAAGGGTCATCACCGATAAGAAGGTAGCGGGGGGGCTGGTGTTAGATACATCGTCGAGCATCATGGTCAAGATGCAGGGCGAACTTTTGGGTTTGCAGATAAGTGAGGATGTCCCCATACCAAGGGTCATCGATGGGAAAATAAATTTCCATCAGAGAAATTATCATTAACTAGTGGATCTTACATACCTGTAGGTAGTTCTGAAATGAGTGCAACGAGGGCTAAACCTTTCTTAATTTTTGGTGTGACAAATTCAAGATCGAATTCCTAGAGAATCATGATCCAATGGTCATACTTCCCACTGATGATTCGACGACTCAATAGGAAGGCCATAGGGTTGGAATTAGTCACGACCTTGGTGGAACGCATGAGAATGTAATGATGAAGTTTCTAGACCGAGAACACGACAACCAGTGCTAATTTCTCTTCATGTGAGTAGGATACAGGAGGTCCTACCAAGTTATTATTGACATAATAGATAACATGTTCAATTCCATTGTCATATTCCTAAATGAGGACTCTAGCAACTGAGTGGGTGGAAGTGGAGATATACAGGATGAAATCCCTATCAAAGTCAGGTGGGCGAATCAAGGGAGTGATCGTGAGAGCATGTTTTAGGGCATCAAAAGACTCTTGAGCATAGGTATCCCAAACAAAAGGGATATTAGAGTGGAGGAGTTTAAGGAACCCATGCGCAGTGGTGGCATAGTAAAGTACGAACCAACGAAGGAAATTAGCTTTGCCTTGGAGGCTTTGTAACTGGCATAATGTACGAGGGATAGGAAGCTCAAGAATGGCTTGAACTTTCAATGGGTCAAGCATGATACCATATTTAGACACAATGAAGCCTAGAAGACAGCCGTCAGGCACACAAAAGACACATTTCAGCAGATTGAGGCATATGTTAACTTGCGACATCGGAGAAAGATGGTATGCAGGTCATGGAGATGTTGCACCTGATCTTTAGAACGTGTGGTAAGGTCATCTAAATAAGAAAGGATGATATGAGCCAGGTCATGGAAATAATAATACATAGCCCACTAAAAAGTGGCTCCTGCATTTTTAAGGCTGAATGACATGACTCGATAGGAAAAGGTCCCCCATGGACTAATGAATGCAGTTTTAAGTTCATCAGCACGACGAATAACAAGTTGGTTGTACCCGGAGAAACCATCCATAAAATATAGAACCTCGTGCCTCGCACAGTCATCAATGATTTGGTCAATGAATGGTGCGGGGAAGTTGTCTTTGGGACAAGATTTTTTCTGATCGCGAAATTCAGTGCAGACATGGATGGTGACTTGTTTCTTGAGAACGGGAACTGGATTGGACACCCAAGTGGTGTATTCAATGAGATAGATAAAACCATCCTGCTTGAGCTTATCAATTTCGTCTTTGACAGCTTCTTGTCTGGAAGGATTAATGGGTCTCATATTTTGATGGAATTCTTATCATAGATAAGCTCATAGAATTAATGGGTAAAATATCATAGAATTCTTTGAATAGCTTGGTGTAAGCCTCAACCTCTTTCGGGGTGCAATGGGCACCCAAGGTGATATTTTCTTCTGTCCTTGGTTTGTCAGAAATGTAAATTTTAATGGTAGGAGAGATATTGGCTATATTTCCTTCTTCGAAAGCATCAGGTGTAGGAATGGGATTTCTTAACCAATCGACTTCATTAGGAATGAATTCTTTAGTTTCCACAACATATTGGTCATGGGACTGCTGGAGGAGGAAGTATGCACGGTGGTGCATATCATCCCACGAAAAGTTAGGATCGATCAACACTTCCATAATGTCTTCATTGGAGTGAAAGATGGGGTGATTGGAGGAAAGGATACCACCTACAGCGGTAGAGCTACCTAATTCCTCATCATGTGAAGAAAGGCTCACATGCGCAATGTCATGGGGAATGACTGAAGAGTAAGCAGATAAAGGATGTACCGATGTTGAGCCCAAGGTGATCGCTGAAGGGAGGTCAAGAAGATCATCAGGGGAAGTCTCTATGGGGGCTTCCACTGAGGGTCTTATGGATGATGATAGGTACAAAATGGTGGCCGAAGGCTCCATCATATCGACATTGGGAGGAGGGATGTCAATGGGAGTAGGTGGGTCCTCTGGTTCCACCGAAGCAGAACTCATGAACAAGGAAAGGGTGCACTTGTTACGCTCAGCCTCGAATTGGCAAAAGGCTTCAAAGAGGAGCAATACTCTTCGAGGTGAGGACAGATGTGAGTGTAGTGGCCATGGAAATCACATAAAGCATAAGCGTGATTTGTGCACAATGATTTGAGTTTCAATATTGAATCAGGTATAGTGACATAGACCTCAGTGATGTCAAATTCTGAAAACGTCTCATTAACCATGGGCTTAAGGTGGGACAACTCCGGACAAGTATGGGTGGCATGCCCGACAACATCACATAAAGAGCATAGGATAGTGTGCCTTGGCGGCCGAGGAGGGGCAAGGTTTGTTGGGGTAGTCCTGTCTCTAGTTTCTTTGTTGGCTTTACCCCTGTTACCCGTAGCTATCGTAACAGGAGGAGTTTCCTGCTGAGGTTGCTGAGGCACTATAGCCACGGAAGAAGTCGTAGGGACTGGTTGAACCAGGGTCAAAGCGAGATAAGGTTTGGGGTGACCAGGTGGGGTAATGGTTGGAGGACCAAGGTACCATACGAGAATCCTCAAGGTCAAGTTAGGTAGAGAGAGGGTGGCCATAATAGGTAACGTGTAGACTCCGGGAGGGGGGGCTAGCAACAGTATCTAATCGAAGGGGTAATGACCAGGCGAGACGGCTCCAAGATGGTTAAGGCTTGGAGGAATTGTTCTAGGTGGATAAAGAGGCTCATGAGTATCAACTGAAGGTGAAGGGCCAGGAGGAGAAGGTCCAAAAGGATGATCAGAGGTCATCATGAGAATCTGGTAATCGGAGGTACCACATGGAAGAGGTTGAGTGGCCGCCTGACCTTCAGGTGGTTGGATAACTACAAATCCTTGCTAAGGGAAAGGATCAGTAAGCACAGCTGGTTGACTAGGTGCAGGACTAGGAGGAATGGAAGGAATGCCTTGTTGTCCTATCAAAGTTGCTTGAGACTCCAATAGCTACTGCATCTATGGCAAAAGAGGACAATAATTCATGTAATGACCATAAACACCACAACAAGAACAAGGCTTATTCATGCGAATAGGCCTGTCCGGCTTGGGTTGAGTGCCCTATTTCTCGTTCGTAGTGTTAGAAGCATTACCTTGGTTAGGTCCATGATTACTAGGGGCAGTTTGATTTTGAGTGCCTTTCCTCTTCTTTTTTGAGGGAGGAGGATTAGTCGCGCCTTGTTGTGCATACACCTGCCCCTAAGGGCGCGGTGGTGGATGTTATGGGGGTTGAGAAGGCAAGGGAGGAAGAGGTGCTAATGCTGGAGGAGCTAGAGCACCAGGATGTGGATACGGATAATAAGGAGGTTGGGTAACAGTGTGGTAAATAGGAGGTTGGGAAAGAAGAGGAGGTATGCCATATCCTGGATACGTGCTACCAGGAGGGGGAAAAGTGCAGGAGGTGCTAGCCCCACCCTAAGGAAATCCATAGCCCATGGGAGGTTGAGCATACAGATTAGAGAGAGCTCCAACGATACCATTGGTGGTGTAAGATGCCCCCAGTGTGTTGGCGCCACCGGGCCTGGGAAGATCAGGTAGAACGGTATAAACATAACCCGATTGAGTGTAGATCAGGTCATATTTTAACGCAATTTGGAGAGCGCCTTTTTCGGTTTGAGGAAAGTGTGATGCGACATATTTTTTGATAGGTGGAAAAAGAGATCTAAGGAACCAATCCATGTAGACACAGTATTCGAAGGTAGGCTCTTTCTTCTCTGCCATTCCTGGACATGATCGGAAAGACGGGTCATAGATGATTGACGGAAAGAAGTCAAGAGTTCAGTACCAGTGTCGTAATGAAAAGGAAGCTGGAAGTAAGACAAAAAAGCCCGGGCAAGAGTCGCAAAGGTGGTATGAGAGGAAGGGAACTAATGAACATACCACTTAGAAGCTTCACCTGTAAGCATACGTTGTAACAACTGAAGATGGACAGAGTCATCGGTAATGGAGTTAGACGGACACCACATGTGGAAAGATCGAACATGATTTGAAGGATCTTCTCCAACAAGGCTTTCAAACTTTGGGATGTCAGAAGGGAGCTTCGTCGGCATAGCAGGCCAACTAGCATCATGGTGTATAGGGTTGTTTATCAATTGGTCAAAATCGGGAAGGCTGAGGCCTGCCATCAAGGGGAGTAACGGCACAGCTGGGGTAGTGTCCGTTGCGGTCCCACTAGTGGTATTCCCAGCATGAGGATTGGGGTTACCACCAAAATTAGGTCCTGCACCAGACATGGCGAGGGTGATAGGGGGAGAATCGACGACAGAATGAGAAGGAGAATCCGATGGACCAAAAGAAGAGTCAGAGTGCAGACTCGGTGGAGGAGTAACTTGAATCCTACGCGGAGGAGTAAGTCTTCCTACTGGAAACTGAGGATGAAAGCCAAGAAGTCTCCAGGATAAATTCCTTGGCGGTGCAATGATGACAACACAAACACGACACAAAGGAAAAAGGGACCAACAAGGGTAGGGAGGTGTAGGATCAACTGATTACAATGTCGAAACAAGGGCAGAGAGGTGCAGGATGAAATGATTTCAATGTTTTAGAGTCTTTTCTTGGCGGTGTTAACCAAGCCCTTTTTCACTTAGGGCGTGTGTGTAAAGTGTGTAAATTTTAATTTTTAAACCCAGAAATTTATAGAGAAAAAGAAAAAGTGTGCTGTATAGCTGCAAATAAACCTGCAAATGACAGTATATAAGCCTGCAAAAAAAGAAAATAAATAGCTAATAGTGCAATAATCTAAACCCAAGGAGGAGGGCCTCTCAACAACTAGTCTATAGATTAGAAAAAAAATAATCAAAACACACTAAAAAACCCAAAAGATCTAAGGTCAGGAGGGACAGGGATCTAAAGGACCAAATCTGCTGGAAAGTGGTGCAGAAACAACAGTAGATCAGAGGAAAAATTGCTGTAAAAAGAGGTGGCGAAAGGATATATCTAGGATGGAAATGGAGTGAACCCTAGAGGAAAACCCAAACAAAGCTAAATGAGGTGATTTGGATGTATAAAAAGCCGATCTGAAGTGGATATGAAGGTGAGGTATCAGATCTGAAAAAACAGCTGAAGACTGTAATTTCAGACAACCTGCAACAACAAAAACTCTTTCACAAGAAGTGGAGGGTACTGAAGCCCTAGGGGGATAGGTTCACACTTAGTTGATCAAAATAGAACAAGTACAGGTCCAAAATGGGCAGAGACGAAGGTCAGAAAACCCTGAACAGAGGCTCAGAAAAACCTAGAAAACTTTCAGAAAAATTCCCGCAAAAAGTCCAGGTCATAGTTTTTGACCTGTTTTCAACAAAGGTCGCAGGTTTGGGTCCAAAAAGTGCGACTTGAACTTCTAGCACTCTCGGCGGCAGATTTCATAAAAAATTTGTCATCTCAGCTGCGGTTGATGTCGTTCACCTACGAAATAGGTCCGAAAATATGCGGAAGTTAGAACTTTTATTGTTTTAGGGTTTTATGGGTTAAAAACAACCTCAAGAAAAGAAAAAAAAAGGGGCTAAAGAGAAATCCTAGAGTTTGAAGCAGCTGGATATGCAAGGATCAGAAAAATGACAGAGGTCGTATTCGTAAACCCATGTGTTGTTGCTAGTTGTTAGTATGAATCTTAATTCCAAGTGTACGAAAAAAGACCACTTTAGCTGTGCATAACCAATAGCCCTAACAGCAGAGATGACTACCAATATCTCCAGATCTGCAGTTAGGTGAGCAAGATAAATGCTGAAAAAATCTAGATCTATGCATTAGAAGACATTAAGTAGTAGAAAAAAAAATATTTACTCTATGCATCCAATAGACAAGACAAGAATATGTTGAATGAATATTGTATTAAGGGCACCTGGGAGGAAAACACAGGAGGGTGTTCCTAGTTCTCCTCAATGGGATGGGTTCTTGAAAGTCCTCAACACTTCAGATCTAGCATTCCTCTCTCTTCATGGTGTGGAAAACCCAGACAAAAATGGTTGAAAAATATGACTATGATGGTGGATCAATAGTCAGACCAAAAGTATAGATCTAGAGTGATCTTTAGGTAACAAAACATGATAAATGAAAGGGAAAACCCTTCTATTTATAACAAAATATTGAGTTAGTCTAGATATTGGTTCATAATTAAAATATTATTAACCAAATCAAGATCCAAATTTTATGGAATATTTTATTATATTTGTTGGAGGGAAAAGGAATTTGACTTGGGTCAAATCCCTTTATTTGTAAATAATAAATAAGTGGTTTATTTATCATTTTAAGGATGTGGTTGAGTAATAATTAAATAAATAATGATTTATTTAACTATTTAAGGGTGATTTAGTCATATTTAACAACGAATATTATTTAAATAAGGTTTAAATAACTATTCTTTAGAAAATAATAAGATAAATAATGCTTTATCTAATTAATTTCCTTGTTTTGGGTTAAATATAACCAGGAATATCAATCAAACTGTTGTTTAATTAATTATTCCTTGAGGGAAATCAAACAAATATAGATTTATTTAATATTTCCTCATGGGGTTTCCTGTTTATACCATAAAAACTTAATAAAGGTGGTTTACTAAGTTATTTTTCATAGTGAATGTGATTTTAATTAGGGTGAAATTGGTCTTACATGGTGTACTTGGGTCCATCTAATAACAATGGGTTAGATGACCAAGAAATGGTGTAACAAATTGCCCCCCAATGTGCGAGCGTTAGGAGCTAATCGTATGACCGAAGTACGTTGTAAGAACTCAATCACTAGATGTCGAAGGGGAAGTCAAAGAGAGAGGAGTATAAGATAGACCACAGTGTTGAAAGAACTATACCCTAAGTAGGCAAGACTTACAGGTGCGACAAGTCTCTTTGATGAGTGAGTACCTATGATATAGGCAGCGGGGGAGTCATACCTATGCCTGCCGAGGCAAAGTACAAACAATGAGGCATCCAAAAAACCATAGGATGAAATAATATAGTATATGTTGGCATAAACATGAGCCAGATAAATAACATGATAATGAATCCCACATACATATTGTGCCTGGGATAACAGCCAGGACTTGTACAATAATATCTGAGTACATGAGATATAAATACAACCTAGATGCCCCTGTAAACAGGAAAGGGCTTTGAAAATCTAACTGATATATGAAATCAAGAAGGCCCTGTGATCGGCTGAGGCCGGAATCATCAAATCTATGGATTTGCATCGAAGGTTGAAGTAAAGAAGTCATCTGGGTAAGTGGGGGGCTACCTATATGGCCACTCCCTCATGAGGGCTAGGACATCTCACACACACTCGAGAATCACCGATATCAGCTATTGTATCATTGAACCATCAAGTATATGGATCTCGATCATGCTGAAAGGAGCTGGAGCTGAGAAATAATCAAGTCAAAGGGAAATAAGGAGTCCCTTTGCCTGATCCAGGGCACCGAAAAAGAGTGGAAGCTGGAGCCAAGGTACACCACACTCTAGACCTATCTTCTAGAATGAATGTGCTAATGTCGATAGAAGGAGGTCCACCATAGGTTAGGCAATAAGGGATCCTCAACTAAGGCACGCGAGAAAATAGTAGAGCGACTGACAGACTGACACCAATGATGATGATGAAATGGAGGGTACTGAGTAGCGAACAAATGACTTCCCTTATTAGGGCATAAAGGGCATGGATGACCTGGTAGTGATTGACACAACATCATGAGGGATAGGGGACAGTGAGACTAAAGGCCATAATGCGCGACACGAGAGAGGGACCAAGCAATGAAGGATGGAGGACTATAGCAGGATGCAAAGGGATTCAGGATAGACTCCATGGATGCAATGATGACTCAACTCAGATTCTCTAAAAAAGGGTGACTCGATGGTGTTGACACAGAGAAAAGGTCCAATGGGGGCCATAAAAACATGAGTAAAAGATGGTAACTCACGAAGAAAGTCAACACGGGCGTGGACAAGTAGGGGGGCAAAGTGGTGCCCCCAGTACGAGTGTTGCAAGTGAAGAAATTCAATTTTGAGGAGGGGTGAAGTGACACTTCTTGGAAAAATGTGTCTCGGTGAAGTATCAAATCACTAAAAAGCATGATCTGGCTACCTAAAGAAAATAAAACATTTGTTTCCGGAAGGAAATGCTAAGGGTAATAATTCTTCAGATAGAGTGCATTGTGAGGATTGGGAAGGGGATGGCCTTCGAATTCCTCTAATAGATATTCCCCCTTGCCTAAATCCTTACTGATGATATAAGTTCCTAGCCACAATGAGTCAAACTTCCCATGACCAAGGACGTCATGGGCCTGGTCATACACCAAAACCAGATCACCTTCATGAAAAATATGAGGTTGGAATTTTCAGTCATATTGAGCTTTGGTGTGTTTCTTAGCTACCTCAATTGTTTGCAATGTGACACAACGGTCTTCGAAAGCACGTTCAAGCATGATAAATCTATGTTCTAAAGGTTGGGTGTCAGGGAGAAGTTCAACAGCTAGATGAAGGGAAGGGATTTGACACTCAATCGGTAAGACTACCTCCTCTCCAAAAACAAGGTGGAAAGGAGTAAACTCGGTGGTAGTTTTAACAGAAGTTCTATAGGCCCACAAATTAGGGAAGAGCATAAGGTGCCAGTTGGTTTTGTGCTTATCCACCATCCATTGAAGTATGGTTTTCAGAATTTTATTGACTGCTTCAACTTGGCCATTACCTTGGGGGTAATAAGAGGAGGAATATTGGTGCTCAAAGCCCAATAGTGACGATAGCTCATGCCATATCTCATCTTCAAAATATCAGCCATGGTCGGAGACCAATTTTTTCAGAACTCCGAATCGAGCGATCAAATGGTTAAAGAAAAAGAGGGCTACGGTAGCTGCCGTGTTGTTAAACATTGGCATGGCCTCAGCCCATTTAGTGAAATAGTCAACCGCCATGATGATATACTTATGGTTACCAACTAATCACATTTGACACTCCATAAGGTCTATGTCCCATTTACAGAAGGGGTCAGCAGAGATGACAGGATGGAGGGGAGCCAGAAGGGCTCATGCCTTAGGGGAAAAATGTTGGAAATTGGTGTTAGTATGAATCTTTCGTCAGAAAAAGACCACTTTAGCTATGCATAACAAATAGCCCTAACATCAATTATGTCTTCCAATATCTTTAAATCTACAGTTATTTGATCCAAATAAAGCTGCACAAATCCATATCTATGCATAAACGACATTAAGCAGTGAAAATAAAATGTTGCTCCTTGCATCCAATAGATAAGACAAGAAAAATATATTTGAAAGAATTTTTATATTAAAGGGGCACCTGAGAGGAAAAAAATAAAGGTGTTTCCAATTCTCCTGAATGGGATGGGTTCTTGAAAGTCCTCAGCATTTCAGATCTAAAACTTCTCTCTCTTGTTGGTGTAGAAAACCCAAGCAAACATAGAACTCAAAGGCATCTCACAAAGTAAATGATGAAAAATGTGACAATGATAATGGCTCAAAATCAGACCAAGAGTATAGATCAAGAGTGATCTAATGCATTGAAAGGTGAAGAATGGTAGGGAAAAACCCTCCTATTTATAACAAAATATTGGGTCATTCTAGATCTTGGTGCATGATTAAAATAATATGAACCAAATCTAGATCCACCTTTTATGGAATATTTTATTATATTTGTTGGAGGGAAAAGGCATTCGACTTGGGTAAAATCCCTTTATTTGTAAATAATAAATAAATAAATGATTTATTTATCATTTTAAGGAAGTGGTTGAATGATAATTAAATAAATAATGATTTATTTAATTATTGATAAATAATTTAGTCATATTTAACAAGGAATATTATTTAAATAAGATTTAAATAATTATTCCTAGAAAATAATAAGATAAATAAGGATTTATCTAATTGATTTCCTTGTTTTAGGTTAAATATGACCAGGAATAATAATTAAATTATTATTTAATTAATTATTCCATGAGCAAAATCAAGCAATTATAGATTTGTTTAATATTTACCTTTGGGGTTTCCTATTTAGACCATAAACAACCTAATAAATTTGTTTTATTAAGTATTTTACATAGTGAAAGAAATTTTACTTAGGGCAAAATTGGTTTTACATGGTGTACTTGGGTCCATCTAATGATAATAGGTTAGATGACCAAAAAATGGTGTAACAATTGGGGCAGTGTTTTACTGCCTCAATGCAATCACCAAAGAGAGAAGGCCAAAATTACTATGTGGTTTTGATTTTAAGGCGTGGCCATGTTAGACACCAGTTGCAAAAGAAGCTGAGAGGGGTGAATCGATTTAACACATACATGAATACATGGACTTTTAAAACTTTTCTCTTACAACTTATTTACACCTTCACTTCATGATCAACTTTAATATGTGAGCAATCTTTATTAGTGAGCAGAAAGTATCAAACATATTTGTTAATGTAACAACAGTCTTAATATGTGAGCAACAAGTATTAAGCAGATTAGATAAACCACATCAACACATAGACATCATGCACAGAGACACCAGATATAAGTGGAAACCCATGAAAGGAGAAAACCACATCTTATTATTGTTGTGATGCAAAGGCAAGCTCCAACTCCCTCTCACCACTGATTTTCTGTAGGCACCAACCTACAGGAGGCTCCTACCTCAATTCTGCAAGCTACAACATGCAAGGAAGCTCCAATTCCCATCAATTTTTTGCAGGTCACCAACCTACAGGAGGCTCCAACCTCAATCAACTACAACTGAAATTTTATCAAGCTACAACTTGATGTGGAAGCACCAACTCCCATCTATTTTTTGCAGGCACCAACCTACAGGAGGCTCCTACCTCAGTCAACTACAACTGACATCTATCAAGCTACAACTTGATAGGGAAGCTCCAACTTCCTTACTCTTTCAAAAGAGAAACACTTGCTGATTTACCTTGAATATCAGCTCTGTTATGTTCCATCTGCTCTGCTGTTCATCTATTCTCATATCTACCCTGTATCATCTCTGCATCTTCTCAGATTCTCTATCAGCTTCTCCTTCTTCTCTGCTCAGCTCCTCTTTCTTCTCTGCTTCACTGCTTCATTTCTGCATTCTATTCACTCACTCTCTCTCTCTCTTCTAACTCACCTTTTTCATATCAAAATGATATTACTTATAGAATTTCTTGATGACTGTTTGTTTTCCTCTAGGAATTCGAAATGGATGGTCATACCCCTTGGTCTTCTGCCTCCTCATTTCTTTATCCAACTCAATTTAAAATCATAATAATTTGTACAAAATTTCATGCTACAGTGGGATTTTTTCTTTTCCTTAGGATACTTGCCTTTGCATCACAAAAAATTAAGAAAAATATTTACATTTATATTTTTCAATTATACATCTCAATTCCACTTAGCTTCTTTTCTGAATTTTGGATTTACTGGCTTTTGTCTTTTTCTACTGTTGTTAAGAAACTGTTATGCATACACCTTGTTCATTGTCATCAGCATATTCCCTATTTTCTGTGCTTATTCACCTGTCCAACTCATTCCTGTACATATTCCTGTCAGACCTGTAATCTTTGTGTATCTCTGCATGCTCTCCTCTTCTTTTTTCTTTTCCATAATTGCATTCAAGTTTCATACCCCATCATTTTCCAAGTCTGGACAATCTCACAATCTCTGCTTTGTTCTACGCTGGTAGTTTCAATGCTTAAATCTAAAGTGTTAATAAATCAACCATATTCCCAGTACTTTTCAATATTTCACTTAACTGTGTGTAAATGCATCCCAATATTTTATTTTCACGATAATTTTCCCAATCAGGGCAATCTCAACTTCTCTTTAATTCCATATTTGGCGGAATTCAATTAAATAAGGTGGGTTATTAAACCATGTAGCAAATTGACCTCGTAATTGCTATATCAAAGCAATAACATATCCATATATCTGTTGTGCGTTCTTTTTTTATTGTGGAACCCATGTATATCGGCATACCTTTATTAATTAAACCTTAGTACATATTTAATTTATTTATCAAATTGAAGAATTTGATAAATAACATAAACAACGACCTTTTTATTATATGTTTAAGCCTATATTTTTCCTCACGAACCTTATAATCAAAGTTAGCAACCGAGCGTGTATTAGTCATTAAGCGCTCTGGTTTAGTCAATTGACTATATATATATATATATATATATATATATATATATATATATATATATATATATATATATAACCTTTGTGATTCAAATTATATCACCGAATTTTACATTTCTCCACTTTACAATAAGGTTGTCATCCGGCGGAATTTTAATAACCCAACACTTGTATGACTTTGTAATGAACCCGTGGTTCCGACCCCACCTATAGATATCAATGACCAACCAAACGTGTGCACCCGTACCTGGCTATCTTCCGGGCTCTTTCATTAAACTTCGGCCAATTCTAGAGAGCGACCACCGTTAGATATTGAGCCTCCAAATCAACGGTGTATGTTAATTCCACTCCACGTCTTCAGTCGAGGTATAATGCGCGAAGGTGCACTTTAAACAAGCGGTTTTGGATGGGTCCACTGCCACGTGTTGAACTCTAAATGGAATCGCTCCAATTCAAAAAATACCACCTGCTCTGGAAACGTGGTGCGAAATGGTAGGGTGGTTTTTGGCAATCCGCGTTCACTTTTCATCTAGTCGTGGTTCCACTTCCTCCTACGCTCCAGGTTCCGGTCCGACACTTTTACTCCGGGTTCTGTTTTCCAACGATTTCAATTATATATATGTATATATATATATATATATATTTGTTACGACTACGGTTCTGCCTTTGACTATGGTTCCACCTCTGACTATGGTTCCGCCTCCATTCATATTGCAGTCAATACATGGTTTCGTTTATTCTTATGCAGAGGTTTATTATGCATTTCTTATAAATACTTTGCTACAGGGTCTCATTCATACGGAATTCTCATCACAGGGTTTGTATATTCTCCCCACAAGCACATACAATTTGGACACCATATCTACACATTATCATACAGAATTTAACAACAAATGCACAGTTACACTGGGACAATTTCCTCATATGATTCGACCAAGAACACATAAAGTCACACATGGAACTTATTCATAATTCTTCATAAATAGATATATGTATATATGTTGCTTGTACTCCAGCCCTCTTCTGCCATTTAAGCAATACTCCAAATCATCCCCAAGAATATTAAGTCTTTACTACAGATTTAGTCTATCATTGATGAATAATTGCTCAATAATTCATCTGAAAACTGTATTAAACCCCTAATTCATAGATAAACCAATTCTGCTACAATTCCTCTGTTTCTTCTGCTGCCTCTGCTACTTCTCTGTCTATTTTTCCTTATGGATAGTTTAGGTGCTGCTCCTGTCTTTACCTTTGCCATCTCCTTTGCCATCAATGACAACATTTCCAACAAGCCAAACCGGAAAGGTGGCCACCACAAATGCCACTATGACAGGCATTGAGGACTTGCTCTACTTCAGTATGCATGAGACAACGACGAAGAATAGAATCTACACCATGACGATAAGGGTCATCAGCGATAAGAAGGTAGCAGGGGGGCTGGTGTCAGATACATCGTCGAGCATCATGGTCAAGATGGAGGGCGAACTTTTGGGTTTGAAAATAAGTGAGGATGTCCCCATACCAAGGGTCATCGATGGGAAAATAAATGTCCATCAGAGAAATTATCATTAAATAGTGGATCTTACATACCTGTAGGTAGTTCGGAAATGAGTGCAGCGAGGGCTAAACCTTTCTTACTTTTTGGTGTGACAAATTAAAGATCGAATTCCTAGAGAATCACGATCCAATGGCCGTACTTCCCACTGATGATTCGAAAACTCAATAGGAAGGCCATAGGGTTGGAATTAGTCACGACCTTGGTGGAACGCATGAGAATGTAATGATGAAGTTTCTAGACCGAGAACACGACAACCAGTGCTAATTTCTCTTCATGTGAGTAGGATACAGGAGGTCATACCAAGTTCTTATTGACATAATAGATAACATGTTAATTCCATTTTCATATTCCTAAATGAGGACTCTAGCAACTGAGTGGGTGGAAGTGGAGATATACAGGATGAAATCCCTATCAAAGTCAGGTGGGCGAATCAAGGGAGCAAACGTGAGAGCATGTTTCAGGGCATCGAAAGACTCTTGAGCATAGGTATCCCAAACAAAAGGGATATTAGAGTGGAGGGGTTTAAGGAACCCATATGCAGTGGTGGCATAGTCAGGTACGAACCAACAAAGGAAATTAGCTTTGCCTTAGAGGCTTTGTAACTGGCGTAATGTACGAGGGATAGGAAGCTCAAGAATGGCTTGAAATTTCAATGGGTCAAGCGTGATACCATCTTTAGACACAATGAAGCCTAGAAGACAGCCGTCAGGCACACAAAAGACACACTTCAGCAGATTGAGGCATATGTTATACTTGCAACATCGGAGAAAGATGGTATGCAGGTCATGGAGATGTTGCACCCGATCTTTAGAACGTGCGATAAGGTCATCTAAATAAGAAAGGATGATATGAGCCAGGTCATGGAAATAGTAATACATAGCCCACTGAAAAGTGGCTCCTGAATTTTTAAGGCCGAACGACATGACTCGATAGGAAAAGGTCCCCCACAGACTAATGAACATAGTTTTAAGTTGATCAGCACGAGGAATAAAAATTTGGTTGTACTCGAAGAAACCATCCATAAAATATAGAACCCCGTACCTCGCACATTCATCAATGATTTGGTCAATGAATGGTGTGGGGAAGTTGTCTTTGGGACACGATTTGTTCAGATCATGAAAGTCAGTGCAGACATGGATGGTGCCTTGTTTCTTGAGAATGGGAACCGGATTGGACACCCAAGTGGTGTATTCAATGGGATAGATAAAACCAGCCTGCTTGAGCTTATTGATTTCGGCTTTGACAGCTTCTTGTCTGGAAGGATTAATGGGTCTCATCTTTTGACGAACAGGATTGGCATCAGGCCATGTATCGATATGGTGTTCGAAAATGGTAGGATTAAGTCCGGGCATTTCTGAATAGGACCAGGAAAAAATATTGCGAAATTATAAGAATAGCTTGGTGTAAGCCTCAACCTCTTTCGGGGTGCGATGGGCACCCAAGGTGATATTTTATTCTATCCCTGGTTTGTCAGAAATGTCAATTTTAATGGTAGGAGAGATATTAGCCATATTTCCTTCTTCGAAAGAATCAGGTGTAGGAATGGGATGTCTAAACCAATCGAATTCATTAGGAATGAATTCTTTAGTTTCCATAGCCTATTGGTCATGGGACTGCTACAGGAGGAAGTACACACGGTGGTGCATATCATCCCACAGAAAGTCAGGATCGGTCAACGCTTCCATAATGTCTTCATTGGAGTGAAAGATGGGGTGACTGGAGGAAGGGAGACCACATGCCATGTTAGAGCTACCTGGCTCATCATCATGTGGAGAAAGGCTCACATGTGCAATGTCATGGGGGATGACTGAAGAGTAAGTAGATAAAGGATCTACTGATGTTGAGCCCAGGGTTATCGCTGAAGGGAAGTCGAGCAGATCATCAGGGGAAGTCTCCATGGGGGCTTCCACTAAGGGTCTTATGGATGATGATAGGTAGAAAATGGTGGCAAAAGGCTCCATCATGTTGACATCGGGAGGAGGGATGTCAATGGGAGTAGGCGAGTCCTCTGGTTCTGTTGAAGAAGAACTTGTGAAAAAGGAAAGGGTGTACTTGTTACGCTTGGCCTCGAATTGGTGAAAGGCTTCCAAAGAGGAGTGATACTCTTTGAGGCAAGGAAAGAGGTGAGTGTCGTGGCCATGGAAATCACATAAAGCACAAGGGTGATTTGTGCGCAATGATTTGAGTTCTGGGATTGAATCAGGTATAGTGACATGGACCTCAGGGATGCCAGATTCTGAAAACGTCTCATTAACCATTGGCTTAAGGTGGGGAAACTTCAAAAAAGTATGGGTGGCATGCCTGAAAAAATCACACAAAGCGCACTGGATAGTGCGCCTTGGTGGCCAAGGAGGGGCAAGGTTTTTCGGGTTAGTCCTGTCTCTGGTTTCTTTGTTGGTGTTGCTCCTGTTATGCGAAGCTGTCGCAATAGGAGGAGGTTCCTACTGAGGTGGCTGAGGAACTGTAGCCATGGGAGAAATCATAGGGAGCGGTTGAACCAGGGTCAAAGCGAGATATGGTTTGGGGTGACCAGGTGGGGTAACGGCTGGGAGATCAAGGTACCAGATGGGAATCCCCAGGGTCAATTTAGGTAGAGAGAGGGTGGCCATAATATGTACCGTGTACACTCCGGGAGGGGGGCCTAGGAACCATATCTGACCGGAAGTGTAATGACCAGGCGGGACGGCTCCAAGATGGCTAAGGCCTAGAGGAACCATTCCAGGTGGATAAAGAGGCTCATGAGTATCAGCTGAAGGTGAAGGGCTAGGAGGAGAAAGTCCAGAAAGATGATCAGAGGTCATCATGAGAATTTGGTAATAAGAGGTACCAGATGGAAGAGGTTGAGTGGCCGCCTGACTTTTAGGTGGTTGGATAGCTACAAATCCTTACTAAGGGAAAGGATCAGTAAGCACAGCCGGTTGACTAGGTGCAGGACTGGGAGGAATAGAAGGAATGCCTTGTTGTCCTGTCAAAGTTGCTTGAGACTCCCATAGCTACCGCATCTATGGAAAAAGAGGACAATCATTCATGTAATGACCATAAACACCACAACAGGAACATGGCTTATTCATGCGAATAGGCCTGTCCTGCTTGGGTTGAGTGCCCTATTTCTCGTTCATAGTGTTAGAAGCATTACCTTGGTTAGGTCCATGATTACTAGGGGCAGTTTGATTTTGAGTGCCTTTCCTCTTCTTTTTTGAGGGAGGAGGATTAGTCACGCCCTGTTGTGCATACACCTTCCCCTGAGGGGGCGGTGGTGGCTGTTATGGGGGTTGAGAAGGCAAGGGAGGAAGAGGTGCTAATGCTGGAGGAGCTAGAGCACCAGGATGTGGATACGGATAATAAGGAGGTTGGGTAACAGTGTGATAAATAGGAGGTTGGGAAAGAAGAGGAGGTATGCCATATCCTGGATACGTGCTACCAGGAGAGGGAAAAGTGCAGGAGGTGCTAGCCCCACCCTGAGGAAAGCCATAGCCCATGGGAGGGTGAGCATACAGATTAGAGAGAGCTCCAACGATACCATTGGTGGTGTAAGATGCCCCCGGTGTGTTGGCACCACCGGGCCTGGGAAGATCAGGTAGAACGGTATAAACATAACCCGATTGAGCGTAGATCAGGTCATATTTTAACGCAATTTGGAGAGCGGATTCTTCAGTTTGAGGAAAGTGTGATGCGACATATTTTCTGATAGGTGGAAAAATAGATCTAAGGAACCAATCCATGTAGACACAATATTCGAAGGTAGGCTCTTTCTTCTCTGCCATTCCTGGACATGATCGGAAAGACGGGTCATAGATGATTGACGGAAAGAAGTCAAGAGTTCAGTACCAGTGTCGTAATGAAGGGGAAGCTGGAAGTAAGACAAAAAAGCCCGGGCAAGAGTCGCAAAGGTGGTATGAGAGGAAGGGAACTAATGAACATACCACTTAGAAGCTTCACTTGTAAGCATACTTTGTAACAACCGAAGACAGACAGAGTCATCGGTAATGGAGTTAGACGGACACCACATGTGGAAATATCGAACATTATTTGAAGGATCTTCTCCAGCAAGGCTTTCAAACTTTGGGATATCAGAAGGGAGCTTCGTTGGCATAGCAGGCCAACTAGCATCATGGTGTATAGGGTTTTTTATCAATTGGTCAAAATCGGGAAGGCTGAGGCCTGCCATCAAGGGGAGTAATGGCGCAACTGGGGTAGTGTCCGTTGCGGTCCCACTAGTGGTATTCCCATCATGAGGGTCGGGGTTACCACCAAAATTAGGTCCTGCACCAGACATGGTGAAGGTGATAGGGGGAGAACCGATGGCAGAATGAGAAGGAGAATCCGATGGACCAAAAGAAGAGTCAGAGTGCAGACTCGGTGGAGGAGTAACTCGAATCCTATGCAGAGGAGTAAGTCTTCCTACTAGAAATTGAGGATGAAGGCCAAGAAGTCTCCAGGATAAATGCCTTGGCGGTGCATTGATGACAACACAAACACGGCACTAGATAGAAGGGGACCAACAAGGGTAGGGAGGTGTAGGATCAACTCATTAAAATGTCGAAACAAGTGCAGAGAGGTGTAGGATGAAATGATTTCAATGTTTTAGAGTCTTTTCTTGGCGGTGTTAACCAAGCCATTTTTCACTTAGGGCGTGTGTGCAAAGTGTGTAAATTTTAATTTTTAAACCCAAACGTTTATAGAGAAAAAGAAAAAGTGTGTTGTATAGCTGCAAATAAACCTGCAAATGACAATATATAAGCCTGCAAAAAGAGAAAATAAATAGCTAATAGTGCAATAATCTAAACCCAAGGAGGAGGGCCTCTCAACAACTAGTCTATAGGTGAGCAAAAAAATAATAAAAACACACTAAAAAACCCAAAATATCTAAGGTCAGGAGGGACAGGGATCTAAAGGACCAAATCTGCTGGAAAGTGGTGCAAAAACAACAATAGATCAGAGGAAAAATTGCTGTAAAAAGAGGTGGCGAAAGGATATCTCTAGGAGGGAAATGGAGTGAACCCTAGAGGAAAACCCAAACAAAGCTAAATGAGGTGATTTGGATGGATAAAAAGCCGATCTGAAGTGGATCTGAAGGTGAGGTATCAAATCTGAAAAAACGGCTGAAGACTCTGTAATTTCAGACAACCTGCAACAGCAAAAACTCTTTCACAAGAAATGGAAGGTACTGAAGCCTTAGGGGGATAGGTTCACACTTAGTTAAGCAAAATAGAACAAGTACAGGTCCAAAATGGGTAGATATGAAGGTCATAAAACCCTGAACAGAGGCTCAGAAAAACCTAGAAAACTTTCAGAAAAATTCCTGCAAAAAGTCCAGGTCATAGTTTTTGACCTGTTTTCAGCAAAGGTTGCAGGTTTGGGTCCAAAAGTGCGACTTGAACTTCCGACACTCTCGGTGGCAGATTTCAGAAAAAAGTTGTCATCTCAGCTGCGGTTGATGTCGTTCACCTACGAAATAGGTCCGAAAATATGCGGAAGTTAGAAATTTTATTGTTTTCGGGTTTTATGGGTTAAAAACAACATCAAGAAAAGAAAAAAAAAGGGGCTAAAGAGAAATCCTAGGGTTTGAAGCAGCTGGATATGTAAGGATCAGAAAAATGACAGAGGTTGTATTCGTAAACCCATGTGTTGTCGCTAGTTGTTAGTATGAATCTTAATTCCAAGTGTACGAAAAAAGACCACTTTAGTTGTGCATAACCAATAGCCCTAACAATAGAGATGACTACCAATATCTTCAGATCTGCAGTTAGGTGAGCAAGATAAATTCTGAAAAAATCTAGATCTATGCATTAGAAAACATTAAGTAGTAGAAAAAAAAATATTTACTCTATGCATCCAATAGACAAGACAAGAATATGTTGAATGAATATTGTATTAAGGGCACCTGGGAGGAAAACACAGGAGGGTGTTCCCAGTTCTCCTCAATGGGATGGGTTCTTGAAAGTCCTCAGCACTTCAGATCTAGAATTCCTCTCTCTTCATGGTGTAGAAAACCCAGACAAAAATGGTTAAAAAATATGACTATGATGGTGGATCAATAGTCAGACCAAAAGTATAGATCTAGAGTGATCTTTAGGTAAAAAAACATGATAAATGAATGGGAAAACCCTTCTATTTATAACAAAATATTGAGTTAGTCTAGATAATGGTGCATAGTTAAAATATTATTAATGAAATCAAGATCCAACTTTTATGGAATATTTTATTATATTTGTTGGAGGGAAAAGGAATTTGACTTGGGTCAAATCCCTTTATTTGTAAATAATTTACTTAGGGTAAAATTTGTCTTCCATGGTGTACTTGGGTCCATCTAATAAAAATGGGTTAGATGACCAAAAAATGGTGTAACACTTAACTTAGCCAATCGCACCACACCTCCCTTTGTGACTTCCTTGATAAAATAGGGTCCAAGCTAGTGCATATTGAGCTTCCCTGGAAATCGTGCAAACTTACTATCGTAAAGCAACACCAAATCATCATTCTTGAAAGTCTTCTATCTGAGATGTTGATCTTTCCAAGCCTTCTCGTATGCCTTTTGCACTTTTTGGTGGAAACCAACAATGAATCTATCTTCCTCCAACACAACGAGCTACGATAGATGCTCCTTCATAATGTCCTTCTCATCCATGTTGGTTATGGCTGCGATACACAAAATAGGGACAACGTATTCCATAGGCATATCGGCCTCCTGTCCATAGACCATCCAGAAATTTGTTTTCCCCATTAGCTTCTTGCACGTAGTCCTTTATTCCCATAGAACACCAAGTATGCGCACATCTCAGTCATTCCAATTAGCATTGCATATCTTCGTGAGCGCATTCTCCAAAATCTTGTTAAAAGCTTCTATAATTCCATGCGCTTATGGATGTTATTGTGTACTCTTCTGATGATGTATCCTGAACTCTTCTGTCAGTGCTTCAATGGTCTCCTTTAGGAAATGTGTTCCCTAGTCACTCATCAGAATTTTGGGGCATCCAAAGTTCATCAAAATATTCTCAAAAATAAAGTGTGTAGCCATATTTGCACTGCAATATTTCATAGGTTGAGCCTCTGCCCACCTAGTCAAGTAATTTATGGCAGTGATGATGTATGGCACTCCATTTTTCTTCCCTGGGGGGTTAATCATTCCTACAAAATTAATTTCCCAATTGTCAAAGGCCAGCAAAGTTACCTGCAGTCATAGTGGCATTTCATCTCTGTGAAAGGGTCTTCCAGTCCTCTAACATACATCACAAGTGTGACAATATTCCTTGGAATCAATGTGCATGTTAGGCCACCATAACCCAGCCCTTAATATCTTCTGTGTAGTTTCTTTAACAGCGTAATGACTACCTACAATGCCTCCATGTGCTTATTCCAATATGCTCGGTCTCCCGAACTTAGGAACATATCACCTCAAAACTTCATCAGCTCCCATCTTGTATAATTGACCTATGATAAAAGTGAAATCTGCTACGTGTAGTACCAAATTTTTCTTCTGCTTGACCATATATTCTGCAGGTGTGCTCTCGGTGGTTAGAAAATGGGTGATATCTGCAAAATGATCATGAACTACCTTAATAGTGAGAAACTACGTATCTGGAAACCCATCATCCAAATTAGTTGGTTCTTCACCATTTTCAATGAGGGATAAGTGGTCTGGTCCTGAATTCAACCTTCTAGCTTTCACGGTCACCTTGAAATCATATTCCTGAAACAAAAGGAACCACCTATACATCTTCCCTCCCAACACAGGCTTGTTCACCAAGTATTTCAAAGAAGAATGATCTGTGAACATCTTGAAATGACCTACAATTAGATAATGACGGAGCTTTTGCAATGCATACAAAACAGAAATCCGTTCTTGTTCCGTGGTTGAATAATTTTTCTCAGCATTTGACAGCTTCTGACTTGCAAACAAAATCAGATTATCAATATCTCTAACACCTAACTGTGCTAATACAACTCCTAGCATGATACATGGAGCATCAATGTGTACATGGAATTCCTTCAATAAATCAAGGAATATCAAGATGGGTGCAGTTACCATGCTTTCCTTAAGTATGTCCATACTTTTTTTAACGTTCTCATCCCAACAGAAAGTGGCATCCTTCTTCAATAGCTTCTCCATCAGTGCAGTGATCTGCACATAAGCTTGAATAAACTTCTGATAATATCGAGTATGTCCCAATATCGAACGTAATTTCTTCACGCTCTTTAGAGGATCCAGATTAATGATGACAACAATTTTGGTTGGATCAACCATCAATCCCTATTTACATACAATATGTCCCAACATGATACCAAAGGGGACGCAAAATATGCACTTTTTTATGTTAAGAGAAATATGATACTTCTAACAAGTATCTAGCATTAAGAGCATGCTCAAGAAATATTTATTTAATAGTCCAAATAGTACCCAATCATCAAAATACACTTCCAATAATTTATGAATATAATCTTTGAAAGTAGCAACTATTATGCGTGAAAATATGGCTAATGCATTCTTCAATCTGAATGACATCATATTTTATTCGAAGGAACCCCATTCTGTCACAAAGTTAGTCTTGCTCCGATCTTCAAGTGTGATATTTATCTAATGTTATCCTGAAAGGCCATCAGTAAATGAATAGGCTTCCTACCCTCTGATGTTGTCTAAGACTTCATCTGAGAATGGGGTTGGAAAAGGATCATGTACGCATGTAGTATTCAATTTGCGCAGGTCAGCGCAGATCCTAATTTCACCTTTTTTTCCTTTCTTGAACTACAATGAGACTCAACCAATATGATTCCTCCACTGGCTCAATAATTCCTACAACAACCATGTTTTATAGCTCTTCTTTGAACTTTTTTTTATAATTTGGGTTCAATCCGTCAGAGTGCTACTTAATGAGCTTAGCATATGGTTTTAAAGTATCTTCATCACACCAAGATCACCAATAATCCCTTTTAGCTCAGAAAATTTAGTGGGGAACAACTTTTGATATTGAGTGAGAAGTTCTACAATCATCCCCACACTATCTTCATCCCCATAATCTCCTATATTGGAAAACATAGGCTTCTCTTATATTCCAATATTGACTTTTCTGGTCTTAACAGGTTCAGTAACATATGGAAATCCAATCTCAGGTCCAGCGATTGTGCGCTACCCTTCGGATTCAGGGATGTTAATGTTTCTTAGATCCTCATCATTTTCTTCAGCAGTCGCAATTCGACATATTCCCATCCCATTTTTAATATTCCCAATTAGCTATAAGCTAGTTGGAATATTAATTTTTGTTTGCTTCTTAATTTTATGAATAAGAGGGTATGAAGACCCATAAATCTTAGTAGGAATAAATTCACTGCTAATGTGAATGGAAATCACTTTAGTGGCTTGATAAATCACCCCTATGTGTGAAAAGGGGCCGGAGCATGTAGACTGGGTCAACTTTGACCAAATCAACAGCGTTGTCATGGAGGAGTGGACATTCATTATGGGACAACACATTTTTGGAGGGAGACTCCATGCAAGGAAGTAGTGGCTTGAATGAGTGGGGCCAAGTGTGAGGAAGCTCACCACTTATATAAGGAAGGGGATGGCATCCATAGAGGACATGTTTTGTGTTGGGTCATGAAGGTGACTGTTTTAAAGGTAACCTTAATGCTTTTCATTAATTATCAACCCAGGGCAAGTCTTATTATTTCAAGAGTGTAAGAAAAATATATGCAAGTGACATCGGAGGTTAACTACTCTAAATTATTATAAGGAAGATTTTTTAGTTCTAGAAGTTCAATCAACCCAACCTGAAAGTTAATTATGAAATACTTCAAACTTTTCAAAGGAGCTAATTATGTTCTAATCTAATGCATAAATAACTACTTGAGATTGAAAAGAATAGATTTCAATTGAACAGTATTCTTTGATGAATTGAACAACTACCTTAATGAATTGAACAAAAATCCTAATAACTTGAACAACAATCAATTATTCTAGATTTTGCAATGAAATTCTCTTTTAATCAAATAATAACATCTTTCAGAATTAAATATCAACAAAACACTCATAATTATGATGAAAAGATCCAAGCATTAACTATACGCAGAATTGAACAACAACTATGCTAAAACTAGTCTAACAATTGTAAAATCATTGATTCTGGATAAGAGGACATGAATGATAAACTAGTCTAGTGAAAAGGAAGCTATAACATCTCATGTTTTTAATTAACCAATTAAATGATATGTTATGAAATGCAAAGGATAATTGGAAATGAAATTTTTGTAAATAAACGTATAGCACAGAAGTAGCAGGAGAACCCCCAAGGTTGGGCCTAAAGCCACTAGAATCCTACTGCTAAGGAATAATCAGAGGTTGTTTATTCCAAAAATGCCAAATTATTCATTAATCCGTAGAGAAATACATTAGTACAAACTTAACGATTTTGTTTGAATACGTTTATTATAGGAATATTATATTACAGTAACTCCCCTCGTCTTGTTCACCCTCGACCTTTTATAGCTTAAAGGCGAATTCCAAAGTAGTAATAGATCCTTCTCATTATGAGACCCTATTGCTTCGTGGCTATTTACTGAGCATTCCAAGAGTAGGTGTGCCTCTACATCTTCCGTTGACTCATAGGAGTCAATATGATTCTGTTCGCCTTCCTTGTCTATTGTAATTTGGTCATCCTATCAGCAGTTTGGCTATTTTGCTTCCCTATCAATAAAGACAACGACAAATCAATTTTTACGTTATCAAACAACTTTTATTACTTAATTCACTCTACCTTATTTTTGCACTATTTTCCTTTAAATAATTGCTAAGATGAAGGCAAATATATATAAAATTGAATGACAAATCATGGTAAAGAAGGGGGTGAAACGTACCTTCCTCTTGGCCCAACATACTCCCCTGCTTACCTTTTTGCAGGTCGTCATGCAAAAAAATGGTTGACGTGTAGCTAGGTTAAAGAATACGTAGGATATACCTTTTCTTTGTAAAGTCCGAAGCCATGTCTTTGTTTAATCTTTGCAAATGTTGAGTTTGTGTGCCCCTCTGGTAACTCATAATCATGATGATAGTATTCAGGGGGGTACCATATGATGGGGCATCTGTATCTGCACCATATCCATGTAGGACCCATGTTTAGAATTAGGTTGTTGTACAGAAGGAACCTGGAAGTAGAAAATTTGAAGTTCCTATACCCAAATGGATCTCTATTCTTCACATTATTTATATATTCTAGCCATCTCTATTTGGTTGCTACTATTTCTTCTTCTTGAATGTCCTGGAAGTATGCTTGCCCATTCTACACAATATCCCTATGAATAGGTCCCAATTTGGATATCACTCCTTTCCGCTGCATGAATTTCTTATGTTGGGTAAAAAATTACAAGGATTTTGTAGGTTTCCCTATAACCCATAGATCTAGGCCATGCTCTCTTTTCTGAAAGGTGTTGTAGGCCTTAGCCCATCTAGTTTGGTTTTTGGCAAAGGATGGGAAAGCCTGAAACTAAACGTCCCCTATGAAGGGGCCGGGGTTACTGTCCCTGTCCTCCTCTAGAAAGAATTTGTGTAAATACAATTCACACAAAATATGTTGGACCTACTCATCTTTCTCATTGCAACACTCGAAAAATTCCTAAATGGTTTTAAAAGCAATGGGTTTCCCTGCCCTGACAACCTTGATTTTCAACATTAAATACCATTTCACTAAGAATAAGGCATAATTAGTGGCTGGTGCCCTGCAAGTCAATACATCTGAGTAAAGAGAGAAAACCACATTGGTTTTATTCTTAGCTTGTTCCACTTGATCTTGTGTTTTCTTCACTTTTTTCCTTTCTTCCCAAAGTTGGGCAAAGGTTTCATCCTTAGTTGCAGAAAGGTATTTGAATCACTTTAGTAGTTCCTGATGTTCTTGTAAGGGTACTACTTCCTTTTTGCATTGGGCCAATTCATGGTGGACTTGAATTAATTCGTTGTGAAACTTCTGATTGGCAGCCTTTTCTACTAGGGGAGTGTAGGCAGGTGTTACCTCTGTTTGAGTCCCCTGATCTTCTATAAGTTTTAGATTAGTCTACATAGAGACTTCAACAGTGTGTATCAAATCCATTTGTATAGAGGCTTCAACATTATCCATCAACTCTGTCTGTACAACAACTTTAGTGGTATCTATTAAATTAGTCTTTATAAAGACTTCAAAATTGTTTGTTAAATGAGTTTTTGTAGGAACTTTAGTGATATCTATTAAATCAGTCTATACCAAGGCTTCAGCATTGTATATTAAATCAGTCTGTATAAAAAATTCAACAGTATCTACCGTTTGGGTAACAAAATCTATTTGGGTTCCTATGGTGGCCAATTCCTTCTGTGGCTTCCAAGCCTTGTTTTCTTCTTCCAACCATTTTCTTAGTCGTTTGACCATTTTTCTAAATTTCTTGCACTTCCTACTCATTTTCCTTAACTTATTCTCAGTTGATTTTTCTTTTAGCAAGGTTTTGGTAGGAGAAGGAAGAGCAATGGCTTCGGTTTCAGAAATGGTTGTCCCAGTTTCAAGGTTATCAGCAATGGTGTTTTCTTTAGGCACCCAAGAGATTATTTCAACATTAACATCCTGACTGGGTGAACCAATATTTCCTTCAGGCATCAAGGGAACTATCTCAATGCTTACGTTTTGTTCTAATAGAACTGTGTCCCCTGACTGGCTTCCAGATTCAGATATTCTCTCTATCCGGTCTTCTGTACTCACCCATTCAATATCAGAGTAAGATAAAACCATCAAAGCCTATAATTCATCATGGTGATGTAGGATTTCAATGTGGGCCGAGCTTCTAGTGGAAAAATACTGGTTCAACAGGTCCCTCGGTTCCTCAGATTTTTCAAACGGGATTCCAATTTCAAGAGATGCTCTCATTTTCTCAAGTACTTGAGTCATTTATTCTCTGTAGTCCCCTAGGGACATATTTTTAGGGCTTGAAGGTGGTGTATGGGATGGTCCTGCCTCATCTAGGAATTTGGAGGTGTTTTTTCATAGTTGCAACCTTTTAGACCGTCTCCATTTTCCTGTTTCTGAAGTTGAAACATGGGTTCTCTTCCCTCTTTCTCTCCTGGGTATGGTTATTCTAGGGAGTTCAATCTCTGCTCTGACAAGGTTTTCTTCAGGGGCAAGCAGGGCAGGATTAAAAAGGTTGTCCCAAGTTATCTGATGTTTGCTTAGCTCATGGATGATGATCAATTCAATCAAGCCATGGTGGTTGACAACTTCTTGGGGGTTTTTATCCTTTCTAATTCGAATAGAAGTATTGTGAAATACATAATTTAGGAAAAAGGGAAAATTAGCTGAAAATTTTCGCTTGAGAAAAGTTAATAGTTTAAAATGTCAAGACTTTACCACATCTTGGAATTCGTCACATGTGATATACTTTGAATGAAAACTGCCAATTCTTGCTAAGGCTACTACAAGGATTCAAGATTAGTGCCTTTCCCTTTTTGTTCCAATGGTTCACCTAGGTCTTGGTACACTGAGATTGCTTCTTGTAGAAGGATATGCTTTTCAGCCCATATTTCTCCTTCTATTGGTAGTTTATAGACCTCAGCATGATATAATATTCCTAAATTAGCACACAACTAATCAGAATATTAATTTGTTATTTTGCTTCTTAGTTTGAAGAATAAGAGGGTATGGAGACCCATAAATCTCCTTATTAGGAATAATGACACTTCTAATGTGAATGGAGGTCATCTAAAAGTTGTATTTAAGGCCCTTATGTGTGAAAATGGGTTGGATCATGAATACTAGGTCAACCTTGACCAAATGAAACAATGCTAGTATGGAAGGAGTGGCATTCATTGTGGGATAGCATAGTTTTGGAGGGAGACTCCATGCATGGAAGTAGTGGCTTTAATGAGTGGGGCCCAAGTTCAGGAAGCTCACCAAGAATATAAGGAAGGGGATGTCAGTCATTGTGGGCATGATTGGATTATTATTTGTTTATTTTCTATTAATACTTTGAGCTCTCTTCAGCTATTTAGCTAAGATTGCAGTGTTGTTTAGCACAAGTTGGTCCCAAGTGGGAATCCCACCTCTATCCTCAAGGGACTTCTAGTGCCCACTCAGGAGGAGTATTTGCAATAAATTTCCACATTCTGACATTTGGCCAAGCTAAAACTTTCTTCAACAACACATTTTCTTCTTAGAGTTGTGTTGTGTTGCAGGGTCCAGTAGCGAAGGGTTGAGAAACCCACCTTCTAATCTTGTTTTCCAGTGGACAGAGAAACCCTTCATCTAGGAAGCCTGTGAGGAATATTCTTGAGCTTAATTTTGTCATTTAGAATTAGGATAGTGTACTGCTATTAGTTACAACATAGTTTGTTGAAGGGATTGCATTATTTCAATGAGAATTTATAGTGGAGGGTTTGGAGCCCTAGTTGAGGGAGCTATATTTTCAGTGAGGGGATCAACCTCTCATTTGGAGAGTCTATTGGAGGATTTCCCATACATTTCTATATTAGAACAACCACCTCCTTTCAGCTATACAGTTGTAGATATTATTCATCCCTGGGGCCATATTTGTATTTTCTGCATTTTGTGTATTTCAGGAAACCCTTCCTGGGCTATCTTGGAAATGTGTTTGGGAGCTTAGATATCTACTCCCGGCATTATTTGAGCCATATAATAGAAGATCTATGTATTGAAATTTTCTAAAAGTAGTTATATCTAGTAAAACTGCACTGTCTTAGCCTTGGGCATTATTGTGTAGCAGTATTATTCATATTTCATGTACATGCTCTCTTGAGGCTTCTTTTTCCTAACTTGAGTAACTTTTCCTTCAACCTCTTGAATACATCTTGGTGATATGATATCAATATGATGGATATATGATCTTCTTAAATTTTATGTGTTGATTTATCACTCCTATTTCCATTATTGTGTTCAATATTCCTGCTTTCCCCATTTGGGAATATTACAGTGGTATTGGAGCATAATCTTGGCTCAACCCGTGGATCTCAGCCATTATGATATCAAGAGAATAAGAAGAAGGAGAAAGAGATCAGAATGATGGAAGGAATGAGTTTTATCTCATCTCTTTTCAGATCCATGAGGGACATCACCAAGGAGGTCAAGCAAAGAAGAATGGAGAAGAACAATGAGACCTCACTAGGGTTTCAATATGAGGAAGGTCAATGCACTTCCTATTAGCAGAAAAAAAAAACTGGTATTTCATAGAGCTATAAATCAATACACTATGTCTACTTTCTTTGAAGAGGAAGGTGAAATACATGGATTACGAGGACACTTATATAATGAGATTCTAAGTGAGTATCTTGCATAATATAAGTTTTAATCAAGAGCTTTCAAGGAGACTCTAACTCTCCCATAGTTCATTCAGCTCAAAGAAGTGAGGAGACCTTGCAGCTATGGAAGGAGAAATCACAATAGATTTCTATTTTCTACATTTGATGGGTCATCCACATGCACAGTAAGGGCTTGGGGAATGGATTTGGATGCTTTATTCCTGCTACATCCAGTAGTATAAAGAGAAGTTGTTGAGATTGCAGAGCTGCACCTGGAGGGTGAAGAAAACATTTGGTGGTTCAACCATTTGATTCATGTAAGAGTGACTGCATATGTAGATTTTACTCAAAGGTTGATCAAGAAGTTTGAGAAGAAGAAATTAGAGGAGGAGAAACTTCCACCACCAATTTCTGCAGGAGCACTTACATTAGGAGAAATAACACTTGCACCTTTGCAAAGTGGTCTTGATCTCTTTAGATTTAAATTTCCAGGCACTATTCTGGAGATGCATGAGGAGGAGGAGACTTATACCAGCATTGGTGCAGCTATAGGAGAGCAACCATCATCACCAGTATTTGGGGAAGTCATCACACCAGTGGGAGGAACCCTTGTAGCAATACAATATGTTCCCAAGCAAAACCAAGGTATGCAAATGTTTCCACTTTCTGTTATTCCTGCACATCATATGGAAGGTTGTGGGAACATTCCATTGCATGACCTACGGTCGACATAGACTACTGATTTGGTGTAGCTGAATATCACTGTGCAAAATACCCTTTGCAAGATCAAGGAGGAGATGTACATTCATCCTAGTATGTCATTGTTGAGATGCACACAACTATTGGGGTTGGAGTGTAGATTTTTGGAGGATAGGGTGAGTATTGGCCTAAACAATCCAATGCAGAACTATATGTTTACCATTTAGCATGATCATGAGACAACAGATGCACCATTTTAGAGATAAGCAGCGCTTCCATTGAGAAGAGGTGATGAGTTGGGGGCACAACCAATATTGGAGCATTCCAATGACCATTCTACATGTGTAGCAGGGGATAGGCACATGGTTTATGAGAGACATCTTATCTCCCGTTATTATGATGGATCCTTCTTGATGAGAACTTCACAACTCAATGAGAAGATTTTCCCTTCCGTATACTTGGATCTTTATGGATTCAACATGGTCACTAATGAGTGGTCTTCATATGGAGATCTCTAGGAGGTTGCACTTCAACATCCCATGAAGTGTAGAGATATTGATTTGATTTGGGAGGATGATATTCTCCATTGGAGGAATACCCATTGGGAGCATGAAATTAGACACTCACCATTGGTTGGATTGGTGATGTTAATGAGCAAGAGGCAAGCGAGCCACTTTCAGATCTATCACAAAGCGTAGTAGGAGGCGAGGTTGCGCTGGCTACTCTTGAAAGAGTTTGGTTAGCATGTGACATATCCTACTTCAAGGGGTATGTTGGTGGTTGGGACTTGGCATGGCACTTGCATCATATGGCAGCAAGGAGTTTGGGTGCAATGTGATGATTCTTCATTCTTCATTTCAATTATCATGTTTTCACCTCATGGTTTGTATGATGGAGATGTAAGGAGGCATCAATATCTATTGTTGCTCTGGTTAATCTTGGAAGAGTATGGTATTATTTTCTCCCATACTTTTCACTATGATTCAGAAGTGGTGGATGGAGAAATCTGTGACCAGGGTATGATCTTCTTGACTTTGAATTCCAAGCACAAGAAGAAGAATTGGCCTGGAACACATGGGGATTTTCTCTCTAGTGACATTGATTTCATGAGGACATTCCATGCTATCATAGAGAAATTCACTTGGGAAGGCATCAAATAGGAGATGCACCATCACATGAGGATATGCATGGATTATTTGGAGGAGGGAAATAACTCTTTGATAGAGTTAACACAACAATTTCCTTCCTCATTGGGGATGAGAAGAGGTTCTTCTATGAGCCACTTCACCAACATGTTCAAGGTACATGGTAAGGATTGTGTTTATGTATGTCATGATTCAATTACTATGTGCTTGTATTTATTTGCCATCCATGTACATTTTATTGCTCCAAGATGGGTATTATTTCTTATGGACCTCATGATAAATTTGGGGATATGAAAAGTGATGGTGATGGCCACTCGCTAAGAGATGTTGGGGAGATGATATTCTTTTCACGATGTTCTCAATATGAACCTCACATAATACACCTTCTCCAAGCATGTGAGAGGATTGGGGCAACAAGAAAGTGGTTGGGAACCACTCATCATATCCTATTCTGAGGTAGTTTGGATTAAAACTGTGTTGATTTCACTTGAGGGATTATTATCCTTCTCCAGTTTTATATATGGAAGCCAGTATAACTCTAATTATGATCCCATATGTTCATGATGTCCTTATCATTGTTGTGGACATGGTTGGAGAGATGACACATCGATTAGATGTTCTTATTAGAGATGATATTCTCCACATTACTTATGTTTCATGTCTAAGGGAGAGCATTGGACCATCCATGATTGCTACACTAGATATCGTGTTTCCTTATAGGATGAGCCATTTGGGTAACTTGGGCACATGGGAGGTTCCTCTCATGAGCAGATGGGATGATGTTTTCTATGAATTACCATTCTAGAGGGTGATTCATTTTCTATGGATGATAGCTTGGATATTGGAGCTCCATATGGGAATGAAGGTTCCCCACATTTTTCAATTTTTTCCTTGCAGTTTCTTGGTGACAAGAAACACTTGCGAGGAGAGGATGGTAATATTCCTAAATTAGCACATAGCTAATTGGAATATTAATTTTTTATTTTTCTTCTTAGTTTGAAGAATAAGAGGGTATGGAGACCCATAAATATCCTTAATAGGAATAAAGACACTCCTAATGTGAATGGAAGTCATATAAAAGCTGTATTGAAGACTCTTATGTGTGAAAAGGGATTGGAGCATGAATAATGGGTCAACCTTGTCCAAATAAAACAACACTGGTATGGAAGGAGTGGCATTCATTGTGGGAAAATGCAGTTTTGGAGGGAGATTCCATGCATGGAAGTAGTGGCTTTAATGAGTGGGGCCCAAGGTGAGGAAGCTAACCAAGTATTTAAGGAAGGGGACGACAGCCATTGTGGGCATGATTGGATTATTATTCGTTTATGTTATGTTAATACTTTGAGCTCTCTTCAGCTATTTAGCTAAGATTTCAGTGTTGTTTAGCACAGGGTGTTCCTAAGGGGGAATCCCACCTCTATCCTTGAGGGACTTCTAGTGCCCAATCTGGAGGAGTTTTTTCACTACATTTCCACATTCCAAGATTTGGCCAAGCTAAAAATTTCTTCAACAATGCAGTTTCTGCTTAGAGTTGTGCTGTGTTGCAAGGTGCAACAATGGAGGGTTAAGAAACCCAACTTCTGAGCTTGTTTTCCAGTGGAGGGAGCATCCCTTCATCTAGGAAGTAATTCACCACTTAACTTAGCCAATCACACCACACCTCGCTTTGTGATTTCCTTAATAAAATAGGATCCAAGCTAGTGCATATTGAACTTCCCTGGAAATCGTGCAAACTTACTACCGTAAAGCAACACCAAATAATCATTCTTGAAAGTCTTCTATCTGAGATGTTGATCTTTCCAAGCCTTCTCGTAAGCCTTTTGCACTTGTTGGTGGAAAAGAACAATGAATCTATCTTCCTCCAACACAACAAGCCATGATATATGCTCCTCCATAATGTCCTTCTCATCCATGTTGGTTATGGTTGCGATACACAAAATAGGGACAATGTATTACATAGGCATATCAACCTCCTGTCCATAGACCATCCTGAAAGGTGTTTGTCCCATTAGCTTCTTGAACGTAGTCCTGTATGACCATAGAACATCAGGTACATGCACATTCCAGTCATTCCAATTAGCATTGCATATCTTCGTGAGCACATTCTCCAGAATCTTGTTGAAATCTTTTATAATTCCATTCGCTTAGGGATGTTATTGTGTACTCTTCTGATGATGTATCCTGAATTCTTTTGTCAGTGCTTCAATGGTCTCCTTTAGGAAATGTGTTCCCTGGTTAGTCATTATAATTTTGGGGCATCCAAAATTCATCAAAATATTCTCAATAATAAAGTGTGTAGCCATATTTGTGCTGCAATATTTCATAGGTTGAGCCTCTGCCCACCTAGTCAAGTAATTTATGGTCGTGATGATATATCGCACTCCATTTTTCTTCCTTGGGGGCTTAATCGTCCCTAAAAAATCAATTTCCCAATTTTCGAAGGCCAACAAAGTTACCTACGGTCATAGTGGCATTTCATATCTGTGCGAGGGTCTTCCAGTGCTCTGACATACATCACAAGTGGGACAATATTCCTTGGAATCAATGTGCATGGTAGGCCACCATAACCTAGCCCTTAGGATCTTCTGTGTAGTTGGTTTATCAGCATAATGACTACCTACAACGCCTCCATGTGCTTATTCCAATATGCTCGGTCTCCCGAACTTAGGAACATATCACCTCAAAATTTCATCAGCTCCCATCTTACCTATGATAAAAGTGAAATCTGCTACATGCTGTACCAATTTTTTCTTCTGCTTGACCATATATTCTGCAGGTGTACTCCTGGTGGTTAGAAAATGGGTGATATCTGCAAAATGATCATGAACTACCTTAATAGCGAGAAACTACGTATCTGGTAACCCGTCATCCAAATTAGTTGGTTCTCCACCATTTTCAATGAGAAATAAGTGGTCTGGTCCTGCATTCAACCTTCCCACATTCATATTCACCTTGAAATCATATTCCTGGAACAAAAGGAACCACCTATACATCTTCCCCCCCAACACAGGCTTGTTCACTAGGTATTTCAAAGAAGAATGATCTGTGAACATCTTGAAATGACTTACAATTAGATAATGACGGAGCTTTTGCAGTGCATACACCATGGAAATCCATTCTTGTTCTGTGGTTGGATAATTTTTCTCAGCATTTGATAGCTTCCGACTTGCAAACACATTCAGATGATCAATATCTCTAACACCTAACTACGCTAATACAGATCCTAGCATGATACATGAAGCATCAACGTGTACATGGAATTCCTTCAAGCAATCAAGGAATATCAAGATGGGTGAAATTACCATGCTTTCCTTAAGTATTTCCATACTTTTTTGAAGGTTCTCATCCCAGCAGAAAGTGGCGTCCTTCTTCAATAGCTTCTCCATCGGTGGAGTGATCTGCACATAAGCTTGAATAAATTTTCGATAATATCGATAATGTCCCAATATCGAATGTAATTTCTTCACACTCTTTATAGGATCCAGATTAATGATGACAACCATTTTGGTTGGATCAACCATCAGTCCCTGTTTACAGACAATATGTCCCAACATGATACCAAAGGGGACGCAAAATATGCACTTTTTAAAGTTCAGAGAAATATGATACTTCTGAAAAGTATCTAGCATTAAAAGCATGCTCGAGAAATATTCCTTTAATAGTCCAAAGAGTACCCAATCATCAAAATACAATTCCAAGAATTTATGAATATAATCTTTGAAAGTAGCAACTATTATGCACGAAAATATGGCTGACGCATTCTTCAATCTAAATGACATCATAGTTTATTCAAAGGAACCCCATTCTGTCACAAGGTTAGTCTTGCTCCAGTCTTCAGGTGTGATATTTATCTAATGTTATCCTGAAAGGCCATCAGTAAATGAATAGGCTTCCTGCCCTCCGATGTTGTCTAAGACTTCATCTGAGAATTGGGTCGAAAAAGGATCATGTACACATGCATCATTCAATTTGTGTAGGTCAACACAGATCCTAATTTCACCCTTTTTTTCTTTTCTTGAACTACAATGAGACTCAACTAATATTATTCCTCCACTGGATCAATAATTTCTACAACAACCATGTTTTACAGCTCTTCTTTTACCTTTTTCTTATAATTTGGGTTCAATCTATTAGGGTGTTGTTTAATGGGCTTAGAATATGGTTTTAAAGTGATATTCATCTCACCAAGATCGCCAATAATCCATTTTATCTTAGAAAATTTAGTGGGGAACAACTTTTGATATTGAGTGAGAAGTTTTGCAATCATCCCCACACTATCTTCATCCCCATAATCTCCTATATTAGAAAACATAGGCTGCTCTTCTATTCCAATATTGTATTTTCTAGTCTTAACAGGTTCAGTAACATCTGGAAATTCAATCTCAAGTCCAGCGATTGTGCGCTACCCTTCGGATTCGGGGATGTTAATGTTTCTTAGATCCTCATCATTTTCTTCAGCAGTCGCATTTCTACATATTACCTTCCCATTTTTAATATTCCCAATTAGCTATAAGCTATTTGGAATATTAATTTTTGTTTGCTTCTTAATTTCATGAATAAGAGGGTATGGAGACCCATAAATCTCAGTAGGAATAAAATCACAGATAATGTGAATGGAGATCACTTTAGTGGCTTGATAAAGCACCCTTATGTGTGAAAAGGGGCTAAAGCATGTAGACTGGGTCAACTTTGACCAAATCAACAGTGTTTTCATGGAGGAGTGGACATTCATTATGGGACAACGCATTTTTGGAGGGAGACTCCATGCAATGAAGTAGTGGCTTGAATGAGTGGGGCCAAGGGTGAGGAAGCTCACCACTTATATAAGGGAGGGGATGTCAGCCATAGAGGACATGTTTTGTGTTGGGTCATGAAGGTGACTATTTTAAAGGTAACCTTAATGCTTTTCATTAATTATCAACCCAGGGAAAGTCTTATTATTTCAAGAGTGTAAGAAAAATATATGCAAGTGACATCAGAGGTTAACTACTCTAAATTGTTATAAGGAATATTTTTTAGTTCTTGAAGTTCAATCAACCCAACCTGAAAGTGAATTATGAAATACTTCAGACTTTTCAAAGGAGCTAATTATGTTCTAAGCTAATGCAAAAATAACTACTTAAGACTAAAAAGAATAGATTTCAATTGAACAGTACGCTTTGATGAATTGAACAACTACCTTAATGAATTGAACAACAATCCTAATAAATTGAACAACAATCAATTATTCTAGATTTTGCAATGGAATTCTCTTTTAATCAACTAATAACATCTTTCAGAATTAAATACCAACCAAACACTCATAATTATGATGAAAATATCCAAGCATTAACTATACGCAGAATTGAACAACAACCGTGCGGAAACTAGTCTAACAATTGCAAAAGCATTGATTCCAGATAAGAGGACATGAATGATAAGCTATTCTAGTGAAAAGGAAGTTATAACATCTCATGTTTTTAATTAACCAATTAAATGATATGTTATGAAACGCAATGGATAATTGGAAATGAAAATTCTGTAAATAAATGTATAGCACAGAAGTACTAGGAGAACCCCCAGGGTTGGGCCCAAAGCCACTAGAAGCCTACTACTAAGGAATACTCAGAGGTTGTTTATTCCAAAAATGCCAAATTATTCATTAATCCGTAGAGAAATACATTAGTACAAACTTAACGATTTTGTTTGAATACGTTTATTATAGGAATATTATAGTACAGTAACTACCCTCGTCTTGTTCACCCTCGGCCTTTTATAGCTTAAAGGTGAATTCCAAAGTAGTAACAGATCCTTCTCATTATGAGACCCTACTGCTTCGTGGCTATTTACTGAGCATTCCAAGAGTAGTTGTGCCTCTACATCTTCCCTTGACTCATAGGAGCCGATATGATTCCGTTCACCTTCCTTGTCTATTGTATTTTGGTCATTCGGTCATCTGTTAGGCTCTTTTGCTTCCCTATCAATAAAGACAATGAAAACTCATTTTTTACATTATTAAACAACTTTCATTACTTAATTCACTCTACCTTATTTTTTCACTATTTTCCTTTAACTTATTGCTAAGATGAAGGGAAATATATATAAAAGTGAATGACAAATCATGGTAAAGACAGGGGTGAAACGTACCTTCCTCTTGGCCCAACATACTACCCTACTTACCTTTTTGTAGGTCCTCGTGAGAAAGAATGGTTTACGTGTAGCTGGGTTAAAGAATATGCAGGATATACCTTTTCTTTGTAAAGTCTGAAGCCATGTCTCTGTTTAATATTTTCAAATGTTGAGTTTGTGTTCCGCTCTGGTAACTCATAATCATGATTATAGTCTTCATGGGGGTACCACATGACGGGGCATCTGTATCTGCACTGTATCCATGTAGGACCTGTTGTCACTCCTAGAGACAACCTTGAGTTGTAAAAGACTAGTGCCTAGGACATCTTAATTAACAAGGAGCATGTAGTTCAACTTGTAAAGGTTGTCAATAAAAGGGGCTCTCATGCTATCAAATCTGAGTAGATAAGTTTGGTGTAAATGGAACCAAGACTTTCAATACTTAAAAACAACAAAGGTAATAATGTAACAACAGAATTTGAAATTTGATATAAAACGTATTCGATGATTTTAAGATAGCTAGCTGCAACAGGGGGTTGGATTTTAAAGTGGTTCACATAGGTAAATGATCAGGTGGTGGTAATTGTGTAAGAAAAGAGGAGGATACTAACAATAACAGAAAAGAGATCTAGAAATAAGTATAAACATGTACTGGGCTTATATAGTGGTAACAATCCATACATGAGAATAACTTTAAAGATAAAGTTCCATTGCTACACATATCAAAAGAATTACGGTAGAAGTAAAAGACGAAACAACATATCTTTCTTGAGCCATATTTAAAGTGCTAGACATGAAGAAGTATGAGTACCAATCAATGATAAATTCACACCTGAACATGTGAGCACTCGCATTCCAGAACACAGATATAAGAAATATGGAAATGAATGAGATGAACCTTCAAGCTACAAAACATAAGGGAGAATTACAAACTGTGAAACATTCAGATCATAATCCCTAGTAGAAACGTAACTCCTTATCACCGAAACCCAATGTGCTCTTCAAACATTGATATCAAAATATCAACAAAAATACATACAGGTTTCTCTTTTATCAATTCTCTTAAAAATCTGGAACCTTTTCTCTGTCTCAGATTATTGCTTTTATAGATTTCTCTAAGAACATACGCGGGAAGATATTTTGGAAAAATATCTTCTCCGCATGATAGTGAGCAGTTTTGAGTCCCAATCAAAATAAAAAAATTCATGATGAGGTAGAACACCTCTTATGATTTACAAACGGGCTCATAGCCATTTCCTAATAAAATATTAAAGTTGTTCTAACAGAAAATTAAATGCAAGAGTGAAATATGAATTTCACTCGGAACTTGAAAGTGGAAAATAAAAATAAAGCTAAAGGCCATGAGCGCCAAATCATGAGTTAACAATCTTCATTGATGAGAAGGGGTTGAAGCAGTAGCTAAAGCAGGTGGCGGGATGTTGGTGGAGGAGCTGGCTAACAGGCTACCATATTTTGTGCACCTCTGCCAGGTGTCTACTACAGGTTCGGGCATCATTGTGAAACCTTCTGCTCTGATGTAAGCTTCCGTTAGTTCATCATAGTCTGCATCGATAGGAATCTTATGTTTCACTTGGTGCAGGAGTGCAAACTCTTTACCGAGGACAGTGACTATGGTCTTAGGCTTGAGCCGTGTAGATTTCTCACAGGGTATGTTGGTCCTATTCATTTCCTCTTTCAGACGGGCCTCGTACACTGGTAACGGCTGTAGGACTGCACTGGTGGGCTCCCAACATGTTGGAAGTCTTGCAAGTAATATCTCAGCCCATTCCACCTCAAACCATTCTAAACTGGCCACCATTTTATCTAAGACATCCAAGGCCATACTACGAGCAGACTCTTTTTCTATTACCTTTTGACACTCCACGACTTCCATGAACCTGCTCTTGATACCTTACTTTACCACGTCCTCTGGTTTTAGTTTTTTTAAGAAAGAGATATACCTTTTTGTACTTTGAAATCGGTTGGATGCATCGGTATTTCCCTCATGAATCTTCCTTCTGAGAAGGTGCACAGCTGACTTCATTTCCTCGACAACATTTAAAAATTCCCAGCGCTTTTTCACCTTTGTGATGATCTCAGCCCAAATCAATCGCCTGGCGTCCAGGAGGGTAATGTTTCCTTTCATGCGACTTGTGAGCTCCTAGATGGTTTTTTTGTGCTGCACCTTTTCCTGTTTCCCCTCCTCGATTTCCTTCTGCATAGCGCTAAGCTTCTTGGAGTTCTTGGAAAGAAGTGCTTCAAGCTCGCTAATCCTTTGACGCGCAGTTGAGACCTGCTTTTCTATTGTTTCAATTGTGGCCAGTGTAGAAGTTAACTTTTCAGAAATTGAGCTAGTTCCTTTTGGGGCGGGAGGAGCCCATATATGAGTGTCCCAGGTTATCTGCAATTCGTTCATCTTTCCTTATAGAATGGTCATCTCTTCTGAAATCTTTTCTTTTTCCTCCCTCTCTTTTGCAAGAGAATCGACCAAGCTTGCCTTGTATTTTTCTTCCTGTATTAACTGAGCTGTCTGAACATGATGAGAACCTGGTATATTCACTTTGTGTTTCAAGGCTGCTACTTGATTTTGCAACTCCTCGATAAGATGACTCTGGGGGTCTGCTGTACCCTTTTCTTTCCCCTTTATCACCCCCTTAAGACTATGTAATTCATTCATGAGTGCGCGGGAATTAGTCTTCTCCCTTCTGAGGTTTGCCAGTAATAGGTTATGTTTATCCTACAATTTTCTCAGAGTAACGGAGAGCCGTATCACTTCATCTTTGAGCATGTCGCCAAAGCACTGGAATAAATTGCATTTGTCAATTGTTGGAACCCAAGACATGTCTATTGCGATCTCTAGTGCCTTGTAGTTGGTGGTACCAGCCTCTGGGTTCAAAATGGTGTCAGTCATAGCCATTACTAGTTGCTCCTTATCCAAATCTATCATAGATGAGAATCTAGTTTGGTATTTGTCAACATACCCTTCGAGCTCGGACTAGTGTTTATCTCTGATTTCTAGGTTCCTTGTCCTACCCTCGCTTGCTCCCCGAGAACTAATGGCCATGATAACTTGTGAAACTTTGGAGAATTCAGAAGAGGTCATACTATCCCAAAGCAACTTGATTCCTACTTTACTCCTGTTTGATTCCCCATAAGGTATTTAATCCTAGAGCAACAGTTCGTCACCAATTACCTCTGCTTCATTGGTCCCTGTTCTTTTTTTTTTGAAAGGGGGAGCACCCTCTCCTGATGCGCCTGCCTCCTCTACCTGTTTCTTCCCTGCTTCCTTGGTTGAAGCGGTATCTGGTTTTTCTCCTGTTGCATATGAATCAGTCTCCATCTGCGAAAGCAAAGTCCAGTTTTCTAGGTTATCTCGCCACTCAATGAAAGGCCTTGTTTCATGCATATAAGGGGTTGATTTATTCTTCTTCCTTCTATTTAAAATGATGCCCTTTAGATCATAGGGCCAAGCTTTCCCTTGTCTCAAATCCATGCCTTTAAGCAGATCTTCCACCACGGGAAGGGCGTTCCTTGAATTAACAATGAAAGGGCCAATGGTTGTGGGGAGTTTGAGGATAAACCCCTTTTTTGCAGGGAGGAAATGAAGTTGGTCAGCTTTTAAGGTCTGCTTGAGGTATTCCAAAGTGTAAATCTGCAGGGCAAGAAAAACTTTCAGTTAATAGGGAGAGGCTTTGGCTTCATAAACCTTGATTTCAGTGTAATTATCAAAGAGGTACTAGTCCCCGGTGCTTTGAGCTTCACTGTACTATAGCCATTTCCTCAGTTCAGGAAAAACCCTTGGTGGAGGAGAATCATGGATGATGGTGTGAGCTATAGACATGAAATAATTTAGGAAACTTGAGTAGCCCACCTCTTTTGCCAGCTGATGAGTTGCAGGACTCTAGTTAAAGACTAGTCTTGGCTGAGAGTTTATTCTATAGAACTTATCTAAACCCAAACCCTCAAATTTATCAACATGCTGGAAGAGGAAAAGATAAAAGACCATAGAATAAAAATGAAAACGGCCCATGTCTGAAAGCTCCTAGAACTAAGTTTGAATGGTGGAGGCCAGAAAAACAGGAATATCTAAAATGACCCCAGGCTGAGACATTAACCACAGAAAAGCTATGCAATGTTTCGAGGCTCGCCCAAAACCTTCCACACCTAGGAGGCCTGCGATAAGTGCAAGGATAGGCTGGAAATATTCCTTGAATAGGGTCAAGGGTACTGAATCTATAGTGGGGAGAGTTGTGAAATAAAATTCGGTTATGGCAGCGATGAAATCGCTCTACTGCCTCCATGGAAGTTTTGAAAACTGATGAGACAATGCTATTTCATTAAAACTGACATAGTTCGAATTGGTAGGAAAACAAAGAACATTGTTACTTGATAAGACGTGCCCACAACTCTCAAGCAGGAACTCCTTAAAGACTCAAAAAACATGAAAAAACACCCCAAAAACAAAAAAAGTGTATTCCAGAATGCACTTGGTTTTTTTTTTAAGGTCAAATTTCAACATTTTATAAAATTATGCTAAAAAAATTGGCCCCTAACGAAAAACCTAATTGAAAAAACCTCGAAACAAGACGAGTTGATCTTTGGAATATAAAAAGTGTCATATTTTTGACACGGCGAAGACGGTCTAGAAATTGGCAGCTCTACTTGTTCTGTGAGGGCGATTCCGGAATTGGCCTGGGGCGGTCCCAGAGTCTATCTCAGCGTGGTAAGGGCAAGGGGAAGGTGGGACCCGGCTAACGGGGAGGGCGATTAGCTTATGACCTCTCATCACGGAGAGACGATGTTGGGAATCGACTGCTCCTGCTGTGCGGGCAGGGTAGCTAGCTGCTGCTTCCCATCAAAGGAGGCAATTAACATCTCTAGTTCAATCACGTCTTTTTTTGTTTTTTAGTACTGTCATTTTTTTTAATTTGATTTTTTTTTTAAAGTCTTTTTGTCTGATATTTACATTTTTAAATTCAAATTTTTTTATTTTGAATTTAATTTGTTTTATTTTTTTAATTTTGTTTTTAAATTTAATATTTTAGATTAATTATTTTTTAAAATTTAAAATCTATTTATTAAATTTTAATTTAATTAAATTAAATTAAATTTTTCAATTTTTTAGTTTATTTAGTTTTTTATTTTTAAAATTTATAAATTGTTTCATTAAAAAAAAACAGTAAATTTATGGATATTTGTTTTTTAATTATTTGCACGTGGTTTTTTTCATTTTTTTTTGTTTTTTAATGATAGTTTTTTTTTTTTTTTAATTCTTTTATTTTAATTTTCTTTTTCAATTTTAAATTTTGTTTTTTTTTTAATTTGTTTTTTTTGTTAATTTTAAAATTTGTATTTTTTTTTCTTATTATTATTATTTTTATTTTTATTTTTAAATTTAATTTTTTCTTTTTTGTATTTTTTTTTTATCTAAATTTTAATTTTGTAATTTTAATTATTTTTTAATTTTTTTTTTAATTATATGGCTATTTTTAATAACTTAGAAAAAAATGTTTTTGATGTTTTTTTTTTTTTTTTTTTGGTTAATTTTTGTCTTTTTTCTTTAAATTATGTGTTTTTCAAATTTTGTCTCATTTCTTTAGGCTATAGTATTTTGAAATTTTTTTTTTTGGTTTTATTTTTGTTTAAATTTTTATTTTTACGAGTTAATTTTGTTTCTTTTACATTTTATTAGTTTTTTTATTGTTTATATATATATATATATTTATCTAAGTTTTGTGTTTTATATACCTTTTGAAAATCCTGCTCTAAAAAAAAATTGATATGTTGCATCGATACGTTTCTAAAATTAACAAAATCATTTATCAAAAAAGGTTGATGCTGCATCAATACGTTTCAAAATTAGCATGAAAATCACTAAAATTTTAAAACAAATATTCATACTTCATAAATAAAAATATTAGAGTGTCGAAAATGTGCTCCAAAAAAAAAAAGGTGATTCTGCATCACCACTTTTTAAAATCGGGTCCTTTTTATGCTACCAAAAAAAAACTAGGTAACAATGCGGTTACCTATTTCATCGGTAACACTGTTAAAGGGATTTTCTGATAGTTTTGGGAGAAACAGTGAATATTTTGTTCCCCTGAGCTGAGAGGAACATGCCCCAACGTTCATCGTAAGCGTCCCAGAGACAACAGATGAATTTGACCACTGGGTATATTGGGGGGGTTATTTGATGATACATACTAGACAAAACGACATGGAACCTATATTTATTTTCCACATATTTTCTAAACAGCTCAGGCTTGACGCTGCTAATGGGAAATGGGTATTGCGGGTCGCATATGTTGGATTTCAAGTCTGTGAATGGATCAAGCCCAAGGACAGCCTTGGACTCATGGGCTTGGGGAGTTTCAGGCTCTGTCTTCTTGGTGGTGACCTTACCCATGACCATCATACAAATCCAAAACAAAATAAAAAGGAAATGAGATGGAATGAAAGGGATGGAATACCTGCGAAGTAGAAAGTTGCTCGGGAAAGCGACGCAGGGGTACTCACAATGACCAGGCAAACCTGGTACTGGGTGCCCACTTTTTCTTATACAGTAGTCAAAAAACTGAATGTATTTACCACAGTAAAATACGGAAGACAGCTATACAGGCTCGAGGCAACTTGGGAAATGAAGGCGAGGTAAAACGAGTAGGGCTGATGTCCTAAGGATGCTAACTGTGAGACACGCGGCATGAGGGGATTGGGTGTTAGACTTTATTAGGTGAATACCACATGTCATGTTAAATATTGGTACTGGCCTTGGTACCAGCTATCCTAAAAACTTACCTTACCTTTATACCACGGTGATAGTTCTGCCTTATAACCTGTCCCTCGAAGGATGCAAGGCGATTTCTATAACTGCTCTAAAGCCCCTGCCATTTTTTCCATAAATGCTCGCCTCGTATCATGCCCATTTACACATCATTAAGATTTTGGGGGGGGAAGCTCCGCCTTATCCCTCTCATTTGTGACCCCCGTGGAATGGTGCTTGCAAATTTCTTTTATGTGTATATAGAATATGTGCGGGCCCCACCTTCTATCTACTTCCTTTGTGCCCTCTAAACTTCACATTATTTAGATTCATGCTTTTAACACATTCACGCTTCATTATAAGGTGCGCTTACCATATTTTCGCATATGACTCATCTTAATTTTATTTCTCCTTCATAGGCTTTGGAACTCTTAGCCATTTAAATGCTGTCGGGTAATCTGCTCCTTATGACCTTTATCAAAATATTACAGGGTGAACGATATAATCAACAGGACCCATGTTTAGAATTAGGTTGTTGTACAGAAGGAACCTGGAAGCAGCAAATTTGAAGTTCCTATACCCAAATGGCTCTCTATTCTTCACATTATTTATAGAGGCTAACCATCACTGTTTGGTTGCTGCTAATGCTTCTTCTTGAATGTCCTGCAAATATGCCTACCCATTCTGCACAAAATCCCTATCAATAGGTCCCAATTTGGATATCAATCCTTTCCACTGCATGAATTTCTTATTTTGGGTAAAAAAGTATAGGGGTTTTGTAGGTTTCCCTCTGACCCATAAATCTAGGCCATGCTCTCTTTTTGAAAGGTGTTGTAGGCCTTAGCCCATATAGTTTGGTTTTTGGCAAAGGAAATGAAAGCTTGGAACTGAACATCCCCTATGAAGGGGCTGGGGTTACTGTCCCTATCCTCCTCTAGAAAGAAATTGTGTAAATACAATTCACACAAAAGATGTTGGACTTGCTCATCCTTCTCATTGCAACACTTGAAAAATTCCTAAATGGTTTTAAAAGTCTTGGGTTTCCCTGCCCTGGCAGCCTTGATTTTCAACAATAAATACCGTTCCACTAAGAATAAGGCATAATTTGTGGGCGGTGCCCTGCAAGTCAATACATCTGAGTAAAGAGAGAAAACCATACTGGTTTTATTCTTAGCTTATTCCACTTGATCTTGTGTTTTCTTTACTTTTTTCCTTTCTTCCTAGAGTTGGGAAAAGGTTTTTTCCTCAGTTGCAGAAAGGTATTTGAATCGCTTTAGTAGTTCTTGATGTTCTATTAAGGGTACTAATTCCTTTCTGCACTGGGCCAATTCATGGTGGAATTGAATTAATTCGTTGTAAAACTTCTGATTGGCAGCCTTTTCTACTAGGGGAGTGTAGGCAGGTGTTACCTCTATTTGAGTCCCCTTATCTTCTGTAAGTTTCAGATTAGTTTGTATAGAGACTTCAACAGTGTTTATCAAATCTGTTTGTACAGAGGCTTCAAAATTATCCATTAACTCTGTCTGTACAGAAACTTTAGTGGTATCTATTAAATCAGTCTTTATAAAGACTTCAAAATTGTCCATTAAATCAGTCTTTATAGGAACTTCAATGGTATCTATTAAATCAGTCCGTACTGAGGCTTCAACATTGTATATTAAATCAGTCTGTATAGAAAATTCAACAGTATCTACCGTTTGGGTAACAAAATATGTTTGGGTTCCTATGTTGGCCAATTCCTTCTGAGGTTTCCAAGCCTTGTTTGCTTCTTCCAACCATTTCCTTAATCATTTTACCATTTTTCTCAATTTCTTGCACTTCCTACTCATTTTCCTTAACCTATTCTTAGTTGATTTTTCTTTTAGCAAGGTTTTGGTAGGTAAAGGAGGAGAAATGGCTTCTGTTTCAGAAATGGTTGTGCCGGTTTCAAGGTTATCAGCAATGGTGTTTTCTTCAGGCACCCAAGAGGTTATTTGAACATTAATGTCCTAACTAGGTGAAATAATATTTCCTTCAGGCATCAGGGGAACTATCTCAATGCTTACATTTTTTTCTAATAGAACAGTGTCCCCTGACTCGTTTCCAGATTCAGATATTCTCTCTATCCGGTCTTCTCTACTCACCCATTCATTATCAGAGTAAGTTAAAACCCTCAAAGCCTATAATTCATCATGGTGATGTAGGATTTCAGTGTGGGCAGAGCTTCTAGTAGCGGAAGATTGGTTCAATAGGTCCCTCTGTTCCTCATATTTTTCAAACGGGCTTCCAATTTCAAGAGTTTCTCTTATTTTCTCAAGTACTTGAACCATTTATTCTTCGTAGTCCTGTAGGGACATATTTTGAGGGCTTGAAGGTGGTGTATGGGATGGTCTCGCCTCATCTAGGAATTCAGAGGTGTTTTTACGTAGTTGCAACCTTTTAGACTATCTCCATTTTTCTGGTTCTGAGGTCGAAACATGGGTTCTCTTCCCTCTTTCTCTCCTGGGTATGGTTATTCTAGGGATTTCAATCTCTGCTATGACAAGGTTTTATTCAGGGGCAAGCAGGGCAAGATTAAAAACGTTATCCCAAGTTATCTGATGTTTTCTTAGCTCATGGATGATGATCAATTCAATCAATCCATGGTGGCTAACAACTGCTTGGGGGTTTTTAGCCTTTCTAATTCGAATAGAAGTATTGTGAAATACATAATTTAGGAAAAAGGGAAAATTAATTAAATTTTTTTGCTTGAGAATAGCTAATAGTTCAAAATGTCAAGACTTTACCACATCTTGGCATTCGTCACATCTAATATACTTTGAATGAAAACTGCCAATTCTTGCCAAGGCTACTACAAGGATTCAGGATTAGTACCTTTCTCTTTTCGTTCCAATGGTTCACCTAGGTCTTGGTACACTGAGATTGATTCTTGTAGAAGGATATGTTTTTTAGTCCATCTTTCTCCTTCTATTGGTAGTCCATAGACCTCAGCATGATGTAATATTCCTAAATTAGCACACAGCTAATTGGAATGTTAATTTTTTATTTTGCTTCTTAGTTTGAAGAATAAGAGGGTATGGAGACCCATAAATATCTTTAGTAGCAATAACGACACTCCTAATGTGAATGGAGGTCATCTAAAAGATGTATTGAAGGCCCTTATGTGTGAAAATGGGTAGGATCATGAAGACTGGGTCAACCTTGACCAAATCAAACAGTGCTAGTATGGAAGGAGTGGCATTCAATGTGGGATAGCACAGTTTTGGAGGGAGACTCCATGCATGGAAGTAGTGGCTTTAATGAGTGGGGCCCAAGGTGATAAAGCTCACCAAGAATATAAGGAAGGGGATGTCAGTCATTGTGGGCATGATTGGATTATTATTTGTTTATTTTCTGTTAATACTTTGAGCTCTCTTCAGCTGTTTAGCTAAGATTACAGTGTTGTTTAGCACAGGTTGTTCCTGAGCAAGAATCCCACCTCTATCCTCGAGGGCCTTCTAGTGCCCACTCAGGAGCAGTATTTGCAAAAAATTTCGATGTTCTTACTTTTGGCTAAGCTACAACTTTCTTCAACAACACATTTTCTGCTTAGAGTTGTGTTGTGTTGCAGGGTGCAGTAGTGGAGAGTTGAGAAACCCAAATTCTGAGCTTGTTTTCCAGTGGAGGGAGCAACCTTTCATCCACTTGTAAGGAATATTATTGAGCTTAATTTCATCACTTAGAATTAGGATAAGGTATTGCTATCAGTTGCAACACATTTTCCTGAAGGAATTGCGTTATTTCAGTGAGCATTTACAGTGGAGGGTTTGGATCCCTAGTTGGGGGAGCTAGATTTTCAGTGAGGGGATCAGCCTCTCATTTGGAGAGTCTATTGGAGGATTTCCCATACATTTATATATAAAAAAAACCACCTCCTTTCAGCTATATAGTTGCAGATATTATTCATCCCTAGGGCCATATTTGTATTTTCTGCATTTTGTGTATTTTAGGAAACCCTTCTCGGGCTATCTTGGAAATGTGTTTGGGAGCTTAGATCTCTACTCTCGACATTATTTGAGCTGTATAATAGTATATCTATGTATTGAAATTTTCTAGAAGCAGTTATATCTAGTAAAATTGCACTGTCTTAGCCTTGGGCATTATTATGTAGCAGTATTCTTCATATTTCATGTACATGTTCTCTTGAGGCTTGTTTTGCCTAACTTGAGTAACTTTTCCCTCAACCTATTGTATACATCTTGGTGCTATGATATCAATATGATGGCTATATGATCTTCTTAAATTTTATGTGTTGATTTATAACTATTATTTCCATTATTGTGTTCAATATTCCTGCTTTCCCCATTTGCGAATATTACAGTGGTATCAGAGCATAATATTGGCTCAGCCTATGGATCTTAGCCATTATGCTATGAAGAGGATAAGAAGAAGGAGAAAGATATCAGAATGATGGAAGGAATGAGTTTTGTCTCATCTCTTTTCAGATCTATGAGAGACCTCACTAGGGTTTCAAGATTAGGAAGGTCAATGCACTTCCTATTAGTAGAAAATAAAACCGGTATTGCATAGAGCTCCAAAGAAATAGACTATGTCTACATTCTTTGAAGAGGAAGGTGAAAGACATGGAGATGGAGGAAACTTAGATCATGAGATTCAAAGTGAGTATCTTGCAGAATATAAGTCTCAATCAAGAGCTTTCAAGGAGAATCTAACTCTCCCATAGTTCATTCAGCTCAAAGAAGAGAGGATACCTTGCAGCTATGGAAGGAGAAATCACAATAGAATTCTATTTTCTACATTTGATGGGTCATCCACATGCATAGTAAGGGCTTGGGGAATGGATTTGGAGGCATTATTCCTGCTACATCCATAATTAGAAAGAGAAGTTGTTGAGATTACAGCGCTGCACCTGGAGGGTAAAGCAAACATTTGGTGGTTCAACCATTTGATTCATGTAAGAGTGACTGCATATGTAGATTTTACTCAAAGGTTTATCAAGAAGTTTGAAAATAAGAAATCAGAGGAGGAGAAAATTCCACCACCAATTTCTGCAGGAGCACTTACATCAGGAGAAAGAACACTTGCACCTTTGCAAAGTGGTCTTGATCTCTTTAGATTTAAAGTTCCATGTGTTAGCTCCCCATAATTTGCTAGATTGATTGAGATACAAAGGTACAGGGTAACATCAAACCAAGCTTTGGAATCCTAGGACCTAGCCTTCCTGGATTTGGAGAGGGATGTCTTTAGTAGGTGCCAAGATGTGAACTTGTTTATTGATTAGGGTTGATTTTACGCTAGATGTTAAGTGTAGGATATTTTGATTGTTTTTGGTTGGGTATGATGCTCATATAGATTTAGATAGAAAACAAGTAAGATTGTTAAGTCATTGGGAAATGGAGTCAAATAAGGTCATGAATGCGTTCATTAATGGTGTCAAGAGCATTTTCAGGGAAATTTAACTTGGTTGGTGGATCTTTAAGGTTGTGAAGGATCATGACATGGACATTTAAACTTGGGAACAAGAAGCTAATAAAGGGAAGAAACAAAATCCTTTATATACTTGTAAACTGAGGGAGTTAGAATATTTATAAGCATAACAAGAGAGTCAAAGGCTTAAGCAAAACCTAATCCATTTGATTTCAGACTGAAAGCAAATATCAACCAAGACAACATTCAGATAAAATGTAGAAAGGAAAAAACTTATTTAATCTTTCATGGGTTTTATCATCAAGAGCAGGAAAAACATTTAAGTTGCACAAGTAACTATAACCATAGAAGAAGAGAAAAACCCTAGCATCCATAGTGATAGCTATGAAAGTTCCTTGAGACAATTTTAGCTAAGTAAAGGCAAAGAGCATGGTTAAGATAGACTTCTTTGAAAAACTATAGGAAAAGCTGCTTCAAAAGATGATTTCAAGAACATAGTACTTAAGAGGTAACAATATGCAGGGCTAGCCATAAATCATAATTGATACTAACTGATCTAAATCATTCAAGAAAATAGACAAGCCAAAAACTTATTAGAGATCAAGAGATGAATTCCCTAACATATCTTAAGCAGAAGAAAACATTTAGGCAGTGAAGGAAACAAACAGATCTAAGGTGCCATCAACAAGCATATCTTGGTCTAACTTTTTTGTCCTACTGCAGCATAGATGGATGGAAAACATATGAGAAACTTAGAAAAAATTTACAAGAGAAAAATTCACCATGAACCGGGCCTATGGATCCTGCAAATAGTCCTTCTCCATCAATAAGTGAATCAGATCATGCATAACCTCCAAGACATCAATTTCTCATCAAAGGCTTCAAGGGAATATGTATTACTTCAGCATAAGTCATCAACATCCAACCAAAACATACAAGAGCCTCATGCTCTATTTATGGAGCAAATGAGGAGGTGGAAACCCTAGGAGGCTTCCAGAAACCCTAATTTAGCCATAAGTGTCATAAATGTGCTTAATGACCATGCAAGGCCTAAGACACATAAGAGATAAGATAATAAATGAAAAAAATCAAAACATTACTCCCAAATCAAATCAGGAGTGATTTGGCCGAAAAAAACATTAACAAAACCAATTTTTCATTAAGCAGTGTCTTTTGTTGACTTTTTGGCAAAAGACAGTCCAGGGGTGCAACGCCATATCAACAAAAAATGGGGTCTGTTGCAGCTGAGTTTTGGACCCCTTCTTGGCATCGGATTTGGCCCCGTGATGGCTCGTTGGAAATATTGAAGAGTATACTTTCCAGAAATCCTTGATTTGTGCTGAATGGATGCCATTTACTAGCTCAAAAATCCAATCTTCCATGACTGCTCAACGCGCAGTGCCAGGCCTAAAGAGGAGGCAGAAAGGTCATTTTTGAGGTGTTTTTTGACCTTTTGAGGGGGAAACAATGCTCCAATTGACCTGAAATTTTATGGGTAGACTGCTGGTGACATGAAAAACCCAAAAATGTAAACTTTAGCAGCTGAGGATACCACAAAAAAGAGCGTAGCGCCTAGGGTGTTGCGCTCATAAGGGCCAAAACTTGGAAAAAACAAAAAGTTTCCAGATTTGCCTCAAACTTGGTGGAGATGTCCTTCAAGAGTTTGTATAATCCTATGAAAAATATTAAGTTATGTCTCCAAGTTTTTATTGGTCTTTACTCTATTTAAGTGCTCAAATTTCAATGCCTCTTTACTAATTTCTTCATTTTCAGTTTGTTCTTCTTTTTCGAGCTACTTGCTGCACTTCTCTCACTATCACCTTGTTTGGCATAAAAAACCACCCTCTTATTTTTCTTCACCACATTCCTTTTGATGAACTTCAAAGCCTATATATAGAAAATGTGTGATCATGTTGATACTTTTACCTTGGAATTTTAGTCATGTATTTTTTATGGCTCCATTTTGCTTAGGGAATAGACTGAGAGAATAATTCTGCTTTCTTTCAATTGATATGTTGTCATGTTTTTCTATTTGAAACAACGACAAAAATCCAAGTGTGAAACCCTAGCAGCAAGCATCAACAATCCCTTTCGTACTCATGTGGGCCATCACTATGAAAAACATTTGGTTTGTTTTTCCTATTCAATCTTCCTGTAGGTAACCCTTTGTGACAGTCCTGCAGAAATGTTACTAAGGGTTAATCTATCTTTTGCAGATTATATCTTTGATAAGGACACCATTTCATGGAGGTCTCTATGATTTTTTATAAATTTTGTATTTCTTGGCCACTTTTGTTATTGTGGGGGCCAACACAACTTTAGCTTTTGATCACTATCCTTTGGTGAAGTGAGATACAATGCTCCTTGTCTTTGTGCTAATACTCTCTGCCCTTTTGTATCTTTGGTGTGGTGAAATCAATCCTTGTTTTTCAAACCCTACAAGGAAGCTTGAAACCTTTTGAAGCTATCCGATGTTATTAAGGAGGTCCTTGTATTATCTTGTAGAAAATTTAGAGGCAAAAAATTCGATTCTTGAAAGTATTTGGAAAAATCTGTAGAGTGATGCCAGGAGCGCAGTGCCTGTCTGTCTGTGCGCAACACCATTTTGCAAAAGGAATTTGGAGGCCTTTTCGGTGTCAGAATGAGATCCATGATAGCTTGTTGGAAATCTTGTGGAGTATAATTTCCAAATATACAATTTTTTTTCCTATTTGGAGTTGATTTTCCCAGCCAAAAGTTGATTCTCGGAGTCAAAAAGTCTTGAATGATGGTGCAAAAATGCAGAGTGCTAGTGCAGAACACCTTTGGATGACTTCCTCAATTCCACATTGAGCTTATGATAGCTCATTGGAAATATATTTAAGTCCATTTGTATTTTTATTCATCAAGAAAGTCATTTGGACACTCCAGCTATGAGAAAACTTGATTTTCCCAAGGTCACTCCAGCAATGCAGAATTTCTCCCGTGACACCTGTATGTTTTATATTTCTCCCAAACCATGACACCTGCATAAAAACTGAAGGATTTTTTTCTTATTGGGCCTATTATGGACAAAAACCTCTCTCACTTTTTCCAAATTCATCTATGTTTGGTCAGAAACACAATTTAAAGCAAAACTAGCCCTAAGTGTGATACATGGCTTGTCTCTTAGAATGAATTCTTGGAAAATGATGGAGGCATGATGTTTATGAGCTGGTATAGACTTATTATTACTGACATGATCTATCAAATTAATCCTTTTCTCTTTCTCCTCCTTTTCATATCAAACCCTAGCTTAGTTGGAAGAGGAAATTAGGGTTTGGTGTGAGGATTAGGACTGCCTTGCAGAGGGAGGGGAATGAAGGGGTTAAGGGTTGTCTAAATTCTTGGGGAAATTTTGGGGGATAAGGATAGATGTTAGGGAGTAGGAGAAAGTGTAATTTAAAGAATTTAGTGAGGGGAAAGGGTCCAAAATGTCAAAACACAGGCCTAGTCTCAAAAAGTGTCAAATTGTGGCAATAGACTAGGTTTTGTAGAAAAATGATGATTATGAGGGATAGGAGTGATGGGAATTGTTTATGGAGGTATTTTAAGGATAGGAGGAGGTGTAGCAGAATCAAGATATAAGACTTTTTTATTATTTAATCATGAAGGTCATGAAACCAAGAAAAATACCCTTAAAAACCCTAGATAGGCAATGGAGGAGGTTAGGCAAAACAAAAATAGAGGGTTGAGGCCAAAGGTGGTGAAACATAGTGATAATGAGTGGCATGAGCCCATGATGGGTCTTCTGGGATGGGTGAGATGAGCTTGGCATGACAAAATGATGAAATAGTGAAAAAATTATCCTAAGGATAATGAAGGTCGTGAGAGTTCTAGAACTCACAATGTTCATGAACTTTGTTTCTAGAAATCTAGAACCGGTACTTAGTCATCTTTAGATAGTCAAAATTATGGATGAATAACACCATGCACTATTCTGGAGATGCATGAGGAGGAGGAGACTTATACCAGTGCTGGTGCAGCTATAGAAGAGTAGCCATCATCACCAGTATTTGGGGAAGTCATCACACCTGTGGGAGAAACCCTTGTAGAAATACAAGATATTCCCAAGCAAAACCAAGGTATGCAAATGTTTCCACTTTCTGTTATTTCTGAACATCATATGGAAGGTTGTTGGAACATACCATTGCATGAGCTATGGTTGACATATACTACTGATTTGGTGTAGCTGAATATCACTGCACAGAGGACCCTTGGCAAGACAAAGGAGGAGATGTACATTCATCCTTGTATGTAATTTTTGAGCTGCACACAACTGTTGGGGTTGGAGTGTATATTTTTGGAGGATAGGGTGAGTATTGTCCTAAACAATCCAATGCAGAACTATATGTTCAGCATTGAGCATGATCATGAGATGTCAAATGCACCATTTTGGAGATCAGCATCGTTTCCATTGAGAAGTAGTGATTAGTTGGGGGCACAACCTTTATTGGAGCATTCCAATGACCATTATACATGTGTAGTAGGGGATAGGCACATGGTTGATGAGAGACATCTTATCTCTCATTATTATGATGGATCCTTCTTGATGAGAACTTCACAACTCAATGAGAATATTTTTCCTTTGGTATACTTGGATCTCTATGGACTCAACATGGTCACTAATGAGTGGTCTTCATATGGAGATCTCTAGGAGGCTGCACTTCAACATCCCATGAAGTGTAGAGATACTGATTTGATTTGGGAGGATGATATTCTCCATTGGAGGAATACCCATTGGGAGCATGACATTAGACACTCACCATTGGTTGGATCGATGATGTTAATGAGCGAGAGGCAGGCGAGCCACTTTCAGATCTATGACACAGGGCAGTAGGAGGCGAGGTTGCTTTGGCTACTCTTGAAATAGTTTGGTCAGCATGTGACATATCCTACTTCAAGGGGTATGTTGGTGGTTGGGACATGGCATGGCACTTACATCATATGGAAGCAAGGAGTTTGGGTGCATTTTGATGATGTGTCATTCTTCATTTCAATTATCATGTTTTCACCTCATGGTTTGTATGATGGAGATGTAAGGAGGCAAAAATATCTATTGTTTATTCGGTTACTCTTGGAAGAGTATGGTCTTATTTTTTCCCACACTTTGCACTATGATTTAGAAGTGGTGGATGGAGACATATATCACCAAGGTATGATCTTCTTGACTTTGAATTCCAAGCATAAGAAGAAGAATTGGCCTGCAACACATGGGGATTTTCTCTCTAGTGACATTGATTTCATGAGGACATACCATACTATCATAGAGAGATTCACTTGGGAAGGCATCAAAGAGGAGATGCACCATCACATGAGGATATGCATGGGTTATTTGGAGGAGGGACATAACTATTTGATAGAGTTAACACAGCCACTTTCTTCCTCATTGGGGATGAGAAGAGGTTCATCTATGAGCCACTTCACCAACATGTTCAAGGTACATGGTAAGGATTGTTTTTATGTGCATCATGATTCAATTACTATGTGATTGTATTTCTTTCACATCCATGTACATTTTATTGCTGCAAGATGGGGTATTCTTCCTTATGGACCTCATGATCAATTTGGGGACATGAGAAGTGATGGTGATGGCCACTCCCTAGGAAATGTTGGGGAGATGATATCTTTTTCACGATGTTCTCAATATGCACCTCACATCATACACCTTCTCCGAGCATGTGAGAGGATTGGGGCAGCAAGAAAGTGGTTGGGAACCACTCATCATATCCTATTATGAGGAAGTTAGGAGTAAAACCATGCTGGTTGCACTTGAGGGATCATTATTCTTCTCCAGTTTTATATATGGAAACTAGTATAACTCTAATTATGATCCCATATGTTCATGATGTCCTTATCATGGTTTTGACATGGTTGGAGAGATGAAACATGGATTGGATGTTCTTATTAGAGATGATATTCTCCACATTACTTATGTTTCATGTCTAAGGGAGAGCATTGGACCATCCATGATTGCTACACTAGATATTACGTTTCCTTATGGGATGAGCCATTTGCATAACTTGGGCACTTGGGAGGTGCCTCTCATGAGTAGATGGGAGGATTTTTTCTATGAATTAAAATTCTATAGGTGATTCATTTTGTATGGATGATAGCTTGGAGATTCAAGCTCCATATGGGAATGAAGGTTCCCCACACTTTTCAGTTTTTTCCTTACAATTGCTTGGTGACAAGAAACACTTGGGAGGGGAGGATGGTAGTATTCCTAAATTAGCACATAGCTAATTGGAATATTAATTTTTTATTTTTCTTCTTAGTTTGAAGAATAAGAGGGAATGGAGACCCATAAATATCCTTAGTAGGAATAAAGACACTCCTAATGTGAATGGAGGTCATATAAAAGCTGTATTGAAGACCTTTATGTGTGAAAAGGGGTTGGAGCATGAATACTGGGTCAACCTTGTCCAAATAAAACAACGCTGGTGTGGAAGGAGGGGCATTCATTGAGGGACAACTCAGTTTTGGAGGGAGACTCCATGCATGGAAGTAGTAGCTTTAATGAGTGGGGCCCAAGGTGAGGAAGCTAACCAAGTATTTAAGGAAGGGGACGACAACCATTGTGGGCATTATTGGATTATTATTTGTTTATGTTATGTTAATACTTTCAGCTCTCTTCAGCTGTTTAGCTAATATTTTAGTGTTGTTTAGAAAAGGGTGTTCCCGAGTGGGAATCCCACCTCTATCCTTTAGGGAATTCTAGTGCCCACTCCGGAGGAGTGTTTTCACTACATTTCCACATTCCAAGATTTGGCCAAGCTACAAATTTCTTCAACAGTGTAGTTTCTGCTTAGAGTTGTGTTGTGTTGCAAGGTGCAGCAATGGAGGGTTGAGAAACCGAACTTCTGAGCCTTTTTTCCAGTGGAGGGAGCATCCCTTCATCCAGGCCCAGAAAATCTGCCTCCCCCAACTAGTGCTAGTAGGCGTTCATAGCCTCGACAAAGTTTCTATTTTAACCCAGAAATGAGCCAAAATACTCTATTTAAAAGTAGACATTTTTCTTATTTTATGGAGATACCACTGTGCTAGTGTGGTGGCCAGATAGTCATAGTGCCATTCATGGGGATTGTAACAGAGTGATTAGGCCATATCTTAATGAGACCTCTTGTCCTTCAAGCAGTTTTATTTTTTGAGAAGGTCACTACCCTGGTGTGTTGGTCATTGTGGGAATGTCACCTGTTAAACCCTTATGATCATGGTAGGTTGGCTCGTGATGAGAGCCCCTATTCTCTCTTTAAAATTTGAACATAGACATAATATTTTTCCTTCTGAAAAGTAGGCATTTTGTGTGTTTTATGGAGAGATCACTTTGTTGGCGTGGTGACCAGATAGTGATAGTGCCATTCATGGGGATTGTAATAGAGTGATCAAGCCGACATGTGATGAGACCTCCTTTCCTTCGAGCAGTTTTAGTTGTCAAGAAGGTCACTACCCTAGTTTGTTGTCCATTGTGGGAATGTCACCTGTTCAACCCTTATGATCATGGTAGGTTGGATCGTGATGAGACCCCATATTTTCTCCTAAAAATTTTCACATAGAAATAATATTTATCCTTTTATTTATACATGGAGGGAGGTGCATTAACTCCTTAAGAGTTATGGATGGTGTGAGAAGTAAAAGGAATGCTAATACAATTAAGCCTCTTTATTCCTATATCCTCATGTCAAGGATAATTACTACTTGAGAGTGTAAAAATATATACCAACATAAGACTATGGAAATTAATTGTGTAATAATATGTCTGAACATAAGATATCCAACCCTTCATTATACAAATAAACCATGTCAGCTTCTGGAGTATCGAATTCCATCAAAATTTCAAAGGATCATAATATTAGTAATATCACTACTTTTCTCCTCTTCAGGTGCAAATCCTTTCCAAAAATGGATTTTATGGCAAGTATGCATACAAGAAGAGTGGGTATTCGAAAGAAATCATCAAAAGAAAAAAACATGCTTAAAAAAAAATCAACCATTCCATTCGATTGAACAGTAGTTGTTCAATTCGATTGAAAAACGGTTGTTCAATTGATTGAACTGCAAAATTAAAATCACGCAAAAACAACCGTTCATTTGAATTGAAGAGCAACTATTCAATTCAATTGAAAAATAGCTGTTCAATTGGATTGAACAACAAAAAAAATAAACAAGCTAAAAAAAATACAGTCATTCAATTGAAATGAACAACAGTTGTTCAACTCGATTGAACAATAGTTGTTCAATTAGATTGAACAACAGTTGTTCAAAAGTTTGAACATAAAAAATAAACACACCAAAAACACATTCGTTCAATTGAATTGAACAACAACTATTCAATTTGATTGAATAATAGTTTTTCAATTGGATTGAGCAACAATTGTTCCAAGGTTTGAACAACAAAAATAAACACACTAAAAACACAACCATTCAATTTAATTGAACAAAAAAAATAAACACACTACAAAAAACACAGTCATTCAATTGAATTGAACATCATCTGTTCAATTCAATTAAACAACAGTTGTTCCATTGGATTGAACAAAAATTGTTCAAAGGTTCGAACATGAAATAATACAAAAGAAAAGAGAGAAAAAAAATGCAGTTGTGAGCATGAAGAAGAGATGGAATATACAACAATGAGAAAAGCTATAAATTGCAGGAAACATATATACAATATTTACAAGAGGGAATAATTTTTTTTTATGAACTTAAAGCTGTTGGGCCATCACCCCCTGCAGCTAAAATTTGGATGGTGGGGTCATCATGTACTTGTTGGCATAAAGACTCTTTTGTAAGCGGTTTGTGATAGAGGTGCACCATGTGTCCCCTGACTTGAAAGGCGGAGCCAGATCCATCTATGGTTGTTAAGGTAATGGTACCATTGATGTGTACTTCCTGAATTTCGTATGGACCGAGCCACCTTGTTTGTAACTTACCCAGGAAGTCTTGGAATCTGGAGTCGTAGAGGAGTGCCCAGTCTCCTTTCTAGAATGTCTTTTTTTTTATGAGGTTATCATGCCACATAGCTCATTTTTGTTGAATAATTGTAGTGCGCTACAGAGCAAGTAACAATGCTTCATCTAATTTAGTTATTTTCTGAAGTCTTCTAATCTGGGCCTCTATTAAATCCAGCCCCACTTCCTAGGCTGTTCTTAGAGTGTTTATTTCAAATTCAATAGGAAAAAATATTTCCCTTCCAAATACCACATGGTATGGAGAATATCCAATGGTGTTTCTCCATGTTGTGAGGTAAGCCCACAAGGCCTCTGGTAGTCTAGTAGCCCAATCCTGGCGATGTGTTGAGACTGTTTTAGTAAGAATTTCCCCAAGAACTTTGTTGGTTCTTTCAACCTACCCGTTCACTTACGAATGGTAGGGAGAGGTGACTCTATGGGTGACATGGTGGTTCTATAGAGTGGTTATGATTTTATTTCCCACAAAATGTGCCCCTCCATCAGTTATCACTTCCCGAGGTAAGCCATACCACACAAATAGCTCAAAAAGAAAAGTGATCATAGATTCTTCTGTAGCTTTCGATAAAGCCATTATTTCTAACCACTTCGCCGCATAATCTATGAAAACCAGTATTTAGGTATTATGATTTGATAGTGGGTTGAATGGTCCGACAAAGTCTATTGCCCATCGTTTGAAATGTTCCACTACTAACTATGGTTGTAATGGCATTTCGTCAGATTTTCCAGGGTGGCCCATTCTTTGGCAACTATCGCAGGCTTGGAAATATTTTTTGGCATCTTTAAAAATTGTAGTCCAATAATAACCCATTTGCAATACATTGTGCCTCATCCTATGATCTGCAAAATGGCCACCACATGGTTCATCATGACAGGCATATAGGATGTAATTAATCTCATCTTCTCAGATGCATCTAAATATATGCATATCCACTCCTATATGAAAAAGATATCCACTGATCTAGGAGAATCTAGCACTGCGCTGAACAATCAGCTTCCGTTCTTTGATGTCAAGTGTCTTGGCAGCTTTCTTACTGCCAGATAACTTGCTACATCTGTGTACCATGGAATTTTTATTGCTACAACGAACAAATTCTCATCAGGGAACTGATCGTCCACCACTAGTGGGTCATCTGACTTTGGAACTCTAGATAGGAAATCTGCAACTACGTTCTCTTTCCCTGGGCAGTCTTTGATAGTTACGTCAAACTTTTGTAAAAGAAACAACCAACGAGTCACTCTTCCATTTGTAATAGGTTTATTTTCTAAGTATCTAATGGCAGAGTGATTGGTATATAGGAATACTTGATAGCCATTTATATAATTCCTAAATTTATTAATAGCATAAATGACATCCAAGAAATCCTTTTCAGTCACTATATATTTTAATTTGGCAGCAGTGAGATTATTGTCGATATAGTAGATAACATAGGGCTTTTTTTCTTTTTCTTGATTGAGAACTTCCCCTATCACTGTGTCAGATGCATATGAGGAAATGTGAAAGGGAAGCTCCCAATTGGGGCTATGTAAGAATGGTGCAATGGAGACCAGTTTCTTCAAATCTGAAAAATCAGTGTCACATTTATCAGACCAATGGAATTCAACATTTCCAGTTAATGCATACAAGGGTGTAGAAATTTTTGAGATATTATTTATAAAACTACGGTAGTACCCCGGATACCCAAGGAAACTACGTACCTTTGTTTGAGTACAAGGTGTGGCTAATAAAATAATTACCTTTATTTTTGTCGGATCTACCTGTATTCCAACTGCAGAGATGTAGTGCCCTAGGGTTACTCCTTCGTTCATCATCATGTGAATTTTTTCATTGCTCAAACACAATCTGGTAGAAATACATCGTTCCAATACTTTTTCTAGTGCGTGCAGTGCTTGATCAAAATCATCTCCATGTGGAGTAAAGCCGTCCATGTAAATCTCGATCCCTTCATTTATAAAATCAAAAAAATGTTGAGTATGGCCCTTTGAAACATTTATGGGGCATTGCATAATTCGAACGAAAATACCCTATAGTAAAATGTACCCCAAGGGTAGGTAAAGGTCATTTTATTCTGGTCTTCAGGGGCTATCTATATTTGGTTGTAACCATTGAAAACATCAAGGAAAGAGAAGAATTATTTTCTTGCTAATGTATCAAGGATCTGATCAATAAAAGGGAGGGGGAAGTTGTCTTTCTATTTTTCTTTATTTAGTTCTCTATAATCCATATATATTTGCCACTTACCTTTCTTCTTAGGAATGACTACTAAAGGAGAGACCCATTTGTTGTCTAAAATAGGATGAATGAAGTTTACATCTAGCAGCTTTTGCAATTCATCTTTTACAATTTATTTCTGGGTTTAACCTCCACTGAGGTTGCCGAATAGACCGAGCATTCTTGTCAGTATAAATGTGATGTGTTAATAGTTGAGGATATATACCCTTGATATATGGGTAGTCCCAAGAAAAATCTCCCTTATATTTCTGTAAAACCTTATTGAGCTTTTGATGTTGGTTACTATTCAGAATACCATTGATATTTAAAACCTTTCCTGGCTCAATTTCAATTGGCATGTTGTTGCGAACAACAATCGTGGGTATGTGTTGGTTATCAATGTCTGCCAAGGGGTCCTCTTATGCTTCTTTATCAAGAAATTATTTTAAAATTTGGCATTTTCAATTTTTTGAAGTAGATGACTGATTTATGAAGTTATTGATTACATTGTCTTCAGTTTGGTCTTTGAATTCAAGTGCTTCAACTATTGTCAATGGTGAATGGATTTTTTGTTCCCAATATGTATGTGGTTTCTTATGAATATTTACAGTGGGAATACTTGGTTTGGCAGGTGGGTATATGAAAATATTCTTTATGACATCACCTCTAGCAATGTTCATGCTTTGATAGCCTAGGTAAGCATCGACTGTTGCTAACCAAGGTCACCCCAGTATCAGGGGGTGTCCATCTAACCTACTTTTGGGTTAATAACTAAAAAGTGTGCCGAATATTCCCATGAGTCCACAAAAACCAAGATGTCCTATAATATACCTTCTGGTTTTCTAATAGATCTATCAGCAAGTTCCAGCAAGGAAGATGTGGGTTCCAACGTTGTTATACCTAACTTCTCGCAAGTTTATGTAGTTAATATGTTGATGGCCGCCCCCAAATAAAATAACGTGTTTGAAAAGGAGTGGCCAGAGATTTGTACTATAACTATGTGGTTTCCTATATCCTCATATTTTACTAGTGTTTATTTACCCAAGAGTAAGTCTGACAGTGCTCCCACTGCATGAACAGTTGGTACAGTTTTTTCTTTCCTCACTTATTTTTTTCCACACAGCTATTTAATTGCCTTGGCATAGATAGGAATGTCTTGTATAGCCTACAAAAGAGGAATTTTAATGAAAAGTTTTTTTAATTCCCCTAGGAGAGAAAAATCTGAAGAGACTATTGGTTTAGGAAATGTTAATATCTCAGGGAATGGAGGGGAGGAAATAGTAAGGTTTTTAGGGTCTTGTTGGTCAACTTTGTCCCTCCCCTGCTCTCTCTTTGTTTTTTTCATAGTTGATTCTTTAGGTACTATTGTAATTTTAGACTCAATTTGTGGTAGGGTTGCATCTTCTTTAGGTGAAATAACACGTCCTGATCTTAGCCTAAGTTCATTGCATTTCTTCTGTTCAGTTTTAGGGTTTGGGTTTTTGACAATTTAGATTAACTGAAATGGTCCGTTATTGGGATTAGGATTCGGTTGAGCTGGTAGTTGAGGATGCATAATAGGTTTAGGATTGTGTTGGGTTGGGTTTGGAGCTAGTAATGTAGGTTGATTCTGATCCCCTATCCCCATTAGTAAATTGGTCATTCCCCGGGGTCGGTGCCAGTTTTGAGACCAATTTATATTCTGTGAAGTTGAGGTAGGCCACTGGGACTGATATGGATTGTTTTACCATTAAGGAGGAGAAAAAGGAAAAATCAACCAATTATTACCTGAAGAGGGTTGTTTTGGACAAGGAGGCATGGAAAATTATTGGGGTGGCCATGCATAAAAAGGTGATTAGATCTGCCATGCTGTTATAGGATTCTCTTGATTAAATTGTGGAGGAGAAAATAAATGAGGCGGGTCTTGTGGCATACCTAGTCATGATTTCCATTTCCAATGTTGATTCATTAGATAGACTCGTTCATTTTCTTCTTTTTCCTCTTTAAAAACCACTTTCAACCTTGGAAGTGAAGGGCAATGGTTAGTGGTGTGGTCCTTGGTATAAATAGCACATGTCTGGACCATGTCTAATCGACATTTCTGCTAGCTATGCTTCTTCCGACAGCGTGGAAAAAAGAAAACCAAGTTTTGTTATGTTATATCTTGCTTATGCTTGGCTTGCAGGACACCTAGTTGTGTTGTGAGGGTGCCTAGGATATCATTTTTAAAATCTCCTAAAATATTACTGAATTCTGCTCTGTTCATGTTGCCACTAGACTGTTTATAATTCCTTGTAGTTGGGTCTCGCCCAGTTGGCCTACTTCACATACTACCTCGAGAACACCTGATGCACAATGCAATAATGCCACCATATTATTCTTGATAGATGTCCCATTTTCCCATTATATTAAGTGTTTCAACCCATTCTTCTTTCATTACTTTAATCATTGTTTCTTTTAAGATATATTTAGACAGTGTAGTATATTGATATCTTTACAAATTATATTGAAATATTTCAATGTATTCTTCTAATGTCTCATTGTCTCCTACAGAAATATTGAAGATTTCGTCATTTAGTTCTTGAACTAAACAATAGTATTGATATTTGTTATGAAAAGAGTTTTACATCTTATCCCAACTATTAATGGTTCCTCCACTGAGCTCCATAAACCAATGTAATGTTGTCCCCTTCAAAGTAGAGGGAAATAATTTTAGTTTCTGAGGGTTAGTGGTGTAGTTATATCCCCTACATAAGACATCAAATTCAAATAAGAATGCATCCCAATATTCTGAGGTCAGCCCATGGAAGGTGGGGATGTTTTGTAATGGAATGGCTTTCATAGGGGCATTTGCGGCTAGATCAACAATGGGATACGCCAATGTTGATGTCTGCCTCTGATTTTGGTTGTTTGCCATTTGATCAAAGATATGACAATAATCTTCAGGGATTTCCTGTTCTGGGGGAACAATTTGAGTGGAATTAGGGAGTGGATTTGGAGGAGGCCTTACAACACCTCCCCGATATAGAATACTCGGTGTCTCTATCTCAACCACTCTCTTAGGGGATCCAGGCTCTGGATTTTTTACTTGTACTGCACTGCTGGTTTCTCCCTCTCCTTCCTGCAAATTGCAAGAATTTCCCTCTCTCGAAGGGTCATGACTTACGTCCTCAGCAATATGAAGGCTTTTTTCAGACCCTTCCATTTCACTGTGGATCTCGGCATGGGATGCGGATGGTTAGGCTGCTACCTAAGAGACTGTAGTAGGTATCTGAGTAGGAATGGTTTTGGGTCCTACGCATGTCTAGGATTCAGCCTTCTTAATTATTTCTTCTATATATGTTTTTCTGCCAAGGACCATTGATCCTTTGGGTTTTTTGGATTAAAGTGGGGGATTTTGATCTAATTATATATTTTTCTTCATATTCATAAAAAAACAAGAACACATATCCTACTAACCTCTGCACAATTGCTGAGAAGCGGGCTGGAGAGCAAGTGTTTTGCTTGCTAGCACGTAGGTTCTTACCTCTTGTTTTCAATACCCAATTCTTTCACAGAAAAAGGAAAAAGAAATAAAGGACATCACTCTTAAACACTCTCCATGGAAACGGCGCCAAAATGTTGGGTCATGAAGGTGACTATTTTAAAGTTAACCTTAATGCTTTTCATTAATTATCAACCCAAGGAAAGTCTTGTTATTTCAAGGGTGTAATAAAAATATATTCAAGTGACATCAAAGGTTAACTACTCTAAATCGTTATAAGGAATATTTTTTAATTATTGAAGTTCAATCAAACCAACCTAAAAGTGAATTATGAAATACTTCAGACTATTCAAAGGAGCTAATTGTAATATTCCCAAATGGGAAAACTCAGCAATACATGCCAAAATAATTCATTTTTCAGAAATATATGCAATGAAAGTTAAATGCAGCTCATGGATCCATTATATTTGATATTATAGTAAGTAGATCTAAAAGGAAATCAGAAAAAAATCACTATTGCATAGTTAAATAGGCCTCCCATGCCATAAATAGCTTAAAATCATGCGAAAATAGGGACTGCATCCATGTGTGAAAGTTGGACTACCATGACAGCGTTATTTTATTACCTCTGCAAAAATAGTAGGTTGTAAATCATATCTAGAGCACGTATGTGGAAAAAACGTTATATCTATAGCAGATCCATGCATTATACAAGCTCTTTTATCAATCCCCCTTGGGGCTTTCAACCAAACACCATGTACAAAGTGTAGATCTGAGATCTAAGATTGCAGATCTATGGGAATATTTATATTTGGAAACTAGATATGATATGATATAATCAATAAAATTATCTCCTCCAACATATCTCCAAAGTGAAGGGTAGATCCTCAACACTCAGAAAATCAGCTCTCCAAATGGTGCATTGAATCACTCTGCAACAGCTCCTTCAGAAATAATGCAGATTTGGAATTATTATACATTGTAGGGGAAAAAATAATGTTGGCCTGCACCCAAGATATGGAAATGAAGCTAAACTCTTTCAATATTTTCCTATCAATGGAGTAGAATCCTCCTCCACTAAAAAAGTAGCACTAAAATGGCCTAGATCTGAAGATCTAGCCTCTACTTGTTACAGCTTACTGAAACAGTGAAACTATCAATAGGATTTGTTTTTTCAAAGGAAGATGAAGCTTGGCCTCAAGCTAGATAGTGGAAAATATGGTGCAAGACTCCTCCAAGAGCTCCTCAAGGAAAGAGAAGAAATTTCTAAATAGGAAGACCTTGTGCTAAACAACACTCTATCTCAGCTAAACAACTAGAGAAAGAAATATGTCTAAACAGACCATATAATCATAAAATCATAATCATAAGATAACCCCATATGACTGACATCCCCCTCCTTATAAATAATTTTAGCCTTCTCACCTTTGATCCCACTCATTAGGGTTTCCATCTTCATGCAATGAATCTCCCTCCAAAACTGCGTTGTCCCATCATCAACACCACTCCTCCCTAATAGCGCTGATGGATTTGGTCAATATTGACTGGATCTCCATGAAAATTATTCTTTGACACTCAAGGTGGCTTTATTCTAACTATCTAAACAGATCCATATTCCCACTTCATTATCCTCCATTCATGTTCCACATCCTCCACATTAGCTTAGTTTACTTAGTCAAACTTGAATTTTTCCACATGAATTTGGTCCTTGTTCACACATGAAGGTGTTTATCCAGCTGTGAATATGATCCCTTCCCCATTAAGAAGGTTTTTTATTGCTGCTAGAAAGATTTATGGGTCTCCCTACCCATTTATTCATCTAACTATGTGTTTGGAGCAAAATTAATATTCATATTAGCTACATGCTAATGTAGGAATATTACAGTCCTCCCCTCCCAAATGTTGCTTGTCCTCAAGCAACTGCAAGAATAGAACCAAAGAGCCTCCCCTCTTCCTCCTGTATCAACCTTAAGTGATAATTTCCTCCAAAGAACAAGATGATTTCTCAACAATATGTCCTTAAGTTTTTCCTCCCATGTGTAAAAGTATGCCTTTGCTGAAAATTCCAAATGGCTCTCAACATAAAAAAGTGGGATATACATGGGAACAACAATATGTGGTCTACAAGCCTTCTTGAGGCATGGAATATGAAATATATTGGGAATCATCGTCTCCCATGTGAAGCCTCCATCCCCAAGCTATCATCCACAAAAAGTGAGTCACCCTCCAACTTGGAAACTCATGAAATATCTCCTCCACCTTAGGCTCCTACAAAGAAGGTGGGTCGCATGGCTGAATACGTGGGACTAAAATGTCCATCCCACGCTACTTATCTCTCCACTTATGATATGTATGGGGTTGTTGCTGATCTTGGGTTGAAATATTATAGTCTCCAAGAATGACCCAAGCCACCCTACCAATCAAAACATCCATGAAGTGCCTCTCCCAAGAACTCAAGTTCTCCAAATGGTTCCTCCCACATGAATACAAGAGGTGTAGTGTGACAATCATGGTTTTCCCATTGTTTCTATTGAAACATGCAAAATATGAATTATGGAGAATCATACTCCCAATGGGCACCTCCAACTCTTGTGTCATCCTCCCAACAAAGCTTCCCATAAAAATAAGAACGTCATCAATATATGGGAGAAAAAACAGATAGAAACAAGTTGCCATATAACAACCAGGAGGTGGATCATAGTTCCATATGTGGAACCAACGCAGTTCATCCCTTTCTTTCCTAAAAAAAAAGTGTAACAAGTGTCTTTTCAGCCACTTTTTTTCTGCCACGATCATCCTATAAGATGAAATCATGAAAGTAAAACTTGGTGCCAATGGTGCACACCAAAAATCATGTGGAATCCTCCACAAACCACAAATAAAATGGCCAACATCAATGCTACAAATGGCCTCAAGTACATCACAATACAAAATACAAGAAGGAAAGACCCTCCTTGGTATAATATGATGATCATAAGAAATAAAGGAGTACAAACCATAAAGCATACATATACATCCTGTATCATGTACTTTGGTCATTGAGCTGAAATGGCTCAATTGAAAGTTCTCCCTCACTTAAAATGAGTAGGAAGTGGTTGTGAAAACCTCTCCATCATCATCCAAGCTATGCATCTCCCCATATTTTGATATACATCCTATTGGATGCCCTCCCAAGTGAACTCCTCCAGTAAGTAATGATATGCCTCAAGGTGCATGGAAAGAAAGCCCACAAGTGTTGCATGTAGATCTCTCTTCTTATGCTTGAAAATACAAGTAAAGAAGATCATATCAAGGTAATAGATGTCTCCATCCACTAATCCATCACTCTCATCTCCTACATGCCTCCCTAGTGCATCATATGTGAAGCGATCCTGGGAACACTCCATCAAACAACCCAAGCTCCCAAGTGACATCGTTGTTGACCTTTGTAATAAGGCTCCTGTCATCTCATAGCTCCATCCTTTGACATCGCACATGTCAAAGTCATCATCAAACATAATGCTGCTATATGTGAGAGAACCCTCCCAAAGTGGAAGCACCTCCTCATCTTCCAAGGTTAAAGAGTAGCCCCTTTGCACCATGATAGTGCCATCTCCTACTCTTGCAACATCATGCAAAGTATGGAATAGGATCAACCCATACTCTCTCAAAAACAACCAAAGCAACAATAGCTCTAGTTGTCTCCCCACACCATCATCATATAAGTCATGGAGCAACAACATGAGAGTTGATATGAAAGATATCGCATCATTCCAATACACCCAAAATCCTTGCTTCCATATGATGTAAGTGCCATGCCAAGTTCCATCCATCCACATACCCTTTGAAATAGAATTTTGCATAGGATGACCAAACTCTTTCAAGAGTAACCAATGCAGTATTGCATCCTATTGTCCAATGTCATAGATCTGCAAGTGGTTTCTCAACCTCTTGCTCATCAACATCACCCATCCAACCCATGGTGAGTGTCTATCATCATGTCCCAAAGTGGAATTCCTCCAATGGAGAATACCATCCTCCCAAATCAGATTTTTGTCTTTGCATTTCATGGGATATTGAAATTAAATCTCCTCGATGACCAAGTTGATCCCATAAGGATCCAAATAGGTGGTAGGAAAAAACCTCCCATCATGATGTGTAGGGCTCATCAAAAAGTATCCAACACAAACATGAGAGATGTTATCCATCACAAGATTTCCTCCATCATATATCTGCTTATCCTTTGTTATACATATGGGAAGGTCATTGGAATGTTCCAACAATGGTTGGTCCCCCAACTCATCATTGCTACTCAATGACAGCTCTGTTGATCTCTATGATGGTACAACTGCTACCTTAAGATAATGCCCTATGTTGAACACATATTTTTGCAATGTATTGTTCAAGACAATATTCATCCCAACCTCCAAGAAACTACATTCCAACCTCAAGGGTTGTGTGCAGCTCAAAAATGATACATTCGGATGAATATTTTCCCCCTCCTTGAATAAATAAAGGCTGCTCAACGCAGTCATATTTTTCTACTCCAAATCAAAAATATCATTTGACCCTTGGTCATGCAATAGTAAATTCCCAGCATCCTCCACATGGTGCATTTAAATAACAGGAAATGGAAACATTTGCATACCTTGGTACAACTTGGAAACATCTTGTACTACTACAAGGGTTCCTCCTTCCGGTGTGATGGCTTCCCCAACTATTGATAATGATGGATGCTCTTCTATAGCTTCGTCTGCGTTGGTACAATTTTCTTCTTCTTCATGCATCTCCAAAATGGTGCATGGGACTCTACATATCAAGAGATCAGGATCATCTTGCAAAGGTACAAGTGCCCTTCCTCCCGAAACAAGTGCTCTTGCAGTCAATAGTGGTGAAGGATTCTTCCCCTCTAATTTCTTCTTATCAAACTTCTTAATCAACCTTTGAGTAATATCTGCATATGCAGTCACTCTTGCATGACTCAAATGGCTGAACCACCAATTGTGTGCTTCACCCTAAAGGTGCAGCGCTACAATCTCAACAAATTCTTTCTCTACTACTAGATGTAGTAGAAAAAATGCATCCAACTTCTTTCCCCAAGCCTTTGTTGTGCATGAGGATGACCCATCAAATTTAGACAATAGAAATTTATTTCCCTTCATTCTTCTATTGTTGCAAGGTCTCGTTTCTTCTTTGTGCTAAATGAACTGTGGGAGAGTTAGATTCTCCTTGATAGCTCTAGGTTGAGCGTTATATTCTGCAATATATTCACTTAGAATCTCATGATCTAAGTTTCCTCCATCTGTATGCCTCTTATATTCAGAAGAAAAGGCCATTGAATTTTTCTTTGGAGTTTTATGCAATACCGGATCTTCTTTTTGCTGATAGGAAGTACATGGACCTTCCTCATCTTGAAATCTTAACATGGTTTCACCTCTTTCCTTCCTTCTCCTTTGCTTGACCTCTTGGGTGAGGTTCTTCTTAGATCTAAAAAGAGATGAGATTAAACTCATTCCTCCCATCATTTTGATCTCTTTCTTCCTCTATAGCATCTTGGCTTGAAACTCACAGGCTGAGCCAAAGATCATGCTCCGATACCACTGTAATATTCCCAAATGGGAAAACTCAACAATACATGCCAAAATAATGCATTTTTCAGAAATGTATGCAATTAAAGTTAAATTCAGCTCATGGATCCATTAGATATGATATTATAGTAACCAGATCTGAAAGGAAATTAGAAGAAAATCACTATTTTATAGTTAAACAGGCCTCCCATGCCACAAATAACTCAAAATCATGCAAAAATAGGGACTGCATCCATGTGTGAAAGTTGGAATACCATGAAAACATTATTTTATTACCTCTGCAATAGAAGTAGGTTGTACATCATATCTAGAGCAAGTATGCAGACAAAAATTTAGATCTACAGTAGATCCATGCACTATACAAGCTCTTTTATCAATCCCCCTTGTGGTTTCAGCCAAACACCATGTACAAAGTGTAGATCTAAGATCTAAGACTGCAGATCTATGGAAATATTCAGATCTAGAAAGTGGATCTGATCTGATATAAACAAGAAAATGATCTCCTCCAATAGATCTCCAAAGTGAAGGGCAGATCCCCAACACTCAGAAAATCAGCTCTCCAAATGGTGCACTGAATCACCCTACACCAGCTCCTTCAGAAATAATGTAGATCTAGACTTCTTTTGCACTATAGGGGACAAGATAATATTGGCCTGTAGCCAAGATATGGAAATGAATCTCAACTCTTCCAATATTGTACTCTCAATGGAGTAGAATCCTCCTCCACTGAAACGAAGCACTGAAATGGCCTAGATCTGAAGATCTAGCCTCCACTTGCTGCAACTTACTGAAACAGTCAAACCCTCAATAGGATCTGCACTTCCAAAGGAAGATGAAGCTTGGCTTCAAGCCAGATAGTGGAAAATATGGTGCAAGACTCCTCCAAGAGATCCTCAAGGAAAGAGAAGGAATTCCTAAATAGGAACACCTTGTGCTAAACAACTAGAGAAAGAAATATGTCTAAACAGACCATATAATCATAAAATCATAATCATAAGCTAACCCCCTATGGCTGTTTTTAGCCACCTATAAATTTTGTTATACCAAAAGGTGGCTAAGACTGTTTGGAGCCTTCAAGGAACAAATTTTATTGCTAAAAGTGTTGGCTCTTGAAGACTCTTCAAGGCCTCATGCCTCTGTCCCAATCTTCACTACTGTGCCTATTCTACATTTAGAAATCCTTCTGATTCCCAAGACAAAATAATGCTGCAAACACCATGTTCCCCCTTTCCCTCTTCCAAAATTAACCTTATTTCCCTTCTTCTTTCCCCCATAAAATTCTTCATTTCCATGTTTTCCCCCTTTCCCCTTCATCATAATCCCTTTGATAAGTTTTGAAGACTCCTTCTTTGCCTTATCGTAACCCTTAAAACCTTTGGAAATCATTGAAAATCTATGAAAATCACATTTTTTATATATTGTAGACTTAAGCCACCTTGGGCTAAGTATTTAAACCCTTCCCTTCCATACGCCCTGGTGCTAGAACCAGGCGCTGGCCACCCACATGCTTATCGCATCACCCTGATGCCGATTAGCCCTCCATCCTATCTCCCTCGGTCATATTATCTCCCATGCACCCAAAGGCTCTGCAGTCGGGCACCAAACCCTATCGAAAATAAATTTTCCGCCCCAAAGTATAAACCTTTATTTATATTAATTTTTCTATGTTTATTATATTATAAACTTTTCCGTCGGTGCAAAATTCCAAATCGATATCCACCGTTGATCTGACCTGCAGATCGACGGCGTGCAATCCATTGCCCCGGTGGTCCCCACCATCCATTCACCATTGCAAAACCACGCGGTATCTATCGCACCGCTTGTGAGAGCGGGGTGGTTTTTCTTATTTTGAAACGATTCCATACACCATTTGATGTGTGGCCTGAACACTATTCACAAAACCACCATTCATCGCACGTTATAGATCGAACGTGGACCCAGAGTGATATTGACGTCCACCGTCCAATCTGAGGCCGCTCATCGGACAATGATCGCTCACCAAAGAATTCCGATAGTTAACCAAGATACAATGTGGTCATTAAAGCATCTCCACCATCGATCTGATCTACAGATCGACGGCCCACAATTCATCGCCCTGATTCCCTCGCTTTGACTTTTCGCCTCCGATATCGACCATCGATCTCTTCGCGATCAACGACTCCGATTCTAAATTCCTTTTTCACTCCCCTCTGACCTCCTCTAATCAATCTCAACCATTGGATGATGCCATTCAACGGCCATGCTCTTTCCATGCGCCTTCTGAAGCAGTTAACTTATACATGCAAGATTTTCTAATCTTTTCTGTATTTTGTAGGGTTCAAATGATTTTTCGTTAGGTCCGAAGAAAATTCGAAGGCAGAGGGTGACAATCCTCCTGCTTCCAATTTATTAAAGGAAATCATTTGCAGGGTTTAAAATTCATGTTTCATCAGTGTTTCATGAAGCATTGATGCCTTGTCACCCCTGCGCAGCCCTGCACACCAGCAAAACACAGTAAATCAAGCACAGTCAAAGAGTATCAGTGCAGAAAACTAGAAATATGACATAACAGAAGATTGAAGATATATTTTGTGGGGATTACATCTAAGATGGTTTATCAAAAGCCTAATCCCCAATTAAAACACAGTTTGAAGAAAATCTTAAGTGTTTTATCAACAGGAAAGCCTCCACCACCACATCTAAGGAAAATTAATTCCTCCTAGCTACCAAAATGCCACCTGTGCCTCAAAGTATTCAATCAGAGGCCAAAGTTATTAATCAAGACTAAAAACCTGCCTCACAACGCAGAAAAAGGATAAATTCTACAAACAAACCAATGACAAAATATTAGCAGAGTAAATTCGACATCACACAGAGCCTCAAAGGTCAAAAAGAGCTCCCACCGAGCTTAAATATTTATGTAAATAATTTAATACAGAAGACACATATGTAAGCTTCTTCATTAAGCCCCCAAAGGCCGAGAATCCATTGAAGTCTATATTAATAATATTTGGAGATCTTTTATCAGATCTCACCTCCTCATTCTTCTATAAATACTACTACAGAAGATGAGAGAGGGGTTGGTTGATGTAGTTGCTAATCATTGTAATGTAATTGAGCTTGAGACTTCTATCTATAAATAGTGTTCACTGGCCCTTGGAGCTCTGCTTGTGATAGATAAGTTAGGCTGAGATGAGTAGATGATTGCTAAAATAAAGCATTGGACTTAAAGCTGTAACTGGTTTGGAGCATCAATACAAGCTGATTTATGGGATCCTGGTCTATGTTGAAGGTGATTTTTTTCTCATTATAACTTGTTATTTTGTTTCTATTTTCACTGTGTTTCATCTTCTCTTATAAACAACAACATGCATAGAGTTAGGACCTACTGTATATCAGTACCCTTCTCTGACTGAAAATCTTTATCTAAATGTTTTCTCCCAATATATGTTATTTAGGAATGATTTAATTCAGTTTGAGCATAGGAATGCTGGTGTTCCATCCTCTTATTGTCTTAGCTGAATGTTATTCTTAAATTTTATTTTTAGTATATGTTAAGTAAATATGAACTGAGGAATATATGGTGCACCCTAGTCCTAGTTTTATCCCAAAGACTGTTTGAAAGTTTCCCTTGGAATGTGTTAAAAGCTGGCTAGTTTAGAAGTACTTACCAGATCTTAGGCCATTCTGTGTTATCCTTGTGATTGTGTTGAAAGTGACCAAGTAAAGTAGAGCTAGGAGAGGATTTGTGGTGAGCTCGACCCGCTAGCTTCTACTCTAACAGTTTCCTTCGAGTTTCCATTTGTTTTTATATGTTTTATATTGAAAGTGTATCAAAGGTTGGCTAGTTTAGAAGTACTTACCAGATCCTAGTTTTCTTTCATGTTTTTCTTAAGTGTGTGTCAAAGGCTGGCTAGTTTAAAATTACTTACCAGATCCTGGGCTGCTCTTTGTTCTTCATATATTTATTTCCCCTTCTTTTTGTCTCATTCCATTCCATAAATAAAACTTTAAAGAGATCCTTAGACATAGATGACTTGCCCCATGGACCACTCTTGCCTCTTGCTGTTCCAATTAAATCCTATTATGACTCCATAACCCAATGGACTAAAACCTGCAATTATCTACCTTCCTGGCCAAAGCTTGTCTTATTTGCTTGCAACTTCACACCTTTGAAACTCTTTGCATTTAGAATTCTCCACCTCAGACAGTAATCATGCTTAACCATCCAAAAAACAAACAAACCCTTGGCCTTCATAACTAGCCTAATATCATTATCCCAAAATTTAAAGAAAAATCCATATTTGCACTTATTGGAGAGATCCCTCTCCAGATTCAGGAGGGCTAGATCCTAGAATCCCAAAGTGGTTGAAATGATGTTTCTCCTTGTGATCAGACTTTGCCAATATTGCTGATTACAGGGAACTAACATTTCCGGCGACTCCACTAGGGATCGAACCCAGAGTCATTTTCATTTGAAGGTAACCATAGGATATCAGAGATTTATTTCAAAGAAAATTTGCTATATTAACTAGCTGAGCCACCGCAACTAACGTTTCTGGCTATAATCATGATGAAACTTGTTTGAATCAGTGACAAACTAGGCAAACCCTAGGATTCTCATAAGACTTTATCTAACATTGAAAAATTAGCTGGCTTATCCATAAGAATAGAATTTCTTTGTCTCATTACCATAGCTAAGTTTTGAAACAGAGTTAGTACATTCTTAGAAACCACACAACTGAAAAATAACTCAGAAAACACCAAAAAAAAATTTCAGAATGGTATCCAATAAACATGGTGGTCGACCATAAAACCTTTTACCTCAGGAGCTAAAAAATTCCACTTGGTAACTCCACAGTCCTGAAACAGACCTTAAGAATCCACTGGGAAGAACCCTTATCATTGAAATATCATTCAAACTCAGTTAGTGGACTGTAGGATTAAAATGTGTGTAAACAGATTAGTTAACCTCTCAAAGATTGTCATACCTGGTTAAACATTTCTTATTTATTTGGGTCTGAAAAACATAGCATAGTGGCTCCTAGAAAGATTCACACTAGAGCCTATCCTGACCCTGATCCACCTGAGATAGTTGGTAACCCAGAAAGTATTCTTAGGATGTCTCCTAGGATTAAGTTATCAACTGTTTTCAGATCACCCTTGAGAGAAAATTCAGTCCCTATAAATCTTTTAGCTCTATGGAAATCACAAGTGGACTTAGTAAATCCCTTTAGAACTAGGTCTCTTGGTGATTTATATCAGTTAGATTTTGAGTTTTCATTTTCTTCTCCTAAAACAAGTGAACATCTTGGTAGCAGAGAAACAACATCTCTTGATTTACATTTCCTTCATGACCTAGGCGTCTCTCATCCAAGATCAGCTCAGCAATCTACTCCTGGTCCATCCACTTCTGCTCACCCTACATCCACTGTTCAAACCACTCCATTCCAGCCCATTTTCCCTCTTGTTAATCCACCTCTTGTGAATCCATCCCCACCACATATCATGGCAGCATGGTATGCTCCCTTAGTCCTTCCTGTACCATTAGTCAATCTTCCACAGGACTATCAGTCCAAAATCCCGTTATATGATGCTAGTAATGCTACAACTGCATCACAACATGTGGATAAGATGAATGACTACTTTGACAGAAATGAAATCGATGATGATTCTGTCAAACTTAGATTATTTGCTCAAAGTCTGGGAGGAGAAGTAAGAAAACGGTTTAAAGGCTTAACCCCCCATAGTATAAATGATCTCCAAACCTTTCAACAAAAATTCTTAAACAAATGGGAAGTAAAGAAGAATCCTCTCCAAGTCCTTTCTGATTACAATAACCTCCATAGAAACACAGGGGAAATTGTACAAGCTTATTGTACCAGATTTAACAGTGTATATAATGCACTTTCCCTAGATCTGAAACCTCCACAAGGCTCAGCTTTAAACAAGTTTCCTGAAGGGTTTGACCCTGAGATGGCCTATCAGCTAAGAGAGAGAGATCCTGCAACTCTTGAAGAAATGCAAAAGGGTGCTCTTTCTGTGGAAGTCAACTTGATCGAAAAGAGAGAAAAAATGAAAAATGAGAAGAGAGTATCTTTTAAAGAGGATTCCATGCCTTCTGCTTCTAATTCAAAGATGGAGAGAATGATGGAGGAAATGATGAAGAAAATGAGCATCCTTGAGAGAGCACAAGCCCGCCAAAACCAAACTACTCCTCAAAATAGAAACCAGAACCAGAATCAGAATTTTAGAAGGAACCAACCTCCAAACAGACCTAGGGAAGATGATCAACATATCACTCCCCCCTTTCATCAAAACTATATAAGTGAGGTTGAGGAAATAGATGAGATAACAGAGGAAGATGATATCAACATGCTGGGGGTAGATGATGATGACTTTGAGGTTCATTATGATAAAAAACAAGGTCTTTATACACCTTATGATGACAAAAGAGATGATGATGAAAGTTATTATCAAGATATGGAAAATGTCATCATAAAGTCTCAAAGAGAATACGACCTTAGAAGTAAAACTAGTCAACAAACCCCCAACACCAAAAGCTCTGAAAAATCTACACAAAAAAGCACTACAACCAAGCCTAAAGTTGTCAAACAGAAGGAAAAAACAGTGACTGTAAATTCTGATAAAGGTAAAGAGAAAGGCACTCAAAACAATTAAAAACAGAGTGCAAACCTTAGTAGTACTAACACTTTAGATAGTACTCTTGATAAAACAATTTTTTCAAATGTACATAGGACAAATCAGCAAACAGTCGTTGCTGATAGACTAGCAGCAAATAAGGTTGAGACAAGTTCTTCAAAGAACCAAATTCATTTCAGCCTAGAGCATAAAATTTCAAAGATCAAAATCTCTGTTCCCCTAACTGAGTTAGCTACCCAGAATGTATATAGGACCCAAATTTTGAAGGCTTTAAACATTGAAGAGAACGAGGACACAGTCAATCTTAATGATGACCAACCAGAGCTTATTTTTGGTCCAAAGATTGAAGGTATGTATCAAGAGGGACCTGTTCCTCCCTTTTATGTAAGTTTAAACATTCATGACAATATCTTGCACAACGCTATGCATGACTCAGGAGCTTCTCATAATTTAATGCCAAAAGCTGTGATGGAGAGCCTTGGTCTAGAAATCACCAGACCTTATAAAGATCTGTACTCCTTTGATTCAAATAGAGTAAAATGTTTAGGATTAATCAAAGACCTTTGTGTTAACTTAGCCCAAATTCTAGCCAAATGCTTAGTAATGGATATTGTTGTGGCTGATGTGCCCCCAAAGTATGGAATGTTATTATCAATATCTTGGGGGGCTAAGTTACAAGGGACTATGTAGATGGACATGACCTATGCGACTATCCCTGTTTTCAATCATAATAGGAGACGTTACAGGGAGTCCCATATGAAATACACGGTTACAAGTCAGGACCGACCACAAAACTCTCCTTTGTATTCTGTAAATATAGGCCTTGATTCTTTTATTACGTTTAACAATGAAACACTTAATGAACAAGTCACTTTAATAGGATTAATGGTTGATAGGGAGGAAGAGGAACACAACGCAGAAGTGTCAAAGCAGTTTTCTGCATTTGAAAACGTTAGCAAAACAAACAAAGGTCTTGAGCCAAAAGTCATAAGTCCATTGCTCTTAAACATTCACAATCAAGAAAACAACCCTCAAATAAACGAAAATCTTGGGGAATCAAAACAAATACAACTAAGTGCTGAGATCCCACAACAACCCTTGAGCACGTTAGTTAAAGAGGACACTAACCAAGGTGAAACCAAAAATAGTCCTTTGTGGAGTATGTATTTTGACAGGTCATGCACTAGAACCAATGCTGGTGCGGGTGTCTGGATCTGCAACATTGAAAACAACCACACAGAAAGAATTTCCTGCAAATTAAACTTTCAGTGTTCCAATAACAAAGCAGAATATGAATCCCTTCTCTTAGGCTTACATCTATTGAAAAAGTTAGGAGCCATAAGAATTAATGTGTATGGGGATTCAAAGTTAGTCATTAGGCAAGTCAATGAGGAGTATAACGCAAATAATCCCAGACTTATAGCCTACCGAAATGATGTCATGGACCTTTTGAAAACATTCGAGGAATCCAAGTTGTTTTTTGTCCCAAGAAAAAGAAATATTGCGGCCCAAAATTTAGCCTTTGCAGCTAGAACATGCTTAAAGCCATATGAAACCAAAGACTGCACAACTCAAATAAAATTTAGACCAGCCATGCCTGATAATGAAAAGTATTGGCAGGTGTTTGATGGAGACAAACAAATAGAAGAATTCATGCAATTCAGAAATGAATTTGAACTACACAGTTCAGACTCAGATTATGATACAGACTGCAGTGAAGAAAATTTTCTTGGTGAAGAAGAACCGTCCCCTGAACTTGTAAATATCAATCTTCTGACTAGAAAACTTAAAAAAAAATAGAGTAGGATGCAGAGTTAGAAACAGAAGAGTTAGAAACTCTGCACTCTAAATATGAAAGTTTGCCAAGTGATCTGGCACCTTTAGAAGAGTTGTTTGATTTTAATGATGTGGCCAAGAAGCCAAAACTGGAACCTGTAGAGACTAAAGTGGAAGAGTGCAATATAGGTAGTGAACTTAAACCAAAAATGATTAAAATATCTAAAACTTTACCAGCTCACATTAAACTCAAATACATAGAGATGTTTAAAGGGTTTTGTAATGTTTTTGCGTGGAATTACGAAGATCTTAAATCATGTGACACTGAAATAATACAACACAAAATCCCTCTTAAGGAAAACCAAAAGCCATTCAAACAGAAACTGCGTAGAATAAACCTTGTTCAACTTCCTTTGTTTCAGAAGGAGATCATGAAAATGTATGAAGATGGTATTATTGTCCCTATTAGATATTCTGAGTGGGTGTCTAATATGGTGTCGGTTAGGAAGAAAACTGGAGAGATCAGGCTTTGTATAGACTTTAGAGACTTGAAAAAAGCTTCATTGAAATACAACTACCCGTTACCCAAGATGGATCATATTTTACAAAGGGTGGTAGGGTCTAGAAGAATTTCTTTGTTGGATGGCTATTCAGGGTACAATCAGATCTTAGTTAACCCTGCTGATCAATTAAAGATAGCCTTTACTACACCATGGGGCACTTTCATGTATGTGAAAATTCCCTTTGGTCTAATGAATGCTGGAGTAACTTTTCAGAGAGCCATGGACATAGCATTCTCGGAGGAACTGGGCTTCTTCATCATTATATACCTTGATGATGTCACTATGTTTTCAAAAACAGATGAAGAGCACTTAAAACATTTAAGAAGAGTTTTCGAGAAATGCAGAAAGTTTGGAATATCTTTAAACCCTAAGAAGACACTATTTGGGATCCAAGAAGGTAAAATTCTTGGGCACATTATTTCATAAGAGGGTATTAAGATAGTTCCAAAGAGGATTGAGGCCATATTGCAAATCTCTCATCCTTGAAACATCAAGGAGTTGCAATCTTTCATTGGAAAGATTAAATTTTTGAGAAGGTTCATCCCCAACCTGGCTGAGCTCTTTAGGAATATCACAAACATGTTGAAGGAGCAAGGGGTAAAGTGGACCTTAGAAGAAAAGAAGTCCTTTGAGCTGGTGAAACAAGCGTTAACCAAAACACCGGTTCTTATAAGTCCTAATTTTTCAAAATATTTTCATATTTTTTCGTTTGCATCAGAACATACCATAGCTGTTGTCCTTTTACAGAATAATCCACAAGGACAAGAGCATCCTATTGAATTCTTTAGCAAGGCATTAAGGGATGTCCCTCTGAAGTATAACATTATGGAGAAGCAATATTTTGCTTTGGTTAAAGCATTGAAAGACTTCAGGGTATACATTATTCACTCACACCATTGCCTTTGTCCCAAATTCAGTTGCGAAAGACATTCTAACACAGGACCTAGATGGTAAGAGAGGTAAGTGGATTGTTGTTATCCTTGAATATGATTGAGAGATAAAACCCACTAAACTCATCAAAGGTCAAGGTCTAGCTAGATTAATCGCTGAATCCAATTTTGAAGTTCTTGATATTAATATGATTAATGCTTTGGATAACCAAGAAGAATTCTCAATTCCCTTTGTTGAAGACCATTTCATGAATTCCTCTTGGTATGCTGATATTGTTTATGTTTTGCTTAATTTGAATACACCTCCTAGTTTGACAAAAACAAAGGCAAGGTTCCTAAAGTTAAAATCTATAAACTATTGCATTATAGATATATGTCTATATTGGAAAAATTCAAGTGGTGTATTTCTTAAATGTTTGTCTGAGTTTGATGTAGAGAAGGTTAAATGCCAGTTCCATGAAGGAGAGTGTGGAGGTCATTTGTACTGGAAGACAACAGCCAACAAAATTTTGAGGACTGGTTTCTATTGGCTTACTCTTTTTCATGATGTGCACAAGATTATCATAGTCTGTCATAAATGTCAACTTTTTGAAGACAAAATAAAACTGTTACCCCTACCTCTACATCCAATCATTGTTGAAGCTCCTTTTCAAAAGTGGGGACTTGTCTTCATAGGAGAAATCCATCCACCATATTCTGCCTAGCATAGATGGATTTCACTTCCACAGACTATTTCACTAAGTGGATAGAAGCCATACCTTGTAGGCAAGCCAATGATTCTATGATTATAAAATTTATGGAGACTAATATTCTCTCCAGATTTGGTTGTCCTACCAAGATTATCACTGATAATGTAGCAGCATTTGGATCAAACAAGATGGTTGAGTTCTGTCACAGATATCAGATAAAATTGGGGCATTCCACAGCCTATTACCCTCAAGGTAATGGACTTGTAGAATCCTCAAACAAAAGTTTAGTGAACATAATTAAGAAACTATTGGAGGGCAACAAAAAGTATTGGCACACAAAGTTGGTCCATGCACTTTGGGCTGACAGATTGACTTTGAAGAAATCTATTGGTATGTCACCTTTCTAGCTTGTGTATGGTACTGATGCAATTTTTCCAAACAGCCTTGGTATACCAGTAATGAAGTTGACTCAAGAGTTGCAAACTGAAGAAAATGATATGATCAGAAGAATAAATCAAACCATTCATCTTCAGCAAACTATAGAGGAGGTTTATAGCAAAGCATTACAAAAATAGGACAGCATCAAAAAGCTTTTTGATAGAAGAAAAAAGGCCAGCAATTTCAAGATTGGGGACAAAGTTTTGAAGTGGGACTCAAGGAGGGAAGATAAGGGCAAGCATGGGAAGTTTGACAACTTATGGCTTGGCCCTTACTCTATCCATTCAGCTGCTAGTAAAAATGCATTTTTCTTAAAGGAGTTGAATGGAACAGAATTGTTTGGGGGTCCTGTCAATGGCAGGATGCTTAAGCATTACTTCTCTTGATCCATCTTATGTTCCAGAAGCATTTTTATATTTTTTATCATTATGGATACTTCACCCATCATTGCATTCAAAGTTATAAAAATCAAAAATACAAAAACAGAGAGAAGAAAGAAAAGAGAGCAAATTGTCAAACAAGAGAGGTATAGCCCCATTCCAAAAAAAAGAAACAAATCTGAAAGTATGCAAGCTCAAATGCCACTCGTGAAGAACACACTTCTAGTTAGTCAAACTGTCTAATCTTGACTAATTAGCTTTAAATTTTCTGCTGATAGGATAGTGAATTTGGTTTGCTAAACTATTTAATCTTGGCTTATCAGTAGATATTTTATGATAGAAATTAAGGGTTCAAACATGCTCAAAATTTGAACCTAAGGTTTCAAAGAGAAAATGACTCAAATATGCTTCAAATTCTGAGTCAAAAGATGTAAAAATCTAGTTCCAATCAGCTCAAAATTTGAACCAGTTAGCAAAGGAAAGACTGCTCGAAACAAAAGTCAAAATAGAGCTGTAAAAAGAGGAAGGAAACGCTTTCAAATTTCAGATCTCAAAGCCTTCCATTTTTGTTTTTAAATTTTGTGCAAAATAATGTCTATGTGCAGTTTTTTCTTATGCCATAGACCAACATGAAGTTAGACTGTTCAATCCTAACTTGAATTCTTTTAAATTTCTGTTGTAGAATTTAGAGAATAAACTTTGTTGGACAGTTTAATCCCAACAGACAGTAGATTAGGTAGAGAATAATATGGGCTCAACTGTTTAATCTGAGTCCATGGAGAAATAAGGAGTAGAAATAGATTAGTATTTCCTGATTTCAAAAGAATAAAATGTTGTGAAAAGAGTTTTCCAATCCAAGTGCACTCTAATGAAGAAAAAATGCTAGATGAGTAGGATTGGGTAGGTAGAAAGCTTGTTTTGATGAAGATCCATTGTTTTTTGTGACTACTAAAATGTTTTCAGAAAAAAGAAGACCATCCATAGAATGAAAGATAGCCCAATGGATGAGGCAACTGATCAGCTTCCTAGAGAATGCAAGTCTGAAGTTCTTGATGCCTTTAAGAAGGCACCATCCACAAGTGGAGCCACTATTAGCCACCTATAAAATTTGTTATACCAAAAGGTGGCTAAGAATGTTTGGAGCCTTCAAGGAACAAATTTTATTGCTAAAAGTGTTGGCTCTTGAAGACTCTTGAAGGCCTCATGCCTCTGTCCCAATATTCACTACTATGTCTATTCTACATTTAGAAATCCTGCTGATTCCCAAGACAAAATACTACTGCAAACACCATGTTCCCCCTTCCCCTCTTCCAAAACTAACCTTATTTCCCTTCTTCTTTCCCCCATATAATTTTTCATTTCCATGTTTTTCCCCTTTCCCCTTCATCATAATCCCTTTGATAAGTTTTAAAGACTCCTTCTTTGCCTTATCGAAACCCTTAAAACCTTTGGAAATCATTGAAAATATATGAAAATCACATTTTTTATATATTGTAGACTTAAGCCCCTTTGGGCTAAGTCTTTAAACCCTTCCCTTCCATATGCCCTAGTGCTAGAACCAGGCACTGGCCACTCGTGCGCTTATCGCATCACCTCAATGCCGATTAGCCCTCCGTCCTATCTCCCTCGGTCATATTATCTCCCATGTGCCCAAAGGCCCTGTAGTCAGGTGCCAAACCGTATCGAAAATAAATTTTCCACCCCAAAATATAACACTTTATTTATATTAATTTTTCGATGTTTATTATATTATAAAATTTTCCACTGGTGCAAAAATCCAAATCGATATCCACCGTCGATCTGACCTACAGATCGACGACGTGCAATCCATTGCCCCAGTGGTCCCCGCCATCCATTCACCGTTGCAAAACCATGTAGTATCCATCGCACTGCTTGTGAGAGTGGGGTGGTTTTTCTTATTTTGCAGCGATTCCATACACCATTTCACATGTGGCCTGAACACTATTCACAAAACCATCGTTCATCGTGCGTTAAAGATCGAACGTGGACCTAGCGCGATATTGATGTCCACTGTCCGATCTAAGGTCGCTCATCAAACGATGATCGCTCACCAAATAATTCCGACAGTTAACCAGGATACGACACGGTCATTAAAGCATCTCTGCTGTCGATCTGATCTGCAGATCGACAACGCACAATTCATCGCCCTGATTCCCCCACTTTGAATTTTTGCCTCTGATATCGACCGTCGATCTTTGTGCGATCGACGACTCTGATTCTAAATTCCTTTCTCGCTCCCCTCTGATCTCCTCTAATAAATCTCGATAGTTTGATGATGCCATCCAACGACCACACTCTCTCCACGCGCCTTCTGAAGTAGTTAACCTATACATGCAGGATTTTCTAATCTTTTTCATATTTTGCAGGGTTCAAATGATTTTTCGCTAGGTCCGAATAAAATTCGAAGGCAGAGGGTGATGATCCTCCCGCTTCCAATTTATTAATGGAAATCATTCGCAGGGTTTAAAATTCACGTTTCATCGATGTTTCATGAAGCATTGATGCCTTGTCACCCCTGCGCAACCCTGCACACCAGCAAAACAAAGTAAATCAAGCATAGTCAAAGAGTATCAGTGCAGAAAACCAGAAATATGCTAGAACAGAAGATTGAAGACAGATTTTGTGGGTATTACGTCTAAGATGGTTTATCAAAAGCCTAATCCCCATTTAAAACACGATTTGAAGAAAATCTTAAGTGTTTTATCAACAGGAAAGCCTCCACCGACACATCTGAGGCAAATTAATTCCTCCTAGCTACCAAAATACCATCTGTGCCTCAAATTATTCAATCAGAGGATGAAGTTATTGATCAGGACTAAAAAAATTCCTCACAATGCAGCTAAAGGATAAATTCTGCAAACAAACTAATGACAAAATATTAGCAGAGTAAATTCGACATCACATAGAGCCTCAAGGGTCAAAAAGAGCTCCCACCGATCTTAAATCTTTATGTAAATAATTTAATACAGAAGACACGTATGTAAGCTTATTCATTCAGCCCCCAAAGGCCGAGAAGCCATTTAAGTTTGTATTAATTATATTTGGAGATCTTTTATCAGATCTCACCTCCTCATTCTTCTATAAATACTACTACAGAAGATGAGAGAGGGGTTGGTTGATGTAGTTGCTGATCATTGTAATGTAATTGAGCTTGAGACTTCTATCTGTAAATAGTGTTCACTGGGCCTTGGAGCTCTTCTTGTGATAGATAAGTTAGGATGAGATGAGTAGATGATTGCTAAACTAAAGCATTGGAATTAAAGCTGTAACTGGTTTGGAGCATCAATACAAGCTGATTTATGGGATCCTGGTCTATGTTGACAGTGATGTTTTTCTCACTATAACTTGTTATTTTGTTTCTATTTTCACTGTGTTTCATCTTCTCTTATAAAGAAAAACATGCATAGAGTTAGGACCTACTATATATCAGTACCCTTCTCTGACTGAAAATCTTTATCTAAATGTTTTCTCCTAATCTGTGTTATTTAGGAATGATTTAATTCAGTTTGAGCATAGGAATGTTGGCGTTCCCTCGTCTTATTGTCTTAGCTGAATGTTATTATTAAATTTTATTTTCAGTATATGTTAAGTAAAGATGAACTTAGGAAGATATGTTGCGCTCTGGTCCTAGTTTTATCCCAAATACTATCTGAAAGTTTCCCTTGGAATGTGTTAAAAGCTGTCTAGTTTAGAAGTACTTACCATATCTTAGGCCATTCTGTGTTATCCTTGTGATTGTCTTGAAAGTGACCAAGTAAAGTAGAGCTAGGAGAGGATTTGTGGTGAGCTCGGCCCGCTATTTTCTACTCTAACAGTTGCCTTCGAGTTTCCCTTTGTTTTTATATGTTTTCTATTGAAAGTGTATCAAAGGTTGGCTATTTTAGAAGTACTTACCAGATCCTAGTTTTCCTTAATTTTTTTCTTAAGTGTGTGTCAAAGGCTGGCTAGTTTAAAAGTACTTACCAGATCCTGGGTTGCTCTTTGTTCTTCATCTGTTTATTTCCCCTTCTTTTTGTCTCATTCCATTCCATAAATCAAACTTTAAAGATATCCTTAGACATAGATGACTTTCCCCATGGACCACTCTTACCTCTTGTTGTTCCAATTAAATCCTATTATGACTCCATAGCCCAATGGACTAAAACCTGCAATTATCTAACTTCCTAGCCAAAGCTTGTCTTATTTTCTTGCAGCTTCACACCTTTGAAACTCTTTGAATTTAGAATTATCCACCTCAGATAGTATGCTTAACCATCCAAAAAACAAACAAACCCTTGGCCTTCATAACTAGCCTAATATCATTATCCCAAACTTCAAAGACAAATCCATATTTGCAATTATTGGAGAGATCCCTCTCCGGATTCAGGAGGGCTAGATCCTAGAATCCCAAAGTGGTTGAAACGATGTTTCTCCTTGCGATCAGAATTTTCCAATCTTGCTGATTACAGGGAACTAATAGCTGCCATCCTCCTCCTTATAAACAACGTGAGCCTTCTCACCTTTGATCCCACTCATTAGGGTTTCCATCTTCATGCAATGAATCTCCCTCCAAAACTGCATTGTCCCATCATCAATACCACTCCTCCATAACAGCGCTGATGGATTTGGTCAATATTGACTAGATATCCATGCAATGTATTCTTCCACACTCAAGGTGGCTTTATTCTAACTATCTAAATAGATCCATGTTCCCACTTCATTATCCTCCATTCATGTTCCACATCCTCCACATTAGCTTAGTTGACTTAGTCCAACTTGACTTTGTCCAGATGAATTTGGTCCTTGTTCACACATGAAGGTGTTTTATCTAGCTATGAATATGATCCCTTCCCCATTAAGATGGTTTTTTATTGTTGCTAGAAAGATTTATGGGTCTCCTACCCATTTATTCATCTAACTATGTGTTTGGAGAAAAATTAATATTCCTATTAGCTGCATGCTAATGTATGAATATTACACTAATTCTTTTCTAAGTTGATGCATAAATAACTACTCAAGGCTGAAAAGAATATATTTCAATTGAATAGTACGCCTTGATGAATTGAACAACTACCTTAACGAATTGAAAAAAAATCCTAATAAATTGAACAACAATCAATTATTCTAAATTTTGCAATCGAATTATCTTTTAATCAACTAATAACATCTTTCAGAATTAAATATATACCAAATTCTCATAATTATGATGAAAATATCCAAACATTAACTATACGCAGAATTGAACAACAACCGTGCTAAAACTAGTCTAACAATTGTAAAAGCATTGATTCCAGATAAGAGGACATGAATGATAAACTAGTCTAGAGAAAAGAAAGCTATAACATCTCATGCTTGCAATTAACCAATTAAATGATACATTATGAAACGCAATGGATAACTAGAAACAAAAATTATATAAATAAACGTATAGCATAGAATTAGCAGGGGAACCCCCAGGGCTAGGCCCAAAGCCACTAAAAGCATACCGTTAAGGAATAATTAGAGGTTGTTTATTCTAAAAACACCAAATTTTTCATTAATCAGTAAAGAAATACATTAGTATAAACTTGAAGATTATGTCTGATTACATTTATTATAGGAAGATTATATTACAGTAACTCCCCTCGTCTTGTTCACCCTTGGACTTTTACAGCTTAAAGGAAAATTCCAAAGTAGTAACGAATCCTTCTCATTATGAGACCCTACTGCTTCATGGCTATTGACTGAGCATTCCAAGAGTAGGTGTGCCTCTACATCTTCCATTGAATCATAGGAGCCGATATGATTTCGTTCGCCTTCCTTTTCTACTGTCTTTTGGTCATCTGGTTAGCAGTTTGGCTATTTTTCTTCCTTATCAATAAAGATCGCAACAACTCATTTTTTACGTTATTAAATTCCTTTTATTACTTAATTCACTCTACCTTATTTTTACACTATTTTCCTTTAATTTATTGCTAAGATTATAGGAAAATATATAAAAGTGAATGAAAAATTGTGGTAAAGACGGGCGTGAAACATACCTTCCTCTTGGACCGAAACTTTGGATTATTATTTTGATATGGTCTGTTAAGACTTGTTTTCTCTCTTCAATTGGTTAGTTAAGACTATAGTGTTTTTTAGCACAGGGTGATCCGGATTAGGAATCCCAACTTCATCCTCAGATGACTTCGAGTGCCTACTCAGGAGAAGTGATTGCACTACATTTCCACATTCCAGCATGATGCCAAGCTCCATCTTTGTTCTACAGCACAATTTCTATTGAGAGATGTGTTGAGTTGTAGGGTGTAGTAGTGGAGAATTCATTTGGGTGGTTTATGAGTTGTTTTTCAATGGAGGAAGGTTTCCTTCCATTGAGAGGCTAGTAATGAAATCCCTTGAGCTTTATTGTGGCATTTGGCACCAGGCCACACTGTCATTTGCCCCTATAGCATAGTTTCAGTCGTGGACTGTGTTATTTTAGGGAGGAGTTGTAGGGGTGGTTTCAGTACACCATTTGGGAAGAAAGTTTTCTAGTGAAGGGATCAACCTTTCATCTAGAGAGTATATTGGAGGAGGCTATATTATTTACTACATCAGATCATCCACATCCTTCCAGCTGTGTAATTGCAGTGAATCTTCAGCCCTAGGGCTTTGATTCATTTCTTCTATATTGGTGTATGTCTGAAAAACTCTCTTGGGTTCTTTGTTGGAGATTGTATAAAGCCTTGATCTTCATTGTATATTATCCCTTGAGGCATATGTCAGCCAATTTATATTTTTTATGTTCATTTTTTGTAGCAGTGCTCTTATTACTATGTTGTAGCAATCTTCCGACATTTTGGTATAGTAGTAGCACCTCATTTTTTAGGGGATTTATCTATTATAGGGTTGTTGATTCATATTGTATGATTTGTGCCTCATTGTATTGCACTAGTTTTCTGCTATTATGATTAATAAAATGGGTCCATGTTGGTTTCATATATTTATGTGATGTTATACACTGTTATTTCCATGTTTATGCACTATATTCCTGCTTTTCCCATTTGGGAATATTAGAGTGGTATCAGAGCATAATTTTGGCTCAGCTTGTGCATCTTAAGCCAATATGTCATCAGAACAAGGAAATCCTCTCATGGATAGAGGGAAGAGGTATCTCAGAAGAAACTGGAAGTATTATTATACAAATGATAAAGAAGACAAGGGTAAAATCGCTTTATAAGGAGAATATGAGGAGAAGGATTTTCTTAAGCTTCTTCTTCGAACTATGCAAGACATTGCAAGAGAAATAAAGGAGATGAGGATGGATAGTCATAAAGAATCCCCTAAAGGGTTTCTACCTGGTGAAGGATTTGGAATTTTTCATCACTGGAGTGATCAACCAGTGAAGCAGCAAGTTTCCCAACACTCTACAATGCCTACATTTTTAGCAGTGGGAAATGGAGGGTTTCAAGAACAAGAAACTCTTGAATATCATTTTCTTGAGTATGAGTCTAAATATCAAAGATTCAAATACCATTTGAGATTTCAAAAGTTCTGTCAGATCAAGGACAATAGGAGACCTTGGCATCATAATAGAGGTGGAGGATTCATACAGAATCACGATCTACACTGGACTATGGGAAGATTTTTCTTATGAAAATTTGATGGGTCATCTAAATGCACTACCAAATCATGGGTAGAGAAGCTATACATCTACTTCCAATTGAACCAAGTACCGGAGATGGAGGTCATCAAAATAGTAGTGCTTCACCTTGAGGGTGAGCCACAAGATTGGTGGTTTCATGGTCTTTCTACATTGGGTCATGCCAATGTAACTGCATATTCAGAGTTCACAAGGAGGCTGGTGGAGAGGTTTGATTGAAGAGATCCAGAGGCACATTTCATGGGGATAGATAAGCTCAAACAATCAGGTAATCTAGAAACTTATATTTTTGAATTTCTAAAAATTTCTATTATGGTTCTTGATTTATCTGCAGTAAGGAGGGTCTATATGTTTATTGATGGGCCAGAAAAACCTCTTCATGGGTTCATTAAATCTACCAAACCCACTACCGTTCAAGATGCCATTAAAAGGGCTAGAGATATACAAGATGCCTTGCCAAAAGCAAAGGAAACATTTCAGAAAAATCCCACTTTTCCATCAAAGGGAAAAGATGAGAAGACTCCTTTTTCAAAGGAGAGCCAAAAAAAAGTACCTCTTAGTGATGATGTTCGAAGATATTTGAGGAGAAGGAAGCTTTGCTTCACATTCCAAGAATAATGGGCACCTGAACATAGATTTTTAGTAGGAAAGGCACACTATATAGAGGTGTTTTCAGATGATGAGGAGGAAGAAGAAGAAGAACCAAAAGGAGGTCACAACGTTGGGATAGCAGGAGAGAATCCACCACCACCAGGAGGTGGGAATGGAGAATTTTCTCCAATTGGAGGGGCCCTTGCATCATTGAGAGGAGTACCCAAGTACTTGACCTTGAGGGTTAGAGGTTCTATTTTGGATTAAAGGGTTTTAGTTTTGATTGATAGTGGGGCTACCCATAATTTTATTGATTCCCAATTAGTGCAGAGGAGGGCAATACCCACTGATGATTTTGAGGGATCTTCAGTTTTGATTTCAGGAGCTAGAACTATGTAGTGCATGCATTATGTTCCATATTTATCTATTACCATGGGGACATATATATTTACTGATCACTTCTTTGTAGTTAACATACCTGACACCAATGGGATATTGGGTGTGCAGTGGTTGATTACTTTGGGGAAGGTCACCATAGATTGGAAGACTTTGTAGATGGAATGGGTGGATAGAAAAGGTGGAAAAAATCAGATGATTAGGGGCATGCACACATATCCCTCACAAACAACTTCCACACAGAAAATAAAGATGGATTTTCATAGTGGAAGCAAGGACCTCACAGTCCCATCTATTATGCAGATGACTTTGGCCCATGGGACATTACTGTTTAGTGGAAAACCACCTGGGAGGCCACCTGATTAGGAGTTGGTGAGAAATTTCTCACAACATGTTGCACCACTCATATATCTAGGAGGAGTGGGAACATTGGGAGGTCATGGTACAACACTGAGAGTCTTGGGTAGACTCAAGGAGGAGGGATACATTCTCCCAACATCATCATTACCCACTCTCACCTCACATCTTGCACTGAGAAAGGAGCAGCAGAGGGAGTATAGTAGCCTTCTGATATGTGACTTTGGCATAGGATATGTCAAAGGAGGGGGCAGCCACATGAAAGATGCTTTATATGATAGGTCATCAACACTGTCACTATGGAGGATCGATCCATATTGGAAATCCTAGATGTTGATGGATTATTCCAAGGATATTTTTACTTACATGATACTTGATGACCAGATACTAGAGGAGGGCTATTCAATAAGTGATGGGGTCATATAATATTAGAATAGGATCTTCTTATCCAGAGAATCCAAACTGAAGGAGAAGTTACTACAAGCAAAACATGAAGATTTTTTCTTTAGCCACACTTATTCCATGAGAGCATACCATAACATCATGGAGGGATATACTTGGGAACGCTTTGAAGAGGAGATATATAAACATTTGAGGAGATGGATGGATCATGTGGAGATGGAGGAGATACATAACCCTTTGATGGAGTTATCATAGCCACCTCTTTCCTCTTTGGGAATGAGAGGGGATCTATCTATGAGCCACTCCATTAGTGTGAAAAAATAATATGGTAAGGATCATGTTTGTATGCATAATGATTTACTTAATGAAAATTTTCATTCCTTTGCTATACATGTGTAGGCCATTTCTCCAAATGGGAGCATTCTTCCTTATAAAATTCATGGTCAACTTACGGCCATAAACAATGTTGAGCATGGCCACTCCCTAGGAGGATATAGGAAGATGACATATCATTTAGGGTGTACTCCAAAGGCACCAAACATCACTCACTTTCTCAAATCTTGTGAGAAGACTATGGAAGCAGGTAAGTGGTTGGGAAACCACTTGATATATCATTATCTAAGGCAGACAGGATATATATTGCACTGGATTCACATGTGGGACTATGATCCACCTCCATTTTTGCATATGGCAGCTTATGTATCCTTGATTTTGATCCCATACATTGATGATGTCCTTATTCTTATGGTTGGGATGATTGGAGGAAGGATGCATGTATTGGATATGCCCTTTGGGAGAGAGATTCTCCATGTTTCTTATGCTTCATGTTTCAGGGAGAACATTGGGCAAACCATGATTCCTACATTGGGTGTTTTATTTCCTTATGAGGTGAGTCATTGGCATCTCATGAGAACTTGGAAGGAGAATATCATGGAAGAATTGATTGGGAGACAGTTGGTATATGAGGAGAGCTTATCACATGGAGATGTCACCAATGAAGGAGGAGAAGAGTTGCATCACTCACCTTTACAGTTTCTTGAGGGCAAGCAACATTTGAGAGGGGAGGATTGTAATATTCCCAATTAGCTATAAGCTACTTGGAATATTAATTTTTGTTTTGCTTCTTAATTTGATGAATAAGATGGTATAGAGACCCATAAATCTCCTTAGTAGGAATAAAATCACTAATAATGTGAATGGAGATCACTTTAGTGGCTTGATAAAGCACCCTTATGTGTGAAAAGGGGTTGGTGCATGTAGACTGGGTCAACTTTGACCAAATCAACAGTGTTGTCATGGAGGAGTGGGCAATCATTATGGGACAACATAGTTTTGGAGGGAGACTCCATGCAAGGAAGTAGTGGCTTTAATGAGTGGGGAAAAGGTTGAGGAAGCTCACCAATTATATAAGGAAGGGGATGGTAACCATAGAGGAAGTGTTTTGGATTATTATTTTGACATGGTCTATTAAGACTTGTTTACTCTCTTCGGCTGCTTAGCTAAGACTACAATGTTGTTTAGCACAGGGTGTTCCTGAGTGGGAATCCCACCTTCATCCTCGAGGGACTTCAAGTGCCTTCTAGGGAGAAGTGATTGCACTACATTTCCAAATTCTGGCATTAGGCCAAGCTCCATCTTTGTTCTACAATGCAATTTTTGTTGAGAGATGTTCTGAGTTGCAGGGTGCAGTAGTGGAGAATTCATTTGGGTGGTTTCTAAGTTTTTTTTCAGTGGAGGAATGTTTCCTTCAATTGAGAGGCTAGTAAGGAAGGCCCTTGAGCCTTATTGCAACATTTGGCACCAAGATACACTATAATTTTCCCCTACAGCACAGTTTCAGTCTTAGACTTCGTTATTTGAGGGAGGAGTTGTAGGGCTGGTTTCAGTACACCATTTGGGAATAAGGTTTTCTAGTGAAGGGATTAGCCTTTCATATAGAGAGTCTATTGGAGGAGGCTATATTATTTTCTACATCAGATTAGCCACATCTTTCCAGCTGTGTAGTTCCAGTGGATCTTTATGCCTAGGGCCTTGATTCATTTCTTATATATTGGTGTATTTCTAAAAACCCTCTTGGATTCTTTGTTGGAGGTTGTATAGAACCTTGATATTCATTGTATATTATCTCTTGAGGCATATATCAGCCATTTCATCTTTTGTATGTTCATTTTCTATAGCAGTTCTCTTATGACTACATTGTAGCTATCTTCCAACATTTTTGTATAGTAGCAACACCTCATTATTGAGGGGATTTATCTATTGGAGGCTTGTTGATTCATATTATATGATTTTTGCCTCATTATATTGCACTATTTTTTTGCTATTATGACTAATAAAATGGCTCCATGTTGGTTTCATATATTGATGTGATGTTATACACTACTATTTCCATGTTTATGCACTATATTCTTGCTTTTCTCATCTCTGAATATTACACTATTGGGATTATTTTATGTTGATTAGTCATGCAGAGTTAAATGGAGGACCATTATAGCTTAGGTTCTCCCATTTTCTTCCATTTATGTTTAGTTAAAACATTCGCATTGGATCCCATATCCATAATAACTTTATCCATATCGAATTCTTCTATTTGAGCAGTTAAGCACATCTCTCGCCTAGGTCTTCTTCTTTTTTTGTCGATTTTGTTGATAGCCCTTTGTTCCATATGAGGTTGATATTTTTCAGTGCAGTTATCAATTAATTTTTGAAGGTTTTCAACTGTGTTCTTATTTCAAAAAATCTTGTTATAAGCATGCGGGAACACTTTCAACTCAACTTGATGAGTCTACTCTGTGACATTCACAATAGGCCCAGTCAGTTCTTTTGATGTCGACATACCAAGGTCCAAAAAATTCTTATTTGTTTCTATAAAACTATCCTTCTGCCTTTGTCAGTTAAATCCTTCCTTCTTCTTAGGGGATTTCTAAATCCAGACATCTACAAAAAATTATTTTCCTTCTTCTTTGTCTGCACTAGTTGTTTCCCAACTTCTGGTCACAATATTAATGCTAGGCTCTTCATTGTGTGGCTTTGCCCTCATCATCTTAACGTTCTGCATAGGCATTTGAGTCTTCTATTCTTGAATTTTTGCAAACAGTGGAGGGAAATATTCAATTATCCAACAGAAAAATTATGACTGTGGAGATTCCGATATCTATATCTAAAAATCTTCAATTAGCTGGTCAAATTTCCGGAAATACCTACAAGATGGGTGTGTGAATTTCTGGCAGTCACGCCCAAAGTGGCCAACTTCTCCACTATTATAACAAATAATATGGCCTCTTCCATGACCATATCCTCCTCCTATTTCATGACCTCAGCCCTGAAATCCCCCTTGCCCAAAGGGCAGCAGCAGGCAAATACATACCTATACCTTCCAACTATATTCTATAAGAAGCATCTTGTTCAATCCTTAGGTACAAACTGGTACATTTCTTATCATCATGGCCTACAGACAAACAAAATGTGAAATATAACTACTTGGGAGACTGAATATATTTCTCCAACCTAGGAAAATAGTCTGTAGGGTGTTGTCCATTTAATTGACAAAGTGCACACCATATTGTAGGGCTTGCACTTAGCCTTTCCCCTGGATTAGGCTTAACTGGAGTCCCTCCTCCAACATCTAGATATTCACCATATACCGAGGATTTTTCCTTGTAATTTCCTTTAGCTTTGCAGTGCATATATCGTACTTCTGCATGCATGTCCTTCTCATTATGATTCCACAAATTTTGCAGTTCTAATTGGAGGGTATCCAACTAGCTCTAAATTTTCTGAAACCCGATCTACATTTCCTTAACTGGCAAGGCTTGCAACTCAGTCATGATTTCCAAAGCTTCAACCTAGGTTGCGATCATCTGTTGTGATAAAGGTAGGTGAAAATGTGTCAACAACATTGAAATAAACCATTATTTATGATGATCATCATTAATGGTGAAGCCTTTGTCACTGATAATGTGTTTTGACTATTGATCTACCTCCCTTACAGTTTCCTTTACTTAATTGTGGATATCCTTCAGTTTGGTAACACATTGCGCATATGACTTTGGTTTCCAAAACTACTCATTCAATGCTTTCTTAAGATAATATATTTTTGTATTTGGGTTAGTTTCTAGGTACCTCATGTACCATTCCATCGCGTGTTCCTGGAATGTAGTATCAAGTTGTGCTTTCTTGACATCATCATCAGTAATCTACCCTACTTGCCACACAGCCTCTACGATGAACCTGAATTTCTTAGTGTCTTCATTCTTGACACCCTTAAAAATTTTCTTCTTAATAGAGTTATCCATATTGAATACTGTTATTGCATCATTTTCCATATTTGTATATTTGATGGTCTGAGTTATGGCCTTGGGAAACCCTTTCCCTTAAGACTTCGTCCTTTATCTAAAAATAATTAATTCGAATTCCATACACAACTTTTCCCTCTCAAAAGTGCGTTCACACGCGGGTCCATCTATACCTAAGCCACGTATATAATTTGAAATATGAAAAAATATAAAAATCTCTATTCTAGGGGCGAGGTTTACGGGTCACACCAAAAGCCTACCTACAGGAGCCCATGGCCTAACTGTATCCCAACTGAAACAACTATTTTTGTGTGTTATAAATACACCTCATGGGAAGGCCTAAAGGGGAGAGAAATATAGGATATTGATATTATAGCCAATTAGCCCTTAATCAAGTCTGATTTATCCATGTGCCTCTTGAACTCCCATATTGTGGAAAGCCTTTTTTCCTCATACAGATGGTCATCCCATTTATATGACATCTATGTGTATGCATTTAGAAGAGGATTGTTGAGGCTTGGGTTGGACAGATCTAAAGGATGGTTTTTCTTGGAGCCATGGTTGAACTAGGTGGTTTTCCTCCACATTCTTTCGTAAACATCAATAAAGAAGCTATGTTCTATTCTTGATAGTCATGATCTTTATGCTTTAACTAATTTGATGATCGTAGTATGAATGATTTCATGTTTTGTACATATATGCTTATATGATCTAATGCTAATATATTGAACATGCTTTGAACTACGGCTAAAATATATGATTTTCTTGAATGAGTTGCAGGTTTTGAAGGTTTGGAAGAAGTAGAGGGTTTTAACCCTGTAGGATCACCTTAAAACATAGGATCTATGAGTACTATCCTTTCATCCTATTTTACTAGTTTAAACATTAGGACTGCTTGTTTTCATGCCTCTTGTTGTTGAATGCCCTTCACTCTATTTTGGTTTCCAACCCAGACCCTAGGGTGTTTTATCTCGTAACAGAAATGGCGACTCCACTAGCGATTAAATTATTTTAATTCCTACTTTAGTTTGTTTCTCTATTGATCTAGGATTTATTGTTTGGTTTATTGAATTTTTTAGTATCTTTGATTTATTTTCAATTTGGGTAGAAAGTTTGATCTTTTGCATTAGACCTAAATATTTTTTTTTTCTTTGCTAGGTTTTATATACACATTTTCCAATTCACACAATCATGTACAAACACACCTTTTTCCAAAGAAACACATGCATATGCCCATTTCCTTGAGTACAATCGCATATATAGGCATTTTTGTTATAGCCAAGCCATGCAGTCTTAAATGACTTTTGTTGATTCTGAGACTAGTAAAGGGTTTTGCCTGATTTTTATTGCTTCTGTTTAGTCATTGATGGTCTAGGAGAGTCTTGCTTTTTGAAATTTTTCAATTTCCTAACTCCCTTGGTGGAAAAACATAGTAAACCTAGGGTTCTCTTTTTTGGTGAAGTGTTAGTTCTTGTGTTTGGGTTCAACACTTCTAGCTGAAGTGCTTGGTTGTTATGAGTATTTGGAACAAAGAATTTGTCTTAATTTTCTTATACCCAACCTTTACAATTCTTCACCTTTTCTTTCTTGAAAGTTGGTCTTGTTGGTTTTTTCTTGGTTTTTGAGAAAGGTGCTTCTTGCAATCTTGAAAGTTTTCTTGATCTTATATAAGTTTTCTTGCTCGCTGGAGTTTTTTATACTGTTGTTAAGATCAATTTGTTTGAGTTTGTAACCTTTTTCTGTTTTTAAATCATGGCAGCTTAATGATTTATATGAATTATGGAATTTGAGGGTCCTTATGCTTGAATTTGTGATCTTGAAGTCATTTGGTAGTTTTTTATTCTCAAGAACTATTTGTGTCCTTAAAAAGAAAAAAGATAAAAACATATTTGTGTTGCCTTTATTTTACTTTTGGTTTTGTTTTTGGTATTCTTATCATATTTGAGCAAGTGTAAAATATTTTCATTTGGTTGAATTTTCTTGATTTTATGGAAAGTTCTTGTTTGAATCTCTTCCTCCTTTCATCATTTTTTGGTGTCTTGATATTTTTTGAGAAACACGCTTGTTTTTAGAGTAATCCTAGAATATCACATTAGGCATTTATAGTTTGCATTAGAATTGTTGCACATTTTTAGTATTTTTGTAGATTTTTAGTGTGTGAAAATGTATTTTGAAAAAGAAAAGAAATGTTTTCTTTCATTAGTTTGTTCATAGTACCATTTGTATAAATCTCTTTCATCGAAGAAAAAGTTGCATCTACATGTAGCCATGTTTCTATTGGTTTCTTCTTGCATCCAATAACAGAATAAGTTTCACTTCCATATTACCCCTGACTTAATGACAACCATTAAAATCAAGCACTAAAAAAAAAATGAACTAGAATATTTTTTATTTTTCATTATATACATAAACTATTCTATGTCATTAGGGCCTTAGAATGGCATGTGCAGAGTTAATTCTCAAAGGCCATTCTAAATTTAAACATAGAAGTTGATTAAAAGAGTGAATAAAGTGTCATTAAGTTTTTTGAGAAAGCTTTCCTTATCGGGGATAAGCACGGGGGCGAGTGAAAGAAGGGAAGAGAGATATCCCCTCTCCTACTTGTCATATCCTAACCAAATATTGTTCCACTCGGCTGCCGATATGAACTAGTGACCTTAGTTTCCATTCCTAGGCATCGCATAGGTGTGAGTGCCGGGGTGAATACTCATTGTACCTGAGGTAGACATTGCATCACATTAATTAGTACTTCTAGAGGGTGCCCTTACAAAGCTTGAGTACTTGCACTGGCAAAGGATTTTTTCTCGAGTTCAACGTAACTACTTATGTTAGCTTCACTAGTAGGCTTGGGGCATAATTATCCTAGAATATTTTTGGAAGGTCCTTATATATTCACTTTCTTGAATTTTGGTTTCTGGTCTTAATCACCTAGAGCGGAAATACATGAAAGTAGCTTGATTGGTTGCATCTTTAAGGACATTTTAGTGACTGCTCTTTTCTCCTAGATTTCCATAGATTTATAATTTTTTGAGTCTATAGAAGTTCTCTTAATAATTGAAAGTGGCTTATCAACCAACTCATCGGTCTAGGAGGCTTCGTGGGATCTCACCTACGAGTGTCGAGCCTTCTTCTAAAGGGCGTAGGCAAAATTCTTCTGGTGATTTTAAATCAGTAGTAACAAACAGATAAGAGAGTGATCCTCTGCTTGGGGCTATAGTTTCATAGGGTTCTCCTAGTGTATGTCGTGATTTGGACAGGAGCGCTAGAGTCCTTTCCATGGTTCTCTTATAGTCAGAAGATGAAGTTCAGGTTCAAGATATTCCTGAGTCCCCTATGACTCATTCTTCACCTCTTTCTCTTAGTTTTCCAAATTTTGTATTATACATTGGGACCCCGATTCACATGCCGGAAGGCCCTACTTTTTCTCCTTATTTTCTTTTGATGGCCACTAATGGGAGCATGATTTCATCTATGATTACTACTAGTGTGCATACTCCTCTTTTAGTTGAAGGAGGAGGTACAAATTCTATATATACTATCACTCTTATTATTGTTATTTTTGGCTCTACCTCCATTCCATATTTGAGTGGGGGAAACCAACCTTTTTCCTCCCACATTGGTTCTTTTGGGATGCCTTCTAGTGAAATTCCCTCAGTTCCTTTAACCATTTCATCTGAAGTTTCCACACCTATGTATTCTATGGGTAGTGTTTCAAGATATTTCCAGGTTTTTCATTTTGGGAGTGGTCATATCCCTCATTCTAACCATTCTTTAGGATATTTTCCTTTATCTGCTTAAGGTCAACGTTTAAATCCTTTTCAATGAGTTCAAGGCTTTAATTCTTTTCAAGGATGGACTAACCATGATTTTAGTGGTTGAGGAACTCGGAATCAGTTTGTTTCTGGTCAATAGGGGAACATACCTTTCTCCTCTATAGGAACCTCTCAGGATTTTTTTCCCTTTGCTAATGTGTGGAACCCTTATCAAGGGCTCTCCTCTCCTTTCAATACTATGATTTGGGGAAATATTCCTGGCTATGGTAACCCTTCGGTGGGAGGAGGTCATACTCTGATTTTTTCTATACCACAAAGTTTTCCTTACTGTTCATTGTATTCTATGAACAATCCTTTGCAACCTGGTACCTCTAAAAATCTAGGTTATTCTTTTCAAATGTTGGGAATCCTTCTGATGGTGGGTGGAATTATCAACATCCTTTGTGCTTACCATTCCTAGCAACTATGAATTTTCCATATCTTTCAAAATTTACTAACGATCCAATTCGATATAACTTGGCTTGGCCTCTGGTTCCTACAAACTTCCATTGGATATCTCAAAATTTGAAGGAAATTCTGGAGAGGATCTAGCTGACCATGTAACAACTTGCCATTTATGGTGTACATATAACTCCCTTATTTATGATTCAATTAGGTTGATATTTTTTCAACGCACCTAAACTGGAAATATGGCCAAGTATTACCAAATTCTTAGTGGGAATACCTTTGCTTCATTTGGATAATTGGCTACTATGTTCTTGAACCATTTTTAGTTGCCCATTCGGTATGATGTTGAAACTGAGCTATTGGATATTTTCCTACAAGACAAGGAAACCCACATTTTTTACCATATTCAGGACTGGCGAAGAAGGAAGAGGCTCATGAGAGCCTATATTCCTAATGAATTCCTTTTGTAATGGTTCTTAAAATTTTACATGTTGAAATAGCGAAGGATGTATCACTCTCTGTTGTATTTACCGAAGAGCATGCTATACTTAGAGCCCAAAATTAGACCTTATATATTCTCAGTCTGGGATTTTGTATAATATTTTTCCGGATGGTCCTCGATCCAAGATATATTTATCCAAACCAAAGCCAGTTCCCCAGGTCGACGGGTTATTATGATCAATGGATATCAATACATCTAACCTCTTAAATCAGTTGCAACAATTGTCTTTACAGACTGCTTCTTCAATTCAGGCATCGTCGTTAGTGTCTATGCCTTCTCAACCATTAAGTATTAAGATTTTCCAATCCTCTAACCCCAAATGAAATAAAAAATTAGATGGGAAGAAGAAGGGACATAATAAGAAGAATGATAAGGATGGGAAGGGTAATGTGAATAAACCCAGTAATTATGTTGGGTAGGGTAAGAAAGAGTAAAAAATTAAAGTTAAGTTTCCTTGAAAAATGTGCACTAGAGAAATTTTAACTCATCTTTTCCCGAAGATTCAGGATGCTCAGCGCTTGTTAGCTCAACAGGTTTCTTCTAGCTCCCAGGTTTTTCTAAATAACCCTTTTCCCCAAGGGAAACAAATGCTTACTAGTGCGAATGCTAATACTAGAACCCCCATAGGGGGCAATGAGGAGGGGGAAAATCCATCAAATGTATACATGAAGAGTTCTCATGTTGATGTTATGACAAGGTCACATCATTATGGTGAAGCCAAATCCTCTAAGGCTAAGGCCACTCCTGATGTTTTAGAGCCACTCCATATTGAGAGGCTCGCAGTTGAGCCTATACCTCAGATGCCAAATTATTAGGGGTAAAATGCACAGGTGGTAGCTAGAGTAAGATCCCTCTTGAGCCCTCCCAAGACCCAAGGGAGACAGTCAAATTGGATACAACATTCACAAATAAACTACATACATGATAATAATAATGCTTAATTGAAAAAGTGAGATATTGAAGGATTACCTCGATGTAGAAGGAATATATGTTGGAGATTGTTATGAAGTGTGGCAGAAGTCCTCCTCACTAGCTCCAAGTTTGAATCTTGCAAACAAAGAAAGAACTAGTGTAATATCCATAGTTTTATCACTACATGGAATCAAACAAGTATATATTCAAACATTTAAATATGTATATCTAATCCACTTATATCATGTCTCTTAAACAAATAAATAATAGATACATCAATAATACACCAAGTGGACAAAATAGAAGCAGTTCTATTATTTAGAGAAGGAAGATTACAACCCTTAGTTTGGTCAAGCTTACCTCAGTCCTTCGACTCCTCGCTCTCTCTCCCTGTAGAAATTATACAAGATGCATGTATATTACCGGACTCTCCTGATCTAAAAAATTCATCTTATGTTAAATACAAAATCCTTCCACTTAATTCTTTGCAAAAATTAAATTTCCAATTGCAAAAAACATATGAAGCAAATCAATCGCACATAACAAGAATGTTTTATCGAGAAAGCTTAAAGCTAAAAACCCTAACTATCATATAATATGTATATCAATGGAACATGTAACAATCTCATAAAAATATCATAGCATAGAGCTCTCAGTACAATCAACAATCATCACACACTGTCATGCAGAAATTTGCATATTTATGCACCAATTTCTTGCCTCCTGACAGCCTGCCTCCACTGTGCATTCCTTAAATGAATTCGATCTTTCCTTGCATCAACTGCAAAATCCTCATTGGAAACTCCAATGTCTGTGTAGATGAATTTAATGCATCACTATAGTAACAACAGATAGTCCATCTCACCCTTTCACCTATCTCTCCACTGGGTCTCCACTTGAAGTGACATGAAAGTAGTTAACTATTGTATTTGTTAGTTGCAAGTGAGTCTCTTGTTGTGAATTAATTAAATAATTAATTCACTAAACTCTCACTAGTGTATCTTTAGTTACAACTAGAAACAACTAGCACAACTGAGTTTAACTCACTTAACTAAGTTAAATTAAATAAAAAATCACATAACTACTCTTCCAACTTTGTCACAACTTGCCACTATCAGTTATAACTGAGTCCTCCATACATGAGTCACCAACCACCCTAGGAATTGTGTAATTCCTTCAACCCACTAATGTGCTACACCTGTTCACTAAAATAAAGTTCTCCAAGAGAATAAGTTGTTGTTTATTGTCTGATTATTATTAAGGGCTAATAATAATAGACATGCATCTATTTTTAGATTAGCGATTTATAAATAGAATTTGCCCAATATTCTAAAAATATAAATTCATCCAAAGATATAATTTTCTCAACCATCTAGAATCAACATCCTAATAACTTTAGAATGTGCTCACCATTCTAAAAAATAGACATATACCTAAAAATATTTTGCGGGAACTACTTAGTGAAGGTGCTTAATTTTCACTAAGGTCATCGTCTTGTTGAATCTCAACACTCCCTCTAAAAAATATAGTGATTATCCTTCACCCCAATCCTTTCTCAATCATATTAAAATTTTCTCCTGGTGAGTGCCTTCGTCAAAAAATATCTACATCATGATCTTTCGTAGGAATGTACTGAAGCAACATGATCTTCTGTTGAACATAATCTCTGATATGATGATACCAGGTATCTATATTCTTAGATCTATAACGAAACACAGGATTAATCGAGATTTTAATGAAACTCTAACTATCACAATAAACCACCATAGGATCTAAATGAGAACTGAAAAAACCTACCAGGATCTTCCTCATCTAGATAGCCTCACATGCAGCTTGAATTGCTGCCATGTATTCTGCTTCCGCTGAACTGAGTGCCATGGATCTTTTTTTCCTGCTATACCAAGAAACAACTGTATATCCAATACTAAAAACCCCTCCTGATGTGCTCTTTCTATCCATTGGGTTTCCTGCCCAATATACATATATGAAGCCATGCAACTTCACCTCATTCATCTGTCTGTAGCACAAGCCATACTCAGATGTGACCCTGAGATATCTCAGGACATGCTTGCTTGCCTTCTAAAAGAGCTTGGTAGGCTTAACCATCACTTGACTAAGCTGGTTCACTGCATAGCATATGTTCGGTCTTTTATTAACTAAATACATGAGCGAACCCACCAACTGTCGATAGACAGTAGCATCCACTACCTCTACCAATGTAGCATCCTCTTTCCTCCAGTTTCCTGAAAGAGGAGTATCCATGGGCTTGCAGTCCTGCATGTGAAACTTACCAAGTATCTCTCGAGCATACTTTCCTTGAGACACAAATAGTTCACCTTCTTGTTGCCATATTTCCAATCCAAGGAAATAATGAAGGAGGCCCAAATCCTTCATCTCAAACTCCTTTGCAAGATCCTCCTTGCATGAGTATATCAACTGCTCATCACCCGTTAGTATTAAATTATCAACATAAATAACAATGATTAAAATATTACCCTCCACCACAATTTGGTATAGGTTTGCATTCGCCTCACTCTTGGTGAAGCCAATTCTAGTGAAGTAGTTGTCGATCTGTGTGTACCAAGCATGGGGTGCTTGATTCAACCCATACAACACTCTTTTGAGTCTACACACATGTGACTCGCTGTTGAAGATCTCAAATCCTTCAGGCTGCTCAATGTACACTTATTCCTCAATGATCCAATTAAGGAACACAGTCTTCACATCCATCTGATGAATGTGCCAACCCATCTGCGCTAAGAGAGCAAGGATGGTCCTTAAGGAATATGTTAGGTCCCTATATTAATAGTATAGTCCCTTATTGTTGTTAGTGTGACCCCCTTATTTTTATTATTGTACCCTTATTGTTATTATTGTGCCCTTAAACTATTATTGTTAGGTCGGCTAGGATTACATTGTGGCCCCACTAGAATTACATTGTGGCCCCATGGACTCCTATATATAGAAAGGAGGTTTTGTAATTTGAATCATCCAAGAATTTTTCATTAATGTAATGTACTGGAGGTTTTCCCCTCAACGTGGCTTATTTATAAGGCACTTATATCTCTTTTCTTCTCTTTTTGGAGTTGGTTTCAGAACATTTGGTATCAGAGCTTTGAGATTCTAAGGTTTCGCTGCTCCAAATAGGCCATCATGGAATTTTTTCTATAACGTTTTTTCTACGAAGGTTCAAAATATGAAATTTTTAGAGTACGAAGCCAAAAGCCTGAAGAACATCATCGGAAAATTTCAGAGCTTGGTTCACAACATTTTCAGAGATATGATCTCTGCAAGTTAGGCAATTTTGCAGGCTCCTAAATTTAACCTAAACAGGTCATCATGGTATTTTTGTAATAACTTGTTTTCTACGAAGGTTCAGAAGCTGAAATTTTTAGAGTGGGAAGCCGCAATCCTAAGGAACATCATCACAAAATTTTAGATATTGGTTCGCAACATTTTCTGAGATATGATCTGTGGAAATTAGGGCTTTTTGAGGCTTTTTAATTTCACCTCAAAGAGGTGATCGTGGGAAAATCTTCATAGCTCTCTCTCTGAGCATTGGATTAGAATTCTGTAAAAATTGGCCACAATTAACAGATTGTAGTATTTGATCTATCAATTTCAAAGCCAAAGGAGGAAACAGTGACACGTGGCAAGTCATACAAGTTCGCTCTACTGAACCAATCAAAAATTGGGTCATTGTGGGAGATTGGACATAACTTTGCCTTGAAGAATCCAAATCAGATCAAACCTATGTCATTTGAAAGAAGCTTTATAGGGCTACTACAACACTGAATTTTAGATATTGAGGATCTGCAATTATAGAGATAATTCAATTTCAATATCGAGCTCCTCAAAAGCAAGTAAAAGGTGTGTATTTTTGTTAGTATGAATCTTTCGTCGAAGTGTACGAAAAAAGACCACTTTAGCTACGCATAACTTATAGCCCTAACATAAAATATGAATGCCAATATATTCAGATCTACAGTTAGTTGATCAAGACAAATGCTGCAAAAATCCAGATCTATGCATAAAAATACGTTTAGTAAAAATAAGGTTTTTCCCCATGCATCCAATAGACAAGACAAGAATAATATTTTTGAAAGAATTTTATATTAAGGGCACCTGGGAAGAAAACAAGAAAGGTGTTACCAATTCTCCTGAATGGCATGGGTTCTTTAAAGTCCCCATCACTTTAGATCTAGAATTTCTCTCTCTTGTTGGTGTAGAAAACCCAGACAAACATAGAACTCAAAGGGAGCTCACAAAGTAAATAATGGAAAATTTGACATTGATAATGGCTTAAAGTCAGACCAAGAGCATAGATCTAAAGTAATCTAATAGGAAAAAAAAGGTGACCAATGAATGGAAAACCCTTCTATTTATAACAAAATATTGGGTCATTCTAGATCTTGGTGCATGATTAAAATAATATTAACCAAATCTAGATCCACCTTTTATGGAATATTTTATTATATTTGTTGAAGGGAAAAGGTATTTGACTTGGGTCAAATCCCTTTATTTGTAACTAATAAATAAATAAATGATTTATTTATTATTTTAAGGAATTGGTTGAATGATAATTAAATAAATAATGATTTATTTAATTATTTATAGATGATTTAGTCATATTTAACAAGGAATATTATTTAAATAAGATTTAAATAATTATTCCTAAAAAATAATAAGATAAATAAGGATTTATCTAATTAATTTCCTTGTTTTGGGTTAAATATGACATGGAATAATAATTAAATTGTTGTTTAATTAATTATTCCATGAGGAAAATCAAACAAATATAGATTTGTTTAATATTTCCCTTTAGGGTTTCTTGTTTAGACCATAAACAACCTAATAAATGTGTTTTATTAAGTTATTTTACATAGTGAAAGCAATTTTACTTAGGGTAAAATTGGTCTTACATGGTGTACTTGGGTCCATATAATGATAATAGGTTAGATGACAAAAAAATGGTGTAACAGATTGCCCCCCAGCGTGCGAGTGTTAGGAGCAAATTGTATGACCGAAGTACGTTGTAAAAACTCAACCACCAAACATCAAAAGGGAAGTCAGAGAGAGAAATGTAAGGTAGTCTAATGTGCTAAAGAACAAGACCCTGAGGAGACGAGACTTACAGGTGCAACAAGTCTCTTTTTATGAGAGGGTACCTGTGCTAGATGCGGCAGGGGAGGCATACCTATGCCCACTGAGACAAAGTACAAAAGAATAGTGCATCCATTAAACAAGGGACAGAACTATAAAGTACATGCTGGCATAAACATGAGCCATATAAAAGATAGAATGATGAATCCCACATACAAGTTGTGCCTGGGATAACAGCCAAGACTTATACGATAATATCTGAGTACATGAGATACAAATACAACCCAAATTCCCCCTATAAATGGGGAAGGGCTCGCAAAATCTGACTGATACATGCAAATCAAAGAGGCATTGCAAGTGGCTAAGGCTGACATCATCAAATATATGGAGCTGCATCGAAGGCTGCAATGAGGAGGGCATCCGGGCATGTGGGGGGCTACCTGCAGGGCCACCCCCTCATGAGGGTTGAGACATCTCACACACACCCAAGAATCACCAATATCTACTGCTACATCACTGTAACATCAAGTATATAGATCTCGATCATGCTAAAAGGAGCTGGAGCTGAGAAACAATCAAGTCAAAGGGTAATGAGAAATCCCTTTGCCTGATTCGAGGCACAGAACAAGTGTGGAAGCTGGAACCAAGGTACACCGCCCTCTAGACCTGTCTTCTGGAATGAATGAGCTAATGTCGACAGAAGGAGGTCCGCCATAGGTGAGGCAATAAGGGATCCTCAACTAAGGCATGAGAGAAAATAGTAGAGCGACTGACAGACTGACACTAAGGATGATGATGAAGTGGGGGATACTGAGTAGAAAATGGATGACTTCCCTTGTTAGAGCATAAAGGGCATGGATGACTTGGCAGCAACTGATATAATATCATGAGGAATAGGTGACAGTGGGGCTGAAGGCCATAATGTGCGACATGAGAGAGGGACCAAGCAATGAAGGATGGAGGACTATGGCGGGTTACAAAGGGACTCAGGATAGACTCCATGAATGTGATGATGACTCAAATCGGATGCTCTAAACAAGGGTGACTCAATGGTGTTGCCACATAGTAGAGGTCCAAATGGGGGACCATAAAAACATGAGTACAAGGGGGTATCTCATGAGAAAAATCGACATGAACAAGGACAAGTAAGGAGGCAAAGTGGTGCCCCAAGTATAAGTGCTATAGATGAGGAAATTTTATTTGGAGGAGAGGTGAATAGACCCTTCGTGGAAAAAATGTGTCTTGGTGAGGTATCAAATCACGAAAAACTAACAGATACCCATTTGCGTGCTTAGTGACATCGTTCCAATGGTGCAGACGGTTTGTCAAATGGAGCTACAGTTTGGCCGTAGCAGGAGAAAGAAAAATTGGGGGTTTCTCTTCTAATAGGGCCTTTGCCCTCCAAATGCATTCATTTGATTGTGTAGCTGTGGTGAATGTAGAGAGGAGAGAAGGCCCTAAATCTTGTGGTGATCGTAGCAGACAAACCGACTGTTGGAATCGAGATCCGTCAGTTGCAGGTACGAGGCCTAATCCTAATCTTTCCTTTTGATTGATTGCAAGTTTAGATTAGGGTCCTAAATCTTGGGAAAAGTGAGGCGCTGTTGACTAGTGTTTTAGAGTGAGGATGGCAAGAATTAGATGATCAGTACATAGAGCTATGTATTGGTCTACCCTTGGAATGGCGAGGTGTCATGCAGCGCATGACGATGGCCGATCAGACTGTGCATGATCTACAAGCTGTGGGAGTAGAGCCATTGGCTCGAGATCGTCCAGATATTGATTAGATGTAGGTCAGGTGGTGCCCCCTAGTGTGTATGTAGGGGCAAGTGGTGCCCCCCATTTTTGAGTTTTGTTTTTTGGAACATGCTATGGGCATGTCATATGTATCAGAGTGGATGGACTCTAAAAACATGTTGTACGACACATATTATGGATATGCATCATTTTGAAGATTTTGAATGTTATTTTCTTGTAGGAAATGTGTGTGATAAATGCCAATCAAGAACATGGTTTGAAATTCTATATACGTAGTGATTTTGTGCTCTAGGTACATGATTGAAAATAATGACTCTAAATTCACGTTTCAAAATTTTCAGCCGTAAATATTGTCTAAAAAGGATAGGATTATGCACATGATAGACATCATTGATTTGCATGACAAGAAGCAGGGAATCTAAATGAACATGCGGATGGAGGATGTGATGAGAGAGGGCATCGGCTAAGAGACCATGCACTACATCATATTCTCCCTGATTATTGGTGGCAGCACGAATGCAGACCCCATTGGAGAGAATGAGGGTATGCAAGGGGGTAAAAATGGCCCAAGCTACCGAGGCTAGATTTCGGGAATAGCAACTTGCACCATCGGCGTAGCCGATATAGGGTGTGGACGGGAGGTCTTGCGGAAGAATGTCACAAGACAATAAATGGGAGGAGGAAGAACAATGATGGTAGCATGAGTGTATAGTAGACATCCAACGACAACTATGGGAGGGAATAGTCTAGATAGGATGGCTATGACTCATAAACTGACTAGAGGGTGATGTATGAGGGATACGGGAGGGAAAGCTGGTGCTCATGCTGTGGAGAACATCATAGATACGGATGGTATCATCCCAGTTATGGGTGGGAAAGAAAAGGTCATGGAAACCACATGACGCTGCAAAGCTACCTAAATCATCATCATGGGAAGAGAGGCTCACATACGGATCATCACGGGGGATGATAGAAGAACAGGTAAAAATATGGTCAAATGATGTGGAGCCCAAGAATATTGCTGAAGGGGGGCCAAGCGAAAAAAAAGGAGGGGATTCAGAGGGAATGTACTCCGAGGGTCACATGGATGATGATAGGTAGAGGATGGAGGCGGCAGGTTCTATCATCTCAACATCTGAGGGGGGAATGTTAATGGTAGCAGGGGGATCCTCAAGCTAACTTGACACATACTGTGCGAGGATGGGAGAGGCGGATTGATTTTGTTGAACCTCATACTCGCAAATGACCTCTAAAGAGGCTCGGTAATGTGTCAGGTGAGGAAAATGGTGGGAATAATGGCCATGGGACACCACACAGATCATAGAGTTTGTTGGTGCGAAGATTCTTTGGGTTCTTGGCTGCAGACGAGGAAGAAACAAAGGGTTCTAGGACCATAGACTCGAGGAATGCGACTGTAACCATGGGTTTAATACGGGGAAACTCAAGACAAGTATGGGTGGCATGATCGACGACATCACACAAGGCACAAGGCTTGGCGGGTGGAGGAGGGGTAGGGTCAGTTAGGGTGGGCTTGTCTTTGGATGCCCCCTTGCAAGCTTTTCCTTTCTTTCCAGTAGCTCTCACAATAGGAGAAGGGTCTTGTTGAGGTGCTAGTAGCACTGTAGTGATGAAAGAAGCTATGGGAACCGGTTGAATCGGTGTCAAAGAAAGGTATGGTTTGGGGTGACCTAGTGGGGTAGAGACTGGAGGGTTAAGGTACCAGACAGATATGCCCAGCATCAAATTGGGGAGGGAGAGGGTGGCCATGATGGGGACCGAATAGACTCTGGGAGGGGGAGCAAGGAAAGGTATCTGACTAGCGGGGTAATGGCCAAGAGGGATGGCTCCAAAATGGTTGAGACCTGGTGGAACTGACCTAGGAGGGTAGAGAGGCTTATGGGTACCAGATGTAGGAGAAGGACCAGAAGGAAGAGGTTCGGCTGGCTGAGGCGAAGGGCTAGAAGGAGGTTGAGGTTGCTAACTAGCCGAAGCAGGCCACTTAAGTTTAGCCTGAGACGATTACATCATGCAAACATTCACTAAGCTTGGATCATAGACAGGAGGAGGAGGAAGACCAGGGAAGGTTCAAAGCAAGGAGGATTATTTGTAGATGTCGGGGGAGACACTGGTCAAAGAATCGATGGTTTGCTTATTGCCTACAGAAGAGATGGTTGAATCAGGGGAGGTCTGAGATTTTGGCTCATGATATGTCAACTGGTCAATGGTGGCTATCTTTCCATTATGAGGGAAAAACATCTTGCGGTGGACCATGGATGGGAAAACAGACATGGCATAGGTGTAGCTATGCCCCAAAAGAATGTTATAATCAAGAGGGGCGTCGATGACTTCAACGTCAACGCAAACAGTCTTGCCCGCAAGAGTGATAGGACAATTATGGAATAGGCCAATGGGCTGGGAGGCATGGCCATCCCATGCATGAAGGGTGATTGTGGAAGGGGCCAACTCAGGAGATCTGATTTGTTTCCAAACCGAATCAGACATCACATAGGTAGATGCCCCCTCATCAATAATACACCAAGACACATTAGCGTTTCAAATTTTGACAGGGATTTGGAAAGCAACGGAAGCAGGAAGGGGAGGATGGTCTGACTGACGGGCGTCGAAAATAATCAATTGGTCATCAGCAGGATTTATAGCACCCATGGCGGATAGTAGAGCCTTCATTTGAGAAGGACACAACTGGAGGAGTTCTAGTGTTGAAATGGCAATAGGAGATTGCACCAAATCATCTACTATGCTATATGAATGAGTAGCTCGACCAGAAGCATCATTTCGGCGTAATGGGCCCTTAGGAACCTTGGTATGAACCTTAAATTTGGGCTGAGGTATCTACAAAGGACCATTTGGTGTCGAAAGAGGCTCTGTAGGACCTGAAGAATGTGACTTGGGGACAGAAAGAGTGGGAGGCTTGGGGTACTGACGAGACCGAGTTTGAAGGTTAAGGTCGACGGTTAGAGTTGGTCAAAGTTCATCATGAGAATCTGGTAATCGAAGGAACTAGAAGGGGAAGGTTGAGTGGTTACCAGTGTGTGAGGTGGTTGGGTAGCCACGAATCCTTACTGAGGGAAAGGATCGGTAAACACAGTCGGTTGAGAAGTAGCCGCATTAGGGGGAACAGTAGGGGAGGCATGATGTCCTCACAATGTAGCCTGAGACTCCCACATCTACTGCATCTGTGGTAATAGGGGACAATCGTGAGTGTAATGACCATAAACACCGCAACATGAACAAGGCTTATTGGTATGAAGAGGCTTGTCTGGCTTGGGCTGAGTGCCCTATTACTGGTTAGCAGTGTTAGATTCAATACCTAAAGGATTGGATCCATGATTACTAGGGGTAGTTTGATTTTGATTTCATTTCCTCTTTCTTTGAGAAGAAAGAGGATTAGTCGTGCCCTGCTATGCAAATATGTGCCCCGGAGGGGGTGGTATTTGTTGTTGCTGGGGTTGAGAAGGCAAGGGAGGTGGAGGTGCAAATTTTGAAGGAGCTGGGGCACCAAGCTGTGGATAAGGATACTAGGTAGGTTGGGCAACATTGAGGTAAGCAGGAGGTTGGGAAAAAGGAGGAGGCATGCCATATCCTAGATACATGCTACCTAGAGGGGGAAAAGTGTTAGAGGTGTTGGCCCCTCCCGGAGGGAGACCATAGCCCATAGGAGGTTGAGCGTACAGATTTGAAAGAGCTCCAACAATACCATCAACAGAATGAGATGCCCCCGGGGCGTTAGCGCCATCAGGTCTGGGGAGGTCAGGAAGGACGATATAAACATAACCAGACTGAGCATAGATGAGGTCATATTTCAAGGCTATTTGGAGGGTGGCTTCTTCAGTTTGAGGGGACTGGGATGCGACATCTTTGCCTATGGTAGGTGAGAGAGATCTAAGGAACCAGTCCATGTAGACCTGATATTAAAAGGTAGGATCTTGACATAGGCTCTTTCGTCTCCACCATTCCTGGACATGAGCGGAAAGGCGGGTCACAGATGATTGATGGAAGGAAGTCAAGAGTTCAGTACCAGTGTCGTATCGGAGAGGGAGCTGGAAATAAGATAAGAAGGCTTGGGAAATGGTCACAAAGGTGGTATGGGAAGAGGCAGTATGATATACATACCACTTAGAAGCTTTGCCTGTAAGTGTGCGTTGGAACAATATAAGACAAATGGAATCATCAGTAATGGAATTGGATGAACACCACATGTGGAAAGATCGGATATGGTTGGAGGGACCTTCTCCAGCAAGGCCTTCGAACTTGGGGATGTTGGAAGGGAGCTTGGTCGGCATAGTAGGCCAACCAACATCGTGGCAGATAGGATCATTAATCAACTGATTGAAATCGGGGAGACTGAGATGCAAAGGGACAGTCGAGGTAGTTCCTGTGGTGGTTTTCTAGTAACATTCCCAGAATTAGGGCCGAGGTTGCCGCTAGCATTAGGCCCGAGACCAGACATGGTGAAGATAATAGGGGGAGAACCAGAAGTAGGGGGAGAACCCAAAGAATTAGAAGAGGATTCAGAGTGCGGACTCAGGGGAGGACTAACTTGATGACGACGGGAAGAAGCAAGTCGACCAACCAAAAACTGAGGGTGAAGGCCAAGAAGTGTCTGGGATATAGGCCTTGGGGGCACAATGATGACAGAAAAAAGGGAAGAAGAATGACCAACAAGGGCAGGGAGGTGCAGAATGAAGTGATTACAATGTCGAAACAAGGGCATAAAGGTGCAGTGTCAATTGATTTTAAAGTCTTTGCCTGGCGGTGTTAACCAGGCTCTTCTTCACTTAGGGTCAGTGTGTGGCATGTGTTAATTTTAATTTTTAAACCCAAACGTTTTGAGAGTAAAATAAAAAGTGTGCTACGTAACTGAAAATAAATTTGCAGAGAACAGTATATAATGCTGAAATAATAGAAAATTAATAGCTAACAATGCATCGATCTAACCCAAGAAGGTGGGTCTCTAAAAAATAGTCTAAAAGAGGGAAAAAATCTAGTAAAAACACAGTAAAAAGGGGCCAATAGATCTAAGGTCAGGAATGACAGGGATCTAAAGGAGAAATCTGCTGAAAAGAGGTGTAGAAAACAGCAAAGAGGCAGAGGCAAGGTTGCTGCAACAAAGGATGAAATCAGCTAAAGTTAGAAGGGATAAGCAGGTGACCCTAGAGGCAAACCCAAACAAAACTATATGAGGTGATTTGAAAGGGAGAAGAGCTGATCTAAAAGGGATCTGAAAGTGAGGTATCAGATTTGAAAAGAAAAAGGATGAAACTCTAAAAATTCAGATGGTTGAAATAACTAAAACTCTTCCACAAAAAGTGGAGGGTAATAAAGCCCTAAGGGGATGGATTCCCACTTAGTTGATTAAAACAGATCAGAAATAGATCTAAAATAGCTGAGACAGAGGTTGGAAAACCCTGACAGAAGCTTCAGACAAACCTAGAAAAATTGCTGGAAAATTGCAGAGAAAAGTGCAGGTCGCAGGTTCTGACCTGTTTTCTGTCCAGGTCACAAATTCGGGGATGAAAAGTGCATCCTAAAGTCCAAGTCACAGGTTCTGGGCCAAAAAGTGCGACTTGCAGCTTCGGATGTCTCGGCGGCAGATTTCAGAAAAAGTTGTCGTCTCAGTTGCGGCTGATGTCTGTTACCTACGCAATAGGGCCAGAAACACACAGAGTTAGAAATTTTAATGTTTGAGGGTTTTATAGATGAAAAATGACATAAAAATAGAAAAAAAAAAACTAAAAATAAACCCTAGGGTCTGAAGTGGCTGGATATGCAGGAAAATGAAAAACGGCGGCAGTCATAATTGAAAACCCGTGTGGAGTCGCCAATTGTTAGTATGAATCTTTCGTCGAAGTGTACAAAAAAATACCACTTTAGCTATGCATAACTTATAGCCCTAACATCAAATATGACTGTCAATATCTTCAGATCTACAGTTAGTTGATCAAGACAAATGCTGCAAAAATCTAGATCTATGCATAAAAAGACATTAAGCAGTAAAAATAAGGTTTTTCTCCATGCATCCAATAGACAAGACAAGAATAATATTTTTGAAAGAATTTTATATTAAGGGCACCTGGGAGGAAAACAAGAAAGGTGTTTCTAATTCTCCTCAATGGGATGGGTTCTTGAAAGTCCTCAGCACTTCAGATCTAGAATTTCTCTCTCTTGTTGGTGTAGAAAACGTAGACAAACATAGAACTCAAAGGGAGCTCACAAAGTAAATAATGGAAAATTTGACAATGATAATGGCTCAAAGTCAGACCAAGAGCATAGATCTAGAGTGATCTAATAGGCAACAAAAGGTGACCAATGAATGGGAAAACCCTTCTATTTATAACAAAATATTGGGTCATTATAGATCTTGGTGCATGATTAAAATAATATTAACCAAATCTAGATCCACCTTTTATGGAATATTTTATTATATTTGTTGGAGGGAAAAGGTATTTCACTTGGGTCAAATCCCTTTATTTGTAAATAATAAATAAATAAATGGTTTATTTATTATTTTAATGAAGTGGTTGAATGATAATTAAATAAATAATGATTTATTAAATTATTTATAAATGATTTAGTCATATTTAACAAGGAATATTATTTAAATAAGATTTAAATAATTATTCCTAGAAAATAATAAGATAAATAAGGATTTATCTATTTAGTTTCCTTGTTTTGGGTTAAATATGACCTGGAATAATAATTAAATTATTGTTTAATTAATTATTCCATGAGGAAAATCAAACAAATATAGATTTGTTTAATATTTCCCTTTGGGGTTTCTTGTTTAGACCATAAACAACCTAATAAATATGTTTTATTAAGTTATTTTACATAGTGAAATAAATTTTACTTAGGGTAAATTTTGTCTTACATGCTGTACTTGGGTCCATCTAATGATAATAGGTTAGATGACCAAAAAATGGTGTAACAAATATTTTTTTCCGAATTGCATAAGTCTTGTTTGAAGAATCAATTTGAATTGATTCCAAGGGCATATTGTAGAATAGATATTAGTATTGGATTCTAAAATGGCCCCTAAAAATAATTCAAAAGCCATTAAGCCTTTAGAAAGCTCTACTATGACTCATGAAGATGAAGAATATCAACATGACATATCAAAATTACAAGAGCAAGTGCAACAAATTTTTCTCTCACAAAGAGAAACAAAAAATGACATGGAAGTTTTGAAGAAAGGCGTGGAAACTAAGATGGATGGTTTGAAGAAAGGCGTGGAATCCAAGATGGATGGTTTGAAGAATGACATGGAATCTAAGATAGATGGCATGGAAGCTGGCACAAAATCTAAGATGGAAGACATGGAAGCTAAGATCGATGAGAAAATGGAAAACATGAACAATGATCTAAAAGCAGACATAGAAGGTTTGACAAAGTTGATACAAGAAATTTTTCCTAATGGTGAAAATATAGTAGACGAAACTCATGGTGAGAACAAAATAAATGTTAATCATGATTTCATAAAATCTAATGTTGGCGGGAAGAACCACCATATTCCAAAAATGGATATGAAGAAGTTTTATGGAAAGGATCCTGTAACATGGATACTACAGATGGAGCAATATTTTGATCTCCATAATGTGCAAAACACACAAAAGGTACGCATTGCAACTTTAAATTTAGAACAAAATACATTTGTATGGTATCGATGGCTTTGCTCCTGTAAAAAAATTGTCACTTGGTCAATTTTTATGGAGGAAATGATAGCACATTATGAGGATACAAAGAGTAACACCTTCTTTAGCCAATTGATAAATCTCAAACAAAAGGGTTTAATGGGGGAGCACATTGAGGACTTCCAAAAATTGAATATAAGGGTAACTGATATTCTAGAGGAACACATGATTGATCTCTTCATAGGTACTTTAAAGGATAACATCCAACATGAAGTTCGTGTTTTGGAACTTGATTCATTGGAGAAGGCATTCAGGTTGGCAAGAAAAATTGAATGTAAAATTATGGCGACAAGGAAGCCTACCACTCACTTCTATAAAGAGGGAAGTGTTGCTACTCCTAGATTTCCACAACCTACAAGGTTGAAACCATAACAATTGGAAGAAAAAGGAGCAAAAGGGCTTTGCTACAGTTGTGATATAAAATACAGTAAAGGTCATAAGTGTGCTGAGAAGAAATTATTTTACATAGATTGTGAAGAGGAAGAAGAAAATGAAGAAGAGGATATACACCAGGAACCAACCCAAGAAGAGGAAGAAATAAGTCCGACCATATCATGTAATGCATTGGCAGGAATTACCACTCCTCAAACTCTCAAGATAGAAGGACATATCAAGAAGAAAAAGGTAATAGTGTTGATTGATTCAGGTAGTACCCATAATTTTATTCATTATAAAGTAGCCAAGGAATTGAATTGTTTCCTATACCCAGCACCAGAATGTCAAGTGATGGTTGCAAATGGAGGAACTATAAATCTCTCTGGAAAATGCCATAATATCAAGCTAACCATGGGGGAATATGTATTGAGTAGTCCAATGCTTTCCATTGCTATGGGAGGTGCTGATTTTGTACTAGGAGTACAATGGTTACAATCTTTGGGGACGATAGCTTTTAATTTTCAAGAACTTTTCTTGAATTTTTTTTCAGAAGGAAAGGAAGTCAAATTACGAGGTATTGCAGGGAAGCCGGGAAATATAATAAGCTCTAATGTCATGAAAAATCTTCTAAAGAAAGAACAATGAGGCATAATTGCACAATTATGCTCAGTAGAAGTTCCAACATCAAAATCATCTATTTCTGCAGATCTCAACAAAGTCTTGGACAATCATTCCAAGGTTTTCGAAACTCTAAAAGGAATCCCACCTATTCGTGATCATAATCATGCTATTCATTTGATTCCAGGAAGTGTTCCTCCAAACATCAGGCCTTATAGAGATCCTTATGTCCAAAAGAGTGAAATTGAACATATGATTGCAGAAATGTTAGAGGCGAGTATAATTCGACCTAGTAAAAGTTCTTTCTCTGCTCCTGTAGTATTGGTACACAAGAAGGATGGATCATGGCGCATGTGTCCAGATTATAGGGAGCTCAACAATCTCACCAATAAAGATAAATTTCCCATTCCTGTGATTGATGAATTACATGGAGCAATTTATTTTACCAAATTGGATCTTCATTCAGGGTATCATCAAATTAGAATGAAGATTGAAGATATTCCAAAAACAACATTTCGAACTCATGAGGATCATTATGAATTTTTGGTCATGCCTTTTTGCCTTACCAATGCACCTTCTACATTTCAAGGGTTGATGAATTCCATTTTCAAACCCTTCCTTAGAAATTTGTGCTAGTATTTTTTGATGATATACTAATCTACAGTAGGTCTTGGAAGGATCATGTTCAACATGTTGACAGGGTGTTCAAACTATTGCAGGAGAAAAAATTATATGAAAAAACATCCAAATTTTTCTTTGGAGTACAAGAGGTGGAATATTTGTATCTCATGAGGGTGTTTAGGTAGACCCTAACAAAATTAAAGCCATTAAGGAATGGAAAGTCCCCACAACCACAAATCAGTTTCGAGGATTTCTCGGGTTAATAGCGTGTTATCAAAATTTTGTTAAGAATTATGGGAGAATAGCAGCACCTCTAACAACATTATTGAAGAAATATGCATTTTCATGGACTCCTAAAGCAACTAAGGCCTTTGAACATCTTAAAGAGGCAATGTGCCTAACACCAGTCTTAGCTACGCCAGACTTCACAAAAACCTTTATTGTGGACTGTGATGCCTCAGGAAATGGAATTGTTGTTGTTTTAATGCAAGAAGGAAGACCCATTGATTTTGAAAGTCATCAAATCAAAGGAAAGTATTTACAGAAACCTATTTATGAGAAGGAAATGTTAGCAATACTGCATGCACTAAAGAAATGGAGAACTTACCTAATGGGCAGACACTTCAAGGTAAAAACTAACCATGATAGTATTAAACACTTTTTGGAACAAATACTATCTTCAGAAGAGAAGAAAAAATGGGTCACAAAGATGTTGGTTTATGACTTTGAAATAATATACAAAAAAGGGAAGCTAAATGTTGTTGCAGATGCACTCTTAAGAAAGAATGAAGAGGTGGAAGCATTGCTTTGTGCCATTTCTATTATCCAACTAGATTGGATAACCAAAGCAAGAGATGAATGGAAGATGGATGAAGAAGTGTGGACACTCATTCAAAAGTTGCAGCAAGATCCTAGTACATCTGATACATGTAGTTGGAAAAATTATTCCTTATGGTACAAAGACCACTTATATCTTTGTAATAATTCCCAACTAAAACAAAATATTCTTTTGGAATTGCATACTTCTCCTTTAGGAGGACACTCAGGATTTTTAAACACTTACCACAGGGTGAAGAAAGATTTTTTTTGGGATGGCCTGAAATTTGATATTCAAAAGTTTGTGGCGGAATTTTGGGTTTTCCAGCAAAATAAAGTTGAGATAATTAAGAGCTCAGGTCTTCTACAACATTTATCCATTCCAACTCAATGTTGGGAGGAGATTTCAATGGATTTTATCACAGGTTTACCTAAGTCCGAAGGAAAGAGTGTCATCATGGTGGTAGTTGATAGAATTAACAAGTATGCACACTTTTGTGAATTATCTCATCCATTTAAAGCAAGTACAGTTACTACTACATTTATGGACACAATTCAAAAGCTACATGGAAACCCAAGGGTTATTGTGAGCAACAGAGATCCCATTTTTACTGGAAATTTTTGGACGGAGTTAATTTCTTGTTTGGGTACTCAATTAGCTCATAGCTCATCTTATCATCCTAAATCCAATGGTCAAACTGAGATAGTAAATAAATGTTTGGAAGGATATATTCGTTGTTTTGTATCTGATAAACAAACACAATGGGTCAAGTGGTTACCTCTAGCTGAATGGTGGTATAACACTTCCTTCCATACGGTAGCAAAAATGACCCCATTTATGGCACTTTATGGATATCATCCACCATCCATCACATCATCTTTAAGAGAAAATTCGAAGGTTCAAGCAGTGGAAGATCACATCGAGAACCAACAAGAAGTTCTCCAACTCTTAAAGGACAACCTGAATTTGGCACAAAATCGAATGAAACAACAGGTAGATCAACATCACAGTGAGAGAAGTTTTGATGTAGCAGATTGGGTATTTTCACGGCTACAACCATACAAAAAAATTTCCCTTAAGCACACTAAGAAGGATAATAAATTATCGCCAAAGTACTATGGTCCTTACAAGGTGTTGCAAAAGTTTGTTACTATGGCATACAAATTGGAGCTTCCTGCTTCTTCATGAGTGAATCCAATTTTCCATGTTTCATGCTTAAGGAAGGTTATAGGTGAAAATATTCTAGTTCAAACAATATTGCTAGAACTTGATGAGGAAGGAAAAATCATATTGGAACTTGAAGCGGTCACGGAAACAAGAACTCGACATCTACGGAATAGATCAATTTCAGAGTATCTCATCAAGTGGAAGAACTTACCCACTGAAGATTCTACATCGAAGGATGAGAATTTTATATAGAAACACCCGGAGCTACTCAAGCGTTGAGGACAACACTTTTTTGAAGGAGAGGGGCATGTTAGGTCCCTATATTACTAGTATAGTCCCTTATTGTTGTTAGTGTAACCCCCTTATTGTTATTATTGTACCCTTATTATTATTATTTTTCCCCTAAATTATTATTTTTAGGTTGGCTAGGATTACATTGTGGCCCCATGGAATCCTATATATAGAAAGTAGGTTTTGTAATTTGAATCATCCAAGAATTGTTCATTCATGTAATGTATTATAGGTTGCCCCTTTGAAGTGGCTTATTTCTAAGGTGTTGATATCTCTTTTCTTCTCTTTTTGGAGCTGGTTTCACAACAGAATAATACCGTGTGACAGGTGCAAAGGTTTCTTCATAATCAATCCCCTCGATCTGTGATAAGCCCTAGGAAACAAATCTTGCCTTATAATTCTTGATGCTCCCATCAACAACTTGCTTTACCTTGTAGATCCATCTTGAACCTACCACTGATTTACCAACCGGCCTTGGATCAATCTCCCAAGCATTGTTTTTGACAATAGAGTCATACTCCTCCACCATGGCATCTAACCATGTGGGCTCCTGTGCTGCTTCCTCAAAGGAAGATGGCTCTATCATGGTACACTTGCTCATGAGGGCCATGTATCCAATGAATTGGTTAGGTGATTGTCTCTGTCTATGCTATGAAGTAGGGGATCCTACATTCTATGCCGCATCAAGCTTTAGCCTCTCATATTTTTTGGTACGCCTTCTACCTATTCTGATGTTTGGCTCTGCGTGAGTGGAATCCTCCACTCCATGATCCTCCTCCTATGGCTGATCCAAATCTTGAGGCTCATATTTGGGAACCAAAAGTTCCTCCTCTACATGCAAGTGTAGCTCCCTCTCAAGCGATAACTTCATGGATTTCTCCTCATTGAATTTTATATCCCATCACACCATAGTCATCTGACTATTTGGAAAATACACATGATAATTATGGGGTGTTTTTCTGTACCCCACAAATATCCCAACTTCTACAGTCAGCTCTAGCTTCTTCCTAGTGTCCTTGGTCACATGAATGTAAATAGATGAGCCAAAAATCTTTAAATGAGAAATATATGGCTTCTTACCAGTAAAATCTTCTTTAGGTGTACTCATCCCAAGTACTCTATGAGGACAACGGTTTTGCACATAAACCACAGTGTTACATGCTTCCACCCACAAGTGCATCGGTAGGCACTGGTCATGCAGCACAGTGCGTGCAACACCCACGATCATTATGTTCTTCCTCTCTGTGACCCCATTCTGTTGTGGGTTATAAGGCACTATGAGTTCTCTTCGATTCCTTATTTTCTACAGAAGTCTTCCAATTCGTTCGAGATATATTCACCACCATTATCACTCTGCAGAGCCTTCACTTGCTGTTAGTATGAATCCTTTGTCGAAGTGTACGAAAAAAGAACACTTTAGCTACGCATAACTAATAGCCCTAACATCAAATATGGCTGCCAATATCTTCAGATCTGCAGTTAGTTGATCAAGACAAGAGCTGCAAAAACCAGATCTATGCATAGAAAGACATTAAGCAGTAAAAAGAAGGGTTTGCTCCATATATCCAATAGACAAGAAAAGAACAATTTTTGAAAGAATTTTTGTATTAAGGGCACCTGGGAGGAAAACAAGAAGGCGTATCCAATTCTCCTCAATGGGATGGGTTCTTGGAAGTCCTCAGCACTTCAGATCTAGAATCTCTCTCTCTTGTTGGTGTAGAAAACCCAGACAAAGATAGAACTCAGAGGGAGCTCACACAACAAATAATGTAGAAAAATGTGACCAAGTGTATAGATCCAGAGTGATCTAATAGGCAACAAAAGGTGAAGAATGGTAGGAAAAACCCTCCTATTTATAACAAAATATTGGGTCATTCTAGATCTTGGTGCATGATTAAAATAGCATTAACCAAATCTAGATCCACCTTTTATGGAATATTTTATTATATTTGTTGGAGGGAAAAAGTATTTGACTTGGGTCAAATCCCTTTATTTGTGAATAATAAATAAATAAATGATTTATTTATCATTTTAAGGAAGTAGTTGGAAGATAATCAAATAAGTAATGATTTATTTAATTATTTATGGGTGATTTAGTCATATTTAACAAGGAATATTATTTAAATAAGATTTAAATATTTATTCCTAGAAAATAATAAGATAAATAAAGATTTATCTAATTAATTTCTTTGTTTTGGGTTAAACATGACCAGGAATAATAATTAAATTATTGTTTAATTAATTATTCCTTGAGGAAAATCAAACAAATATAGGTTTGTTTAATATTTCCTTTTGGGGTTTCCTGTTTAAACCATAAACAACCTAATAAATGTGTTTTATTAAGTTATTTTACATAGTGAAAGCAATTTTACTTAGGGTAAAATTGGTCTTACATGGTGTACTTGGGTCCATATAATGATAATAGGTTAGATGACCAAAAAATGGTGTAACAGATTGCCCCCCAGCGTGCGAGTTTTAGGAGAAAATCGTATGACCGAAGTACATTGTAAGAAATCAATCACCAGACATCAAAAGGGAAGTTAGAGAGAGAAATGCGAGGGAGACTAATGTGTTGAAGAACTAGACCCTAAGGAGACGAGACTCACAGGTGCAACAAGTCTCTTTTTATGAGAGGGTACTTGTGCTAAAGGCGGCGGGGGAGGCATACCTATGCCTACCGAGACAAAGTACAAAAGAATAGTGTGTCCAGTAAACAAGGGACTGAACCATAAAGTACAACCGGCATAAACATGAGCCAGATAAGAATACAATGAGGAATCCCACATACATGCTGTGCCTGGGATCATAGCCAGGACTTATACAATAATATCTGAGTACATGAGATACAAATACAACCCAAATGCCCCCTATAAGCAGGGAAGGGCTCACAAAATCTGATTGATACATGCAAATCAAAGAGGCGCTGCAAGCGGCTAAGGTCGACATCATCAAATATATGGAGCTGCATCGAAGGCTGCAATGAAGAGGTCATCCGAGCATGTGGGGGGCTACCTGCAGGGCCACCCCCTCATGAGGGCTGAGACATCTCACACACACCCGGGAATCACCAAGAGCTGCTACTGCATCACTGAACCATCAAGTATACGGATCTCGATCATGCTGAAAGGAGCTGGAGTGGAGAAACAATCAAGTCAAAGGGGAATGAGAGATCCCTTTGCCTGATCCGAGGCATCGAACAAGAGTGGAAGTTGGAACCAAGGTACACCGCCCTCTAGACCTGTCTTCTGGAATGAAGGAGCTGATGTCGACAGAAGGAGGTCCGCCACAGGTGAGGCAATGAGAGATCCTCAACTAAGGCACGAGAGAAAATAGTAGAGCGACGGACAGACTAATACCCATGATGAAGGTGAAATGGAGGGGACTGAGTAGTAAATGGATGACTTCCCTTGCTAGAGCATAAAGGGCATGAATGACATGGCAGAGACTAACACAGTATCATAAGGGATAGGGGACAGTGGGACTGAAGGCCATAATGTGCAACACAAGAGAGAGACCAAGCAATGAAGGAGGGAGGACTATAGTGGGGTACAAAGGGACTCGGGATAGACTCCATGAATGCGATGATGACTCAACTTGGATGCTCTAAACAAGGGCGACTTGATGGTGATACCACACAGTAAAGGTCCAATGGGGAACCATGAAAACATGAGTACAAGATGGTAACTCACGACGAACATCAACACGAGCATGGATAAGTATGGAGGCCAAATGGTGCCCCTAGTATGAGTGTTGCAAGTGAAGAAATCCGATTTTTAGGAGGGTTATGGTTGAGGGGCATAGGTGCCCCCAAGCATGGTGTGGTCATGCCAAAATGTATTTAGAAAAGGGGGAATCTAAACACATTTTAATGATGTGGTGTGCCATTTGTGTTCGTTATGGTTATGCAGTTTGAGAAAGGAAATGGAGGATTTACCAATCTCTTTTGGTACTTCATATATGAAGCAAATGGACTTTAAGTTTTTGGGTTGGAATACCTGGTGTCACTATCCCAAAGAGAGGATTTGGAGATAATGAACTGATGCTCTCCTAGAAAACCCATAGGTTGGTCAACAACAATGTCTAAGAGATTGGGTTGTTGATGGAAGATGAGGGAACGATAAGGGGTATCATCCCTCGAGTGATCTGAAGTGAGATGGGACTCTAGAGGGTATTCTAAATGTGGAAGAATAATAGTACTAAAGTCAACACGACCAGATACACTAGGAGAGTTGTGAAGAATTTCTTCTCTTGGTCTCTTAAATGTGGGTGCCCCCTTACCCAAAAATTGGGTTTCAATGTAATGGCCAAAAGGTGTATGTGGTGTGAACACATGGGTTCGATGTAAGGGGGAATAGATAAAGTCAGGGGTGGGGATTTTTTACATAATTTCGTCATCGTGATAGAAGATGGGGTGACTGGTGGAAGAAATACCACCTGATGTGGCGAAGCTACCTAAATCACCATCATGAGAAGAGAGGTTCACATGTGCATCGTCACAAGGGGTGACAGAAGAATAAGTAGATAAAGGATCTACCGATGTTGAACCCAAGGTGATTGCTGAAGGAAGGTCAAGAGAAACAACAGGGGAGGATTTAGATGGAATGTGCCCTGAGGGTCTCATGGATGATGATAGGTAGAAAATGCTGGACGAAGGCTCCGTCATCTCGACATCAGGAGGGGGAATGTCAATGGGAGCAGTCATGTCTGGTAGGTCTACCAAAGCAAAATGCGCAAATATGGGAGAGGTGGACTCATTGCGCTTGGCCTCGAATTGGCAGACCGCGGCTAGAGAGGTGCGGAAGTCCTCAAGGCAGGGAAAAAGGTGGGTGTAATGGCCATGGAGATCACACAAAGCACAGGGGTGGTTGGTGTGAATAGTCTTGGGGTTCTTGGTCGTGGTCGCGGAAGGAACAGAGGCTTCCGGGACCGTGGAATCAGGGAACATGAAATTAACCATGGGCTTGAGATGAAGCAATTCAGGACAGGTATGGGAGGCGTGACCGACAACATCAGACAAAGCACACTAGATGGTATGCTTTGGAGGCCAAGGAGGGGCAGGGTTTGGCGGGGCAGCCTTGTCCTTTGATGCCCCCTTGCGAGCTTTTCCCTTCTTACCCGAAGCGGCCGCAACAGGAGGTGATTCCTGTTGAGGTGACTGAGGCACTGTTGTAGCGAGAGAAGTCATGGGGACCAGTTGAACTGGGGTCAAAGCAATATAAGTTTTGGGTTGACCAGGCAGGGTTGCGAATGGAGGATCATGGTACCAGATGGGAATCCCAAGGGTCAGGTTAGGAAGAGAGAGGGTGGCCATGACAGGTATCGTGTACACTCCTGGTGGGGGAGCTAGGAACGGTATCTGACCAGAGGGGTAATGGCCAGGTGGGGCGGCTACTAAATGGCTAAGGCTTGGAGGAACCGTTCTAGGAGGGTAAAGAGGCGCATGAATACCAGCTACAGGGGAAGGGATAGGAGCAGGTTGCAGAGAGCGCGGTTGCTGACTAGCCAAAGCAGGTTGCTTGAGAGCAGCTTGAGACGATTGCATCATTCAAACATTCGATGAGCTGGGGTTAGAGATAGGAGGAGGAGGGAGACCAGGGAAAGTTCCAAGCAAAGAGGAGTCTTTGTAGACGCTAAGAGAGACACTGGTCAAGGAATCGACGGTTTTCTTATTGGCTATAGAATATATGGTCGTCTCAGGGGAGGTTTGAGATTTTGGCTCATGATATGTCAATTGGTCAATGGTGACTATCTTTCCATTGTGAGGAAAAGACATCTTGTGAAAAACCACAGAGGGGACAGCAGACATGGCATAGGTGTAGCTTCGCCCCAATAGAATGTTGTAGTCTAGACGGGCGTCGATGACTTCGACGTCAACGCAAACAGTCTTACCAGCAAGGGTGATAGGAAAATTATGAAAAAGGACAATGGGCTGGGAGGCGTGGCCGTCCCACGCTCGAAGGGTGATCGTGGAAGGGGCCAAGTCAAGAGATCCGAGTTGCTTCCAAACCGAAGCGGACATCACACAGGTGGATGCCCCCTCATCAATTATACACCGAGAAATGTTGGCATTCCGGATTTTGACTGGGATTTGGAAGGTGATGGAAGTAGGAAGAGGAGGATGTTCTGATTGATGGGCGTCGAAAACAATAATTTGGTCATCAGCAGGATCTACAGCGCCCACGGAAGATAGCAGAGCCTTCTTTTGGGAAGGGCACGACTGGAGTTCCAATGTGGAAATGGCAGCAGGAGATTGCACCAAATCATCTAATATGCTATACGAATGAGCAGCTCGACCAGAAGCAACATTTCGACGTAATGGTTCCTTAGGAATATTGGTATGAATCTCAACTTTTGGTTGGGGGATATGTAAGGGGCCATTGGATGTCGAAAGAGGCTCTGTAGAACCTGAAGAAGGGGACTCGGGGGCAGACTGAGTGGGAGGCTTGGGGTACTGGCGAGACCAAGTTTGAAAGTGAAGGTCGACGGTTGGGGATGGATCAGAGTTCATCATGAGGATCTAGTAATTGGAGGAACCAGAAGGGGTAGGTTGAGTGGCGACCTGTCCGTCAGGTGGTTGGGCAGCCACGAATCCTTTCTAAGGGAAAGGATCAGTAAACACAGTTGGTTGAGTAGTAGCCACATTAGGGGGAGCATGAGGGGAGGCATGTTGTCCACGCAATGTGGCTTGAGACTCCCACATCTGCTGCATCTGTGGTAAGAGGGGACAATCGTGGGTGTAATGACCATAAACACCGCAACACGAACAAGGCTTATTTGTGCGAAGAGGCCTGTCCGGCTTGGGCTGAGTGCCCTATTGCTGGTTAGCAGTGTTAGGTTCAATACCTTGAGGATTGGGTCCACGAGTACCAGGGGCAGATTGGTTTGGATTTCCTCTCCGCCTTCTTTGAGAAGAAGGGGGATTAGTCACTCCCTGCTGTGCAAATACTTTCCCTGGAGGGGGCTGTAGGTGCTGTTGTGGGGTTGGAGGAGGCAAGGGAGGTGGAAGTGCATATGCGGGAGGCGCTGGCGCACCAGGCTGCAGATAAGGGTAATGGTTAGGTTGGGAAACAGTGAGGTAAGCAGGAGGTTGGGCAAAAGGATGAGGCATGCCGTATCCTGGATACATGCTACCTGGAGGGGGAAAAGTGCTAGAGGTGCTGGCCCCTCCCTGAGGGAGACCATAGCCCATAGGAGGTTAAGCATATGGATGAGAAAGGGCTCCAACGATACCGTCGGCGGAATGAGATGCCCCCGGGGCATTAGCGCCTCCGGGCCTGGGGAGGTTAGGAAGGACGGTATAAACATAACCAGACTGAGCATAGATCAGGTCATATTTCAAGGCTATTTGGAGGGCGGCTTCTTCGGTTTGAGGGAAATGGGAGGCGACATCTTTGCCGATGGGAGCTAAGAGAGTGTGAAGGAACTAGTCCATATAAACCTGATCTTCAAAGGGGGGCGGCTCGACATAAGCTCTGTCTTCTTCGCCATTCCTGGACATGGGTAGAAAGGCGGGTCAAAGAGGTTTGCTTGAAGGAAGTCAAGAGCTCCGTACCAGTATCGTATCGGAGAGGGAGCTGGAAATAAGATAAAAAGGCTTGGGCAATGGTCGCAAAGGTGGTATGGGAAGAGGTGGCTTGGTCAACATACCATTTAGAAGCTTCCCCGGTAATCGTGCATTGGAACAACTGAAGACGGATGGAATCGTCAGTAATGGAATTGGAGGAACACCACATGTGGAAAGATCGGACATGGTTGGTTGGATCTTCTCCAGCAAGGCCTTCGAACTTAGGGATGTTAGAGGGGAGCTTGGTTGGCATAGCAGGCCAACCAACATCGTGGCAGATAGGGTCATTGATCAACTAATTGAAATCAGGGAGGCTGAGGTCTGCGATGTACGGTAGCAAGGGTGCAACCACGGTAGTCCTGTGGCAGTTCCGCTAGTATTAGTTCTGGCATTAGGGCCAGGATTACCGCTAGCGTTAGGCCCTGGACCAGACATAGTGAAGGTGACAGGGGGAGAACCAGAAGTAAAAGGAGAACCCAATGAATCAGAAGAGGAGTCAGAATGCGGACTCGGAGGAGGACTGGCTCGACGACGGCAGGATGGAGCAGGTCGATCGACTGGAAACTGAGGGTGAAGGCCAAGAAGTCTCTGGGAGGCGCACCTTGGGGGTGCAATGGTGACAACACAAACACGGCATGAGGGGAAGAAGAACGACCGACGAAGGCAGGGAGGTGAAAAATCAAGTGATTACAATGTCGAAACAAGGGCAACAAGGTGCAGTGTCAATTGATTTTAAAGTCTTTTCCTGGTGGTGTAAACCAGGCTCTTCTTCGCTTAGGGTGAGTGTGTGGCGTGCGTTAATTTTAATTTTTAAACCCTTTTCATTTTGAGAGTAAGAGAAAAAGTGTGCTGCGTAACTGAAAATAATGCTGCAAAAACAGTATATAATTCTGAAATAACAGAAAATTAACAGCTACTAGTGCATCGATTGAACCCAAGAAGGCGGGTCTCTCAAAACTAATCTAAAAGAGGGAAAAAATCTAGTCAAAACACACTAAAAAGAGGCCAATAGATCTAGGGTCAAAAGGGACAGGGATCTAAAGGAGAAAGCTGCTGAAAAGAGGTGCAGATCACAGCCAAGAGGCAGAGGCAAGGTGTCTGGAAAAAAGGAGGAAATCAGCAAAAAGCAGAAAGGACAGGGAGGAGGTCCTAAAGGGAGGTCCAAAAAAAACTATAAGAGGTGATTTGAAAGGAAGAAGAGCTGATTTAAAGGGATCTGAGAATGAGGTATCAGATATGAAAAAGGGAAGGTTGAAACTCTGAAAAGCAGACAGCTGAAACAGCTAAAACTCTTCCACCAAAATTGGATGGTACTGAAGCCCTAGGGGGCTAGGTTCCCACTTAGATGAGCAAAACAGATCAGAAACAGGTCCAAACGGGCGGAGACAGAGGCTGGAAAACCCTAACAGAAGCTTCAGCAAAACCCAAGAAAATTGCAGAAAAACAGCGGAAAAAAGCACAGGTCGCAGGTTCTGACCTATTTTCCTATTCAGGTCGCAGAAAAGAGGCTGAAAAGTGTGACCTGGACTCCAGGTCGCAATTTTTGGGCTAAAAAGTGTGACCTCCAACTCCGGTTGTCCCGACGGCAGATTTGCGGAAAAGTTGTCGTCTCAGTTGCGGCTGATGTCTGTCACCTGCGCAATAGGGCCAGAAACACGCGGAAGTTAGAAATTTTAATGTTTTAGGGTGTTATAGGTGAAAAAAAACATGAAAATAGGAAAAACAAAAAGCTGAAAAGAAACCCTAGGGTCTAAAGTAGCTGGATATGCAGGAATATGAAAAACGACAGCGGTCGTAATTGAAAACTCGTGTGGAGTCGCCAATTGTTAGTATGAATCCTTTGTCGAAGTGTACGAAAAAAGACCACTTTAGCTACGCATAACTAATAGCCCTAACATCAAAAGTGGCTGCCAATATCTTCAGATCTGCGGTTAGTTGATCAAGAAAAGAGCTGCAAAAAACCAGATCTATGCATAGAAAGACATTAAGCAGTAAAAAGAAGGGTTTGCTCCATATATCCAATAGACAAGACAAGAACAATTTTTTGAAATAATTTTTGTATTAAGGGCACCTGGGAGGAAAACAAGAAGATGTTTCCAATTCTCCTCAATGGGATGGGTTCTTGGAAGTCCTCAGCACTTCAGATCTAGAATCTCTCTCTCTTGTTGGTGTAGAAAACCCGGACAAAGATAGAACTCAAAGGGAGCTCACACAACAAATAATGTAGAAAAATGTGACCAAGTGTATAGATCCAGAGTGATCTAATAGGCAACAAAAGGTGAAGAATGGTAGGAAAAACCCTCCTATTTATAACAAAATACTGGGTCATTCTAGATCTTGGTGCATGATTAAAATAACATTAACCAAATCTAGATCCACCTTTTATGGAATATTTTATTATATTTGTTGGAGGAAAAAAGTATTTGACTTGGGTCAAATCCCTTTATTTGTGAATAATAAATAAATAAATGATTTATTTATCATTTTAAGGAGGTGGTTAAAAGATAATCAAATAAATAATGATTTATTTAATTATTTATGGGTGATTTAGTCATATTTAACAAGGAATATTATTTAAATAAGATTTAAATAATTATTCCTAGAAAATAATAAGATAAATAAAGATTTATCTAATTAATTTGTTTGTTTTGGGTTAAACATGACCAGGAATAATAATTAAATTATTGTTTAATTAATTATTCCTTGAGGAAAATCAAACAAATATAGGTTTGTTTAATATTTCCTTTTGGGGTTTTCTGTTTAGACCATAAACAACCTAATAAATGTGTTTTATTAAGTTATTTTACATAGTGAAAGAAATTTTACTTAGGGTAAAATTGGTCTTACATGGTGTACTTGGGTCCATCTAATGATAATAGGTTAGATGACCAAAAAGTGGTGTAACACTTGCTTCCCTGAATCCTTCTCCACCAATGCTTTAAACTCACAGAACTTTGAGAATGTTTGATCCTTATTCTGCATGAGGAAGATCCAACATGTATGAGAATAATCATCAACGAAAAGAACATAATACCTATGTTTTGTTGTTGAAGCAACCAAGAAAGGTCCACACACGTTTGTGTGAATTTTCTCCAAGATCACGGAAGCATGGCTCTCCTTCTCATGAAAGGTGGTCTTCACAAACTTACCCATAGTACATCCCTTGCACTAATCTGACTGCGCAAGAGTACCCTTGGGAAGTCCAGTAGAAATATGCTGCAAAATCTTCAAGGTGCCATGGTGAAGATGGCACAATCTCTTATGCCATAATTCGCCCTCATCCCAACTCACCACTTCTTATGCTTTGCCCATCATTGCAGCGCAACCATCTACCTCTAGCTTGTAGAGATTCTTAACTCGAATCCCTATCCTCTTGGTTTGACCCATTGTTTTGTGTTGTAGGAAATATTTTCCCTTGCTGAAAACAATGTCATAACCTCTTTCCTCCAACATCACAACCGAGACCAAGTTCTTCTTCAGACCTGGAACATGCATAACATCTTTCAACATAAATGGTTCACCTAACTCCCTCTCAAAGGTAATGGTTCCAATTTCGGTCACACTATATCTACCATCGTCACCCTTCTCTATATGCATTTGGAGATGTTTCTCCTCCAAGTCACTAAACAACTCCTTGTCTCCCGTCATGTGGAATGAAGCACCACTATCAAGATACCACACCGATCCCATTGTGCTTGAAACCAAGCATGTGATCAAGGAGAAATAAAGTTCAAATTATGAGGCAAGGTCCTCACCAGCTGCATCTCCAGCAACCTTCTTGTTCTTATTTTTTTGTGGGCAATTAGTGGTGGGATGCCCATGTTCGTGACAGTGAAAACACTTCACCTTGAACAAATCCATCTTCTTGCCTTTAGCCTTGGATTTTGGATGGGATTTATTCCCCTTCCTTTTCCTTTATTTGGCAGCCAAAGTGAAATTCTCTTCATCATCATTCTTTGATGAAGAGCCATCCCTGTTACTTCGCCTTATCTCCTCTTACACTAGATCTAACCAAAGTTTCTCCCAATTTGGCAGTTTCTCCCATCCATTGACAAAGTCTTGATAACTGTGCCAAACCTTCAAAAGCCCAAGGAGATCCAATATCACCAAGTAATCATCAAAAAATATGATTCCCACACTCCCCAGCTCATCCCTACATTGGACAAATTTCATGAGTTCTTTTGGAATATTGTCACCCTTCTCCATTTTGATTTTTTTGAGCTTATCTTTCAGCGCCAAATTCCTATGGTCACTGCTGCTTTGGAAAAGATATGTTAAAGCCTTCCCTTTTGAAAATGGAGTGGATTTCCCATGAAGGCTTGACACAATATGGTCCTTCACACCTTCCAATATAATTCTTCTTGTCTTTGCTACTTTCTTTTTCTAGACGTCAAGTAATGCAACATCCGTCGAAGTGGGCTTAGGAACATCGCTATCAATGAACTCCTTCAAACCATTATCTTCAAGCACCGCCTCCATCCTGTCCTTCCAAGCTATGTTGTTGGAGCTTCCCTCAAGTGAATACTCCAACCACAACCCATTGAAATCCATTTCAATGTATAATCAACTGTCATACCAAGAAATTCTTGCAGTAAATTCGAATTATCCACCAGACAAAACTCAACACCACTTCAATATTGCAATCTCCAGTGATCAACACTTCTCTAATACCATGTAGAAATTATTCAAGATGCATGTATATTACTCGACTCTCTTGATATAAAAAATTAATATTATGTTAAATACAGAATCTTTCCACTTAATTCTTTGCAGAAATTAAATCACCAATTGAAAAACACATATGAAGAAAATCAATCACACATAACAAGAATGTTTTATCAGGAAATATTAAAGCTAAAGACCCCAACTATCATATATTATGTATATCAATGGAACATGTAACAATCTCATACTAATATCATAGCATAGAGCTCTCAGTAAAATCAATAATCGTCACACACTGTCATGCAGAAAATTTCATATTTATGCACCAATTTCTTGCCTCCTGATAGCCTGCCTCCACTTTGCAATCCTCGCTGAACAAGATCCTTGAACGAATTCAATCTTGGCTTTCCTTTATTGCAAAATCCTCATTGGCAACTCTAATGTCTGTGTAGATGCATTGAATGCATCACTATAGTCACAACAGCTAGTCCATCTCACCCTTTCACCTATCTCTCCACTGGGTCTCCACTGGAATTGACATGCAAGTAGTTAATTGTTGTATTTTTTCAGCTGCAAGTGAGTCTCTAGTTGTGAATTAATTAAATAATTAACTCACTAAACTCTCACTAGTGTATCTTTAGTTACAACTAGATACAACTAGCACAACTGATTTTAACTCACTTAACTGAGTTAAACTAAATAATAACTCACATAACTACTCTTCCAACTCTGTCACAACTTGCCACTATTATTTATAACTGAGTCCTCCACGCATGAGTCACCAACCACCCTAGGAATTGTGTAATTCCTTTAGCCCACTGATGTGCCAGACATATTCACTGAAATAAAGTGCTCCAAGAGAATAAGTTGTTGTTTATTGTCTGATTATTATTAAGGGATAATAATAATCGACATGCATCTATTTTTATATTAGTGATCTATAAATAGACTTCACCCAATATTATAAAAATAGAAATTCATCCAAAGAAATAATTTTCTCAACCATCTAGAATCAACATCCTCCTAACTTACGAATATGCTCACCATTCTAAAAAATAGACATATACCTAAAAATAGCCTGCGGGTCCCACTTAGTGAAGGTGCTTAATTTTCACAAAGCTCATCATCTTGTTGAATCTCAACACTCCCCAATATCCAAGTGTGACAATTCATAGGCCAAGAGTTCTCAATGAACTTAGCCAATCATGAAACCTCACACTCAACAACAAAAGTACGCTCTTCACACAATCAACCTTTCGACCTTTGACAATGAACCCTAGCCTCCAATTTATAAGAATTTGTGAGGATCAATCTTGCCCTTCTTATCCATTAGTTCGAATAGGGAAAATTCCATGATTTATCGATGCTTTTCCTAGATTTTTCCCTCTTTGGATGCTTAGTTTGGTTTATTAATGTCCAATCAGAGGCCTGCACCACAGGTTGCTGCTTTTTGGACTGACTCCTTGAGAACAAGTAGGAAATGTTTGTCAATTACTCTGTAAATGTCCATTTTTCCTCATGAAACACAAGTAATGTTTCCCCTTAGGCAAGATAGTGGATTAACGTAGGCACTAACGCTCCCTTAAAGAGGCAGGGATGCATGATAACTTGACCTAGCTATCACTATGGTGCATTACCTTGCAAAAATAGGTCTCTATCTAGGTCATTTTCCTCCTTCCATGTATCCATATCCTCTAAGCTGATGAGGAGATAATTTTTACTGTAACAGATTCCCCTAAAGTGTGAGGTGAGAGGTGAAGATGATGGATGAAATAATTGATACTATGTATAGTAGAGCGAGAGGATTTGGAGGACTGAGGAAAACCTAAAACAAGCAACATATGTCAAAAATATAAATATTGGTCCTGAGTCGGCCATTACCATGCTCAGTAGATGTATCAAAACTATTTCTCAATGAAGAGATATGACCAGTTCTTCCATGGATAAGAGCAATGTGGAAGCTTGTGTCATGACAGGATCAATATGATAAGTTATCTCCAAATATAATATAGAAGCTTGGGAGAGGAAACAAAGTTGAATGATGCAAGACTCAACCCAAGGCCTTGGTCTTCGCTTCCCTAAATTGCATATTTCTGCACATGTGAATAAATGAGTTGCAGTTAAACATGCAAGAAATCATCTGATTACTAGTCAATGATGAAAAATGTTCATAGACACGAGGATGGCCACCGATAAGGATGATGGTATCCAAGGTGAAAATTCCAATATAGTGAGTGTGAATAAATGGTGTTGATGTCAAAAACTTGTAGAATCATTCGACTGGGAGCCAGTGATGAAAACCCCAAATTGAACACAAGGTAATCTTCCACTGAGGTCTACAAACTCTAGGGTACTGATATGTTTCTGGATCAACTTCCTAGATAATATGTTGAAATGGATAGGAAGAGATCTGTCAAAAGGAAGGCAATTAGGAGTCCTATATCAGGTGACATGAAATGAGAGAAATTTTATTTTATTTTGAATATAGTCAAGAGAAAATGGTACTAACTGACGACGGAAAATGATTTCTGACGAATGATGGCTTGGCTAATACAGGAAGTAGTAGATAGTGAGATCTCTTGACAATAGAAGGTACAGTAAACAGGGTACCAGGAAACTTATGCTTATAAACACCAAAGAGTGTGAGGCTTCACCAATGCAGGGACATCGACATAAGAATTCTAAACTCATAGAATAGTAGGGTTTAGCTAATTATGAGAGAATTTTCTAAGGAGTACCATGTTCAAGGTGTTTCTACCAAATTGAATTTCAAAGTATAAAAGAATGAGTCTCCACTTTTTCCAAATTTTTTCCCCATATGATTAGGTTTAACGAGTCCAGAAGGGTTAAATTGGTGATATTTTCATATTTAGGGAGTCTGAAAAACATTGTAAAAGACAAATCCAAGGGGGTACCTTTGTCATGGTTGATAATTGGGTGTGACAAAGGGAGAATAGTATGCCCAACAGAGTTCCTTTTCTGTAAGTTAGTCCATTGAATCCGGATAAAGTGATAAAGCTATTTCAACATAAGTCTACCTAATTTTTTTATGAGTACAAGGAGATGAAGTAAACTCAATATTCTGCATGAATTTTTAGCGAGTCAGACGAAGAAACACTCGATCCTCTCCGTGAAATTTTAATGAGCCCAACAGAGAAAAACTCGGTGTCTTTTTCGGTTTTTAACGAGCTAGAAAAAGACGAAAAATAATGGCTCATAGTTCTTCATCATGGTAGTTTAATGAGCCCGACTAAATAAACTCGGGTTTTTTTCAGTTTTATAAGCTATAAAAATCCCTAAAAATCATTCTCGATCTAGGTAAAGCATGGTCAGATCTACATAGAAACAATGACAATTCATCAAAGCATCGGTAACTTCGATAAAACAATGATTGCATCAAAAAATATTAGAAATTTACCAATTTAAAATGACTATCTAAGTGATTCATACCTCAATAATGTCTATGAGAAGGAAAAATACCTTCATTTTTACTATTTGTGTTCAGAGAAAGAGCTCTGGAGCGAAAAAAATGGTGAAACTTCTGTTGCTGATTGTGGACTATTCGGGCAATTTTTTTAAATTCCGTCTATTCCAGGCAAGAGCTTGAGCCTTTATCTATATTTCCATTGGTATTATCAATGTTTTTAATGGTTTAAAAAATGACTTTTGGGCAAGACCTAGACATTTTTTGCGGGTAACGTGGGTGCCCAGTGGTAGGGCTGCGTTGTTAAGGGACAATGCATTAGCACGCTCTTGTTTTCACAGAGCTCTGAATTAGCTGTCCAAAACAATTTTTAATATTATTTTGTTCCAGTTTGCAGTGATTTGGTGAATAACTGATCCATTGAAAACTTGATTTGTGCAAGTAAAAATATTTTACCATGAGTATCTAGTGCGAAAGAGATCACGAGAGAGAGTAACGGGAAATGGTTACCGATCTGACATGTTTATTGGTTCTTCGGAGCTGCCGATTACTCAAATATGCCAGGTTAGAGATGAAGAAAGGTAAGGAGAACCTTCTGAGCTATATAATCCAATGATGGGATGAAAAATATCATGTATTTCACATCTGGGGTCATGAGCTCAGGATAGATAAAAAAGATATATAATTTTTGACTGGCCTATCATGCAGAGGGCCAAGGCCCAATCTGATTTGGCCAATAACTAATCCATTGAAAACTTGATTTGTGCAGGTAAAAATCATTTACCATGAGTATCTAGTGCGAAAGAGATCACGAGAGAGAGGAACGGGAAATGGTTACCAATCTGATATGTTTATTGGTTCTCCGGAGCTGCGAATTACTCAATTATGCCAGGGTAGAGATGAAGAAAGGGAAGGAGAACCTTTTGAGCTAGATAATCCAATGATGGGATGAACAACATCATGTATTTCACATCTGGGTTCATGAGCTCATGATAGATAAAGAAGATATATAATTTCTAATTGGCCTATCATGCCGAGGGCCAAGGCCCAATCTGACAGGATTGAGAGCTAATCCTCTAACCACCATGGGGATGATCCAGGCTCAATGTACTAACAACACTACGCTGGTGAGTAACTAGATTCCTATAGCACAGGTGGCCTTAGGATTGATGAGGTCATTGATGTGGATGATCATTCGCTTGGTAGGAACCAAGAATCAACATGTGGCCACCAAGGCCTAGGTACTACTAGCGCTGGATTTCCTATAGCCACAAGTATTTGATTAGTGCAAAGGCATTTTCTGCTATGTTCTAGAAGTGTTGAAAGCTTGCAAGACCTATTCCCAAAGAGAGTTTGGGTATGTAACACTGATTTTTTGGTTCAGACTAGAGAGAGAGCCCATTATGATGTCTCGAATGATCATGGATGTTGCGGGACCACGAGAGCCTAGAAAGGGTCATTGGTCCACCTTGATGCCTTGGACTAGAGAGGGTCTACTCTGTCATTTCTTCAATGATGCATTATTTGAGCGGGTTAATGGCTAGAACCTGATGATCGGGGATTATCTCTATGCAGGGATGAACTTCACAGGAGATTCGAAGTTGAGATTTCCACTTGGCATTCAGTGGGGGCCAATAGGTAAGATGAGAAATCAACTTCTTTAAGTTTTTTTTGTCTTTTGAATATTTATGCAATTTATTTGTTTAATGGGTGAAAAAGAGTTTTTACATGAAGCACATTGCTTAACATAGATGTGGCACCCATCTGATCTACTGGAGCCCCTCGCTATGCAAGGTAAGAAATGCAGCTTCTCAGGGTTGGAGTAGTAGCAGAGGCTATGAAAACCGCCAAACAGGGATATGATACAAGAATTTTTCATGAGGTTGCTAGAAACCTCAAAGGATTGAGCATGGGTATGCCATCTCTTCCCCCAAGGGAGATCCTGATTCATCTATAGTGACACACAATGGGTGTGCCGAAGAGATTCTTGGTGCCTCTAAGGAGGTTAGCCAATGAAGTTATCTTCTATCATGAGTAGGAGGCTCAACAAGAGTAGATATATATGTATAGATGTGAAAGTGAGGCTTAGCAGAGCCAATTTTGTATAAAACACCCAAGTTTTGAAGATTTTTTTGATGTAACCAATAGGACAAGACACATATATATACATTACATATTTTGGTGAGTTGGATTTTGTATTTTTTAATTTTATGTAATTTTTATGATGAAAAATGTACACTCATGTATGACTCTTTCTATATTAAATGTGACAAATTCCAATCCAATACATAATTTGCTAATGAATCAACTAATGCATTGGATTCTCTAGGAATGTGTTTAGAACTAATGAATTGAAATTGAAGTTCCTGAAGTCATACACTCAAGTAATAATGTAATAATATAGGATTTCAGATGCGAAAAAAGTTGTTCAAATGCATAACGACTAGCTAGGAATCTAACCCGACCACCAGATTTGAGATGATATGGATTCCTTGAGGAGTTGGATTACTCACATGTACTTAGCAATATTGTTGGTGGCATCTCTAAGGAAGATTCCCCAGGAACCAAGTAGTTCTGACTCAGGTGTATAGAGGACCCATGTAGCTAATACAATGTGACGTGTGTGATGACTAGCACCATATGGCAAGGATGATGAAGACATATGTGTAAAATAGCAAAGCGTATATGAGAAAAAATACTCAAAAACCCAAAATATTATAGACACACCAAAAAAATACAAAACTAATATACATAAAATTACAAAGCAAATGCCCAGTGAGACACTAGGTGAAATACTTCTTTAGATAGGGCCTGTTGCAGGACTCGATGAGTGAGATTACATTACAGTACTGAAATTATTAGGCCCCTATAGAAAGGACCTTTGTGACGAAATATTGACCTAGCCATAATGGTTGAAGTGTTCCTGCCCCCAGGAGGTTGTGTCTCTAATCATAGAGTAGAATGAGATCGCCTTCTTAGAAAGAACGAAGCTTGACAGATTTGTCGTATTGAGCTTTAACTCAGTGCTTATGTGCTTCAAGGGCTAGTGTGGCATCTCGATGAGTTTCATCCAACTAATTTTGAGAGATCAAGTGCTCCTCTTCAGTATTAGTGTCAGGTAGGAGTTCAACGGCCAATTTAAGTGATGGAATCTCACGCTCGATTCAAATAACTATTTCCAGACCGTATGTTAACTGGAATGGCATGAAGTATGTAGCAGTGGTCACTGAAATTCGGTATGCTCATAATGTAGATTATAGCTTTTACTGCCATGTGGTTTTATGATTTCCGAATAAACAATGAATCATGGTCTTGAGGACGCCATTTACGACTTCAACTTGACCATTAACTTGTGAATAGTAGGATGAAGACTGATCTTGTCAAAAACCTAGCATGGAAGTTAACTCTGTCATCATTTGGTTCTAAAAGTGTGAACCATGATCTGTGACAATCGAGTGGGGTACACCAAAATGACAGATAACCTAATTTAACTAGAAAAGAGAAGAGGTTTCTCCATCAGCTTGGAAAGTGGGAATGGTTTCAGCCCATTTCATGAAATACTTGACCACAACTAAGAGGTAGTTGTGTCCATCAAAGGAAGTGGGATTTCATGTTACGAAATCTATTCCCCATTTAGCGAAAGGACCAATGGAGATGACCAGATGCAGAGGGGTAGGGTGAGCATGCATTTTCTTAGTAAAAATATGACACAGGTGGCACTTCTGGACTACAGTGACACAATCTTTAAAAAAATTGGTCCAGTTGTATCCTGCATTCAAAATTTTATGGGTCGTAGCTATGCCTGAAAGAGGACCACCGCACACCCCAGTGTGGCAGTAATTTAAAATGTGTTTTGCATTGTTAATAGTGAGACAACGTTAAAGAAATATATTGACACCATGATGATATAGAGTATCGTTCAGCACGAGATAGTGTTTTGCTTGGTGATGAATGTGACGGCGGTTGTATGACGTGAGAGTTGGGTGAAACCATTGAGTTTGGAGGTAGAAAAGAATTTAGCCATACCAAGGATCAATAGAATCAACCAGATATATGGATTCATCAAGAAATGGATCATGAGCTACTTCCTTTAGGTTAATTCCTGGGAAGATGTAATATCCCAAAAAGGAGACTGCTCAGCAAGGCATGCATAAAAAACAAATTTTCAAAATTATATGCTACATAAAATTAAATAAACACTTGGATCCCTTAAATAATACAATATGAAACATAAATCCAAGAATAGATCAGAAACTAATCAAACTAGGTGAGGTAAACAGACCTCCCACTCCTAGGATAGCTAAAAAAGGTTAAAACCCCAAACACTGCAACACATAATTTTTTTCATAAAAGAGACTGCGTAGTATAATGAGGGTTTGTACACATGAATAGTAGAAAAAAATATATCTGATATTATATTAAAAAATATGGCTCAGAAAATGAGATCTAGTCTCCTTTATACAAAATCTAGAGAGCCCGGGAAGGGTTTCCAGGAATACACCCTGAATACAAATGATGATCTTCAGCAATAAGACTGAATAATTACTAGAAACTAAAGAAAAATAGTATATAATGCTGAAATAATGTATATATTATGCGGATCTGATCAAATATCTTCCCACCATGAAAGGATGAACCTCTCAATCACAGGAAAACTCCTCAAAAGAACCATAGGATCCACTACAGAATCTGCCCTCTAGAAATAATGAAATTACAGAATGGAATAAATTTGTAGGTGATGGAAATGTGTTGGCCTACTTCCAAAGATATTAAATCATCCCAATAACCCTCCAAACTGATCCTCCAATAGAAGGAAACCCCCCTCCTATGCAAAACCAACTCAGAAAGTGGGTTTCTCAACCCTCCACTGCAACACCCTACAACTCAACACAAACTCCTACAAAACTGCATTGAAACTAAAGAATGAAGCTTGGAACCAATGCCAGATGTGTGGAATGATAGATCAGGTCTCTCCCAAAATCTACTCAAAGGGAAGAGAAGGAATTCCTAAACAGGAATACCTTAGTGCTAAACAGCACCAGCAATCTTAGCTAAATAGCTAAAGAGAGAAAAATTCTAAGCATACATAAAAATATAATTCATAAGCTAAAATAAAATGGCTTCCATTCTCTTCCTTATAAACTAAGTGAGCCTTCTCACCTTGGGTCCCACTCATTAGGGTTTCCACCATCACACAAACAATCTCCCTCCAAAACTGTGTTGTGCCTTCATTAGAGCCACTCCTCTAAAACTGCATTGTTTGATTTGGTCAAAGTTGATCTCTTCAACCTACTTCAGCCCTTTTCACACCTAAGGGTCTTTAATCGAGCTCACATGTAGTTTTCTAGGCTGAACCTCATTCATATTGAGCTATTTTTATTGTTGATCCACTCCTCCTACATTTATGCTGTTGACTTGGTCAAACTTGACTTTGTCCACATGCAAATGTCCCTTTCCACACATGAGAGTGTTAGATCCAGTTATTTTTATGATCCATTTTCACATCAAGAGGGATTTTATTCCTATTTCTGAAATATATGGGCCTCCTTACCCATTTATTCATCTCTTAAGTGTAAATAGCAAAAATCAATATTCCAATTAGCTGTATGCTAATTTTCGAATATTATAGTCCTTCCCTCCCAAATGTTGCTTGTCCTCAAGCAACTGCAAGGGTAGAACTAAAGAGCCTCCTTTTTTTCCCCTATAGTGTCCTCATAAGATAAAATCCTCCAAGGATCAATATGTTGTCTCATCAATATATCTCCAAGTTGCCCCTCCCAAGCATGCAAGCTAGCTTTTGGTGAGCACCCCAAATAGCTATCAACATGTAAAAATAAAGTATCAATGGAGGCAACAATGGGTGGTCTCAAGGCCTTCTTGAGGCATGAGGTTTGATATATATTGGTATCTACCATCCCCATATGAATCTCCCATCCCCAAGCTATCATCCATACAAAATGAGTCACCTCCCAACATGGAAACTCCTGAAAATCCTCCTCCACCTTCAGCTCCTGCAAAGTAGGTGGGCTGAAAATATGAACATGGTAGACATATTAGCCTACCCAACACTGTCCTCCTCTCCACTTATGATAAGTGTAGAGTATCTACTAATCTTGGGCTGCAATAATATTTCCCTCAAGTGGCAGGATGAAGACTAGACCTCCAAAGATCTCCTCTCCAACATTATGAATCATGCTAGCCCAAACTGTCCCATATATGATGAGTTGGATATCACCATTATATAGAATCTAGTCAATCCCATGGCCCACCTCATAAATAATAAAGTGTTTTACTGTGGTTCCCATATCTCCTCCCATGCTCCCCTTGGAACATGTAATGCAAAAAGTGTGGGAAATCTCCTTCCGCAAGGACACACCCCAACAATGTGTCTCTCTTCCAATCATGTTCCCCATAATGAAAAAGACAATATCGAAAAATGGAATCATGATTAGCATCATGTTGGCTGCCATATGTACCAAAGGATAAGGACAATGGTCTCTCAAATGCAACTAGCGCAGTCTTTCCCACTGCTGCTTCAAAAAATAGCATGGCAAGTTGTTTCTTAATAGAAGGCTAGTTGTGTAATTCACCACATCTACCAGTAAATAGTAAATGGATGAGTGTATAAAATAAGCACACAATAAGTGATATAACACTTGCCTAAAGTCATACCAAATATGGATGTCTCCATCATAAGAGTTGGCCAAAATTTACCCATGGAGCTCAATGAGAAGCTTGCCCCCTTGTACAGCAATGCACTGAATAGAAATGGTAAGAGAACACAAATATTGTGTTAGATAATCAATAGATGAAAAAAAAATATTCTTACCATGTGCTGAAAGTAAGATGATGCATGGATCCATGAATAAGTCCTCCATAGTGGTTTGGCATACTCCCATGAAGAGGAATGAACCAGGTGATGAATGAAGATCCTCCTTCTTATACTTTGAAATCCAAGTCAAGAAGAACATATCATAGTAATATATGTCTCCATCCACTACTCCATCATTCTCACCTCCTCCTTGTCCACCAAGTGCATCAAATGTGAAGTGATCCTGCGGACACTACATCAATAATTCCAAGCTCCAAAGTGACAATGTTGTTGGCCTATGCAAATAGGCTCCTACCAACTCATAACTCCATTATTTGATATGCTCATTTTCAAAGACTCCTCCCATAATGCTGCTACATACATGAAGTTTCTTCCAAAGTGGAAGTAATTCTAGATCATCCAAGTCTAAGGAGTATCCCCTTTGCACCATGATAGTGTCATCTCCTACTCCTGCAACATCATGCAAAGTGTGAGAGAAAATCTGCCCATGCTCTCCCAAGAACAACCCTAGCAACAAAAGTTTTTGCTGCCTCCTCATACCTCCATCATACAAATCATGTGATGAAAACATAATGATTGATATGAAGAGAGTCATATCAATACAATACATCCATACTCCTTGCTTCCCTATGATGCAAGTATCCTACCAAAATTTCTCCTCCCACATACCCTTTGTAAAAGGATATGTCACATGATGGCCAAACTCTTTCAAGAGTAGCCAACGCAGCCAAGCATCCTACTTCCCAGTGTCATATATTTGCAAGTAGCTTACCAGCTTCTTGCTCTCCATCCACACCCACTCATCCAAATGTGGGTGCCTCCCACCATGCTCAACCTTGGTAACCTTCCAATGAAGACTACCATTCTCCCAAATCAGATTTCTCTTCTTGCATTCCATGGGATGTTGAAATGCAACTCCTTGGAGACCTCCTAGAGAATATCTCACACCAATGGCCATATTGAATCCATAAGGATCCAAGTGAGCTGAAGGAAAAACCTCCTCACTGTTACCTCTTGAAAACACTATAAAACTCCTCAATGGTGTACTTGTTGTCTCATGCTCCCACTCAAGAATGAACATATAGTTTTGTAACAGCTTATTTGGAATGAGGTTCATCTTAACCTCCAAAGGTTTACACCCCACCCTCAAGTGTTGTGTGCTACTAAACAAAGGTACAAGAGGATGATGGTTCATCCCTCCCTTGATCAACTCAAGGTTGCACAACATAGTGCAATTATGTTGTTACAAATGAGCAGTATGCAATGGTATACAACCCTCCATATGATTTGCTGAAACAATAGGAGAGGGAAACTTAGGCATACCTTGGTGAAATTTGGGAGGATCTTGTATGGATGTAAGGGCTTCTTCCTCCAATGTGTTGCCTCCTCCAAGTGAAGTTGTTGGGGGCTGCTCCTTCTTGGTTGTGATAGTGCTGGTACAAGTCTCCTCCAATGGTGGTGAGAGCTTCTCCTCTGATTTTTCTTCACCAAATTTTCCAATCAACCTTTGAGTAAACTCAGTAAAAGTAGCCACCTATGCATGGCTCAAATGGCTGAACCACCAGATGTTGGCTTCACCCTCAAGGTGCAGTGCTGCAATCTCTACAACCTCTCTTTCTACCACTGGATGTATTAGGAAGAATGCATCTAGTTTCCTTGCCCAAACCCTTGTTGTAGGTGACCCATCAAAAGTAGACAATAGGAACCTATTTTCCTTGATCCTTTCTTGGCTACAAGGTCTTATTTCTTCCTCCAATTTAATGAACTGAGGGAAATCTAGAGTCTCCTTGAAGGCTCTAGGTTGAGATTTGTACTCAACAAGGTATTCACTTAGAATCTGGTGATCCAATTTTCCTCCATATTTCTGCAATTTGTCCTTCTCTTAAAAAGGAAAAGGCATGTTACAATGCTTTGGATCTCTCTGCAACATGGGTTTCCTCTTCTGATCATAGGAAGTGCATGGATCTTCTTCTTCTTGAAACTCTCTAGAAGTTTCACTTCTCCTCTTTTCTTCCTCTTCTTTAACCTCCTTGGAGAGGTCCTTCATGGATCTGAAAAATGATGATACCAAGCTCATTTTCTTCATCATTTTTATCTTCCCTTCTTCTTATAGATTTTTGGCTTGAATTCCACAAGCTGAGCCAAAGATCTTGCTTTGATACCACTGTAATATCCTGAAAAGGGGACTGATCAGCAAGGCATGCATAAAAAATTCATTTTCAGAATTATATGCTATAGAAAATGAAATCAACACTTGTATCCCTTAAATATGACAATATACAACCTAAATCCAAGAATAGATCAGAAACTAATCAAACTAGGTGAGGTAAACAAACCTTCCACACCTAGGATAGCTAAAAAAGGCTAAAACCCCAAACATTGCAACACATAAATTTCTACATAACAGAGACTTCGTAGTCTAATGAGGGTTTTTACACATGAATAGAAGAGACAAATATATCTGATATTTTATTAAACAATATGGCTTAGAAAATGAGATCTAGTCTCCTTTATACAAAAGCTAGAGAACTCGGGAAAGGTTTCTAGGAATACACCCTAAATACAAATGGTGATCTTCAGCAATAAGACTGAATAATCACTAAAAACTGAAGCGAAGGTTCATATAAGGCTGAAATAATGTAGATATGATTTATATATAATCAAATATATTCCCCCCATGAAAGGATGAACCTCTCAATCACGGGAAAACTCATCAAAAGAACCACAGGATCCACTACAGAATCTTCCCTCTAGAAATAATGAAATTATAGAATGGAATAATGTTGTAGGTGATGGAAATGTGTTGGCCTGCTACCAAAGATCTGAAATCAACCCAAGAACCCTCCAAAATGATCCTCCAATAGAAGGAAACCTCCCTCCTATGCAACACCAACTCAGAAAGCGGGTTTCTCAACCCTCCACTGCAACACCCTGCAACTCAACACAACCTCCTGCAGAAATTGTGCTGAAACTAAAGAATAAAGCTTGGAACAAATTCCACATGTGTGGAATGATAGATCAGGTCTCTCCCAAGAGATACTCAAATGGAATAGAATGAATTCCTAAACAGGAATACCTTAGTGCTAAACAACACTAGCAATCTTAGCTAAACAACTGAAGAGAGAAAATTTCTAAGCAGACATAAAAATATAATTCATAAGCTAAACTCAAATGGCTGCCATCCTCTTACTTATAAAATAAGTGACCCTTCTCACCTTGGGTCCCACTCATTAGGGTTTCCACCATCACACAAACAATCTCGCTCCAAAACTACGTTGTGCCTTCATTAGAGCCACTCCTCTAAAATTGCGTTGTTTGATTTGGTCAAAGTTGACCTCTTCAACCTACTTTAGCCCTTTTCACACCTAAGGGTATTCAATCCAGCTCACATATAGTTGTCTAGGCTGAACCTCATTCATATTGAGCTATTTTTATTGCTAATCCACTCCTCCTACATTTATGCTATTGACTTGGTCAAACTTGACTTTGTCCAAATGCAAATGTCCCTTTCCACACATGAGAGTGCTAGATCCAGTTATTTTTATGATCCCTTTTCACATAAAGAGGGATTTTATTCCTATTTCTGAAATGTATGGGCCTCCTTATCCATTTATTCATCTCCTAAGTGTAAAAAACAAAAATCAATATTCTAATTAGTTGTATCCTAATTTTGGAATATTACAGAGGATCCGACGGCAATTCGGCGAAGACTAGAGATTTATTGGCTTTGAAAATAGAGAAAACCAAGTAAAATTGTTGGAGGATTACAAAACATTTGGAATATTTTCCTCCAGTGAACTAAAGAGACAAGATGTGTCGCATGGGATTCTCCAAAGCAATGACAGTAGTCTTCTGCAACAATATGTAGTGTCAAAGGCGAGTGACAACTAAGACCATCGTGAGAGATAGCTTCTCCACATGTCAATATCATAATTCAGGTCCAATGAGACTTTTTGATAGATAATAAATCACATGCTTTCTATCGTCATCATGAAATTCAACCAAAACCATTCCCAAGGAGGATGGTGAGGCTGTGAGGTAGAGGAGAAAGTCGAACAAATAGTTGGGGGCACTAAGAAGTGGGGCAGAAACGAGTGCCCATTTCAAGGTGTCAAATGAAACTTGAGCTTGATCATTGCATAGAGGCACCCCTTTCTTGGTTAAGCACATAAAGCCTTTCGTTACCTTGGCATAGTTTATGATGAAGCGATGTAAGAATTTTTCCTTCCCTATTTCAATAATTTCGTTTACCTTGAAGTTGTAGAATGGATTGTTGTGTAGGTAGTTCAATAATTTCCTTTACCTTATCGGGATCAACCCTAATCCCATGCTTGGAGACAGTGAATTGAAGAAGTTTTCGAGACTCGAAAAAAAATACACATTTACGCGAATGCAGAAGGATGTTGTAGAACCTATGCCAAGCAAATATTTATCTAAGATGTGCAAGGTGATGAGATCGTTTCTTGGAATGAGCAGGAAGATCATTCAAGTAAGCTTGTACAATTTTTCTAATATCATGAAAAGCATATTCCATGGCCCTTTGAAAACTTCCTCTAGCATTCTTCACACTGAATGGGAGCTTTTGTTATGCAAATGTGACCCAAGGACAAATGAAGGCATTTTTATGCTAGTCATCCTTTTTAATCGCAATCTGCTTATATCCCGAAAAGCCATCCATAAAGGAGAATGATTCGAATCTAGCGCAATCATCGATAATATGATCTATAATTTTCTTTTGGACAAGCGACATTCACATCACAATAGTCAACATAGAATTAGATGGTGTTTTGTTTCTTATTTGCGGGAACCAGATTGGATACCCATTCTATCAAAGGAACGAGATATATGAAACCAATGTGTAAGGGTTTTTTGACCTATGTTTTGATAGATGTTGCTTTACGTGGGTGGACAGGTCGGAGCCTTTTCTCAACAGGATTGGCATTATCGTAAATATTGAATTCATGCTCGACTATAGAAGGATCTATGTCGGTCATTTTGTCGTAAGGCCAAGAAAAAACATCTCAGAACTACTTAAAAAGGGATGTAAAGTGTAAAATTTCCTTCAGACTATAATTTCCTCCAATATATGTGTTTTCCACGATACTCGTTTTGACCAAGATATCTATGTGCATGGTATTAGAAATATTTCCCATGTTGCCTTTTGCATCGATATTTGGGACAATCATATAAGTGGATGGAACAATATCAGGTGGGTGGAAAGATGGGATTTTTATAGTGATCGCATCCAAATCAGACATCAAAGCGCGATGGTGAAACTCTCCCCAAGGTCGTTCCTCTAGAGACATGATCTCTCGAATAGCTTTGTCTGTAGGCAGGACTTCATCGAGGAGATCCTTAGAAGGAATTGTGTTGGGAGAGAGGGTGGTACCATTGGTCGAAACCAAAGTAGTGGATGATTCAGATGTTGATTGGATGGCTTTATAAGCCAATTCAACTTGGGATAGTGGCATCTGATCTCTGTGGGAATCAATTTATAAAGCTGTTGGTAGGATCCAGGGGTCGATAGTGCCATCCAAGATGGTCGATATCATTGAAAAAGTGTGTGGAACCTCATAAAACGAGAGAGGAAAGCAACCCATCAGGGAATATTCCTTCATAAGGCCAGTACCAACAGTGACGTAAGAGTGAGGAACTCCTCCTACTAGGGGCACAATGCTTCTAGGTAATGTGAAATAATCAGGGGTGAAAAAGTATAGCGGGTCCACTATAACTATCTTCCCATCCAATGGAAAAAGGATGATTCAAAAAACCAAAGAGACAATGGCATTCATCGAATAAGATCAACTGTGACCCAAAATAATATTATAATCGAGATGACGATATATGACTTCGCTGTCCACAATTATCATTTTCCCACTAAGTGTAATGGGGTAGCTAGCAAGTTATACTTTTGGGAGGAATGTGTGGCCATCAAATTCTTTTATGGAATTCAATGATGGATACAAAGTAGGAGAACCCAAAGTGACCTAGCACAGAGTTGACATTACGCAAGTCGAAGCACCTTTGTCTATGACAGTGGGATGGATTGGACTCCCTTTCGAAACAACTTGAACTTGGAGAGAAATATGGTGTGAAAGGTGAGGTTTAAATTTTTCCATGTCGAAGATGGCTAGCATAGAATCCTGGGGGTCAATTCCACCAATGGTCGAAAGAAAATCTTTCCTTTGCACTGGGCAAGTTTGCAACACATAGAGTGTAGACATAGCTGACGGTGCTTGCACCAAGTATTCTACAATGTTGTAGTTCTTGGCAGCATGTGCATAGGTGTTATGAGTCGTGTGTTGAATGGTCCCTTTAAAGGGACGAATGACAGGGTCAGCAGCAGGATTTTCGATATGAATATTGTTAGGCGATGGTGGATTTGAACTTGAACTAGGTTAATGAGCATTGATGAATATATTTACATAGGTTTTAGCTCAAGTTTTGAGTTTAATATTATCCATGTGATAAATGGCATATGATCCTTCACTGGAAGGATGAGCACCACCATTGCCCCTTAGCGAGGGTTGTGGCAGGTTTGCAACCATGTGTTGTTGTTGTTGTGGATTAGAGAAGGGATTATGATCGATGGAAAGTGTACTTCCAGAGTCCTTTTGTGTGATAAAATATGTGCATTCTTATAGCCGAGGAAATTTATATGTCAAGTGGTCTTCGACACAAATTTTGCAAGGGAATATGATATGTTTACCCTTTCCTTTTTCATTTTTAGCAGCATTTCTTCGATTTGGATTATTCTGAGTGTTGGGATGCTCTTCATAAGGAGAAATATTTTTCCTATTATTATTGTTCTTACCACTAGGTTATTGTGTAGACTGCACAGATTTTACTTCACCGGTGGGAAGAGCAGTCAATTGGGTAGGGGTAGTCACAGTCGAAGATGGCTAGGAAGCACGCACATTGAGATTTTTTACAACAACACCAGAAGTTGTATCAATGAGACCATCGACATGCGCTCTGGGTAGATGAGTAGCGGGAGGATTCGCGTTTCTAGGAGCATGGGGGATTAACTCACACAACTTTCCATATTTCAAATAGATGAGATCTAGATGCTATGCATGACAAATGGATTGGTCTTTCGTGACCGCACCAAACAGGAAAATTTACTTAGCAAGGGGTGGCAAGAGTGACTTGAAAAACTAGTTCGATAATAGATGATCTGCGATTTCTCTAACCTCCACCTAAGTCTCAATTCATGAATGTTATCTCCATTCATGAATGTGATTGGAGATGTGGGTGGAAGTGTCTTGGGGTAGTGAGGCTAAGATTTCTATTCCAGTTTCGTATCAGATAGGCAGATGAAATTTCTTAATAAATTTCATTGCTAAGGCACCAAAAGTATTGGCTGCAGCTCGTGATAACTTGATGCACAATTTGGCATTGTTTCCTATGAGAGTTCGAGGAAAGAGCCTGAGTTGGATACTATCATCCACCATTGAATTAGAAATAAACCATAAATGAAAGGTGGTGATATGTGTAGTTGGATCCTCCCCTTGTGTCCCTTCGAACCTAGGGATGTCTAATGGAATCTTATGTGGCACAAGAGGCCAAAGTAGTTTATGATTGATGCGATCATTGGTAAATTTATATATATTAGGGATGTCTAAAGTTTCCAAGAATGGAAATTATGTGGTTTCCCCTGAGTCTAACTAAGGAGGTGTTGGCTGATCATTTGGACCATATATTCCTAACATAAAATTGTTTCCAATGGGATAAGTAGGAGTCTGCTGATAATAATTTCCAGCTAGTGGAGGTGTAGGGATGTAAGGTTGTTTTCCATAGGGGATATTGTATTGGGTGACAAACGGTTGATTTCCCCCAGGGTAATAGTTTCCCCCTTACCCCAATTGGTTTTGGGCAAACGTCACCTAAATATATGTGATATATTTAGCTTTTGGCATACTACTAGTCGCATAACTGACCATTGGAATAGACCCTACACCATAAGGTTGACCACTAAGAGAAATGGCATTAACAATTGATGGACCTAACTCTCCCATATAATGTAAGGGTACAAAAGTGCCCCGTGGAATGTAAGTTTTGGTAGCACTGCCCCTTGGCATAGTAGCCAAGGGGTTCTAACTCAACAATGGATTCCAACCGAAAGGGTTGCTGAAGGGAAACGAGGTATCCCTACTATTGGAAGCAGAAACCGGAGGTCTAGGAGTAGACACGATGAGAGAAGATATCAAAGAGTTTGAAATTCCACTCGCAGTTGTTGTAACCAAGTTGCTAGGACCATGCATATTCTGGCTACTAGGGTTTCCAATCAGTTGTGTTGAACTGACAACTAGTGGGGAAGATGGTGGTGGAACTGAGTTGGCCACCAATGGAAAAGACACATAGGTTGTAATTTTTGTAGTGGATGTGGGTGCAACCAAAGACATGGTTGGTACTGGTGCTACCTAAATAAAAAATAACCCAAATAGGTCAGTGAGAGGAGGATTATAAGGTAAAAATCCTTCAATGAAAGGATCATCAAGCAACTCCATAGTGTAAGAAGCAATGTGAAAATCAAGGGTCAACACTGGAGACTGCTCTTTCGAAGAAGGCACTTGGTCACCAAGACTCGACACCTCCCCTAGTGTTAATGAAGGGAGAAATTTTTGTCGCTTATAAATATGACGAGGGTTGAAGAATGACATGATCACCAGTTAATTTTATCAAAATTTTAATCTGTAAGTCTCAGTGATAATAGAACCACACACCTAAAAAAGAGAACTCTAAAGTAATTCAATCGAGCAGCCAGAGGGGTATGACCTTGTTTGAGTACTACCATTTGCTAGATATGAAACTCAGTATCAAAATAGCATACAAAGAGAGTTGGTCATATGTACAGTTACGATTACTCTTGAGCTTTGTCTGAACCTCAGATAATGGGGCCAAGCACTCTCATGGAGACAAGTACCCTCCCAAAAAACAAAGACAGAGTAGTTCCATTTATGTTAGGTACCAAGGCATCCCACCCCAGTCATCTTATGTACATCCCTAGAAGTATGGAAACTATATATACCTTAAATCATAGACACTATCAAGGGGATCATGGTTGTAGACAACACACTGTATGGGCAAAACACCTAGATCCCTGATCTAATTTCGACATCCCTAAGGGGAACCCCAATACACAGAATTCCCACTGTTATGCGATCGAAGGTAGGCTACCTTCTCACACACCCCAGTTTTGTCTCCTGCTTAAGTACGGTAGTAGTGGAGAGGTACCAATACTATGAGTGCAACATTATTTTCACTCTTTAATGACACTAGTCTCGAGTTTTGCGATCTTGTGCAGTTTTCTCACTCTGTGTTGAGTCTCAAATCTGCATCTTTTCCATACACTTTTCTATACCTTTTTCACTCACCTGAACCTCCCAAGTTGTCAATATCATGTGCAAAAGAGCATCTAACATGGTTTTTAATTATATTTTTGTGTTTTCTATTTGATTTATATTTTGTTCATTTCAGCTGCGGAATCTTGCCACTTTCCGCAGCTGCTGCAACTTTCCGCAGCTATTTTGTGAAACTCTATGCTACAGGTGTCTATAATGAAAACGAGCCACATGGGCAGGTCAGGAATGATGTGGACATGGTTCATGTCCTATTGGTTCAAGCAAACTCATCTAAAGAAGCCGCGGTCAAAGGCGTCCACATGGAAGTCAACCATAGAGTCTCATGTTGGCAGGACTCTGTTTCGTGTCACATGAAGATTCATACGGCCGTTTCTAAGCTGCGGAGGATAAATCGACATCTGTACATGGCTCCTTAGTCGAATTCAAGCATCCACTCCTCGTAGATTTACTTTCCAACACGGCCATGATCCTAGATCCGTGGACGTAATGGTCTACGTGTTCTCCACCAACATGAACTTTAGGAGACAGTTATATTTCTTTTGTTATATATAATGCGTTTGCATACGCATATAGAGTTAGTCGATGTTAGTCTCTGTTATCTTTTATTAGTCTGCTCTGTAATGTGATTACGCTGCACTTGTGCCGTAACATCACCTTTCTGTAATGACTGCTTTTTAATATAAGAAGACTCTGTTTTCAACCGAAATTCGTATTTGAAGATCATTACCAAGGCTGGTGTAGAGGGCCCCTGCTCAGCTAAGGTTTTGTGCATTAGTGTAAAGTTCTCATTTCGTTTCTTTAAAGCTCATTGTGCCATAATCCATTCATATGTTTATACATTGCATTTGCCTCATTTCTGTTTATAAACTTCCATAATTTCCATTTCACTTCTGTCTTTCATGTTTTATGTTGTTAATCACTGATCAGTGTTCTTGTTTCAGGTTATAGATAGGCAGCCCGGGCATTTTCATAGCTTTTTGACTAATGACATGGAACTAACATTATTCTGCTGCTAATTTGCTTTTCATAGTTTCTGCTTAATTTCAGTATTGCTTTGTTCATTTCAGTTTTTCTTATTTGCTTCAGTAGTTAAATTTAGATATATTAAGCTGCTCATAGCATCTTCAGTTGCCTCCGAAAGCCACAGCTGGACTGATGGCGAGGGATTGTATTATGAAATGTGTAGTTTAGTATTAGTTTCTTTTCTGCAAATTTAGATATATTAAGCTGCTCATAGCATCTTCATTGAGCCCTACTTCTCTGCAAAATTAGATATATTAAATTGTGCATGACATCTTCAGTTGCCTCCGAAAGCCACAGCTGGACTGATGGTGAGGGATTGAATCATGAATGTATGGTTTGATATTATTTTTCTTTATGCAAGTTAGATATCAGTTACTCAAGTTGTTTATGATTACTTCCGAAAATCATAGCTAGACTAATGATGAAGGATCAGAAGATAAATTGATGTAATCTGATTTAGATTTATTTTGTTGCAATTTTGAATTTCCTTAAGCATAGTTTCTTTTGTGTTTAGTCAGCAGCAAGAATAGTTTGGTTCTCATGCTCAATAGTTCACTGTTTTGATTTGTTAGACTAGCAGCACCTTTTCATTTCAGCAGCACATTTTCATTTCCTTTCAAGTCTTGTCATTGTAAATTTCAAATTTATTTTTAAAGTTTCAAGTTGGTAAATCATTATAGGGGATATGATTTCCTTGAAAAAACATAACCAAACTTGTTTTCATCTTAGAATCTCCATTTCACCTTAGAAAACCAAAAATGACAAAAAAGTTAGGAAATAGGTTATCTTGCACATATAGTGCGCCGCACTTCATCAGCTTACGATTCCCGGATTGAAAAATTAAATGTAGCAATTTAGGACACACTAAATTGACCAAACATTTTGGCGCCGTTGCCGGGGAAGTGTAACTAGGTAGCCAATTTCTTAAAAAAAAAAACACAAAATCATAAAAGAAGGGAAAACTTGATAACTTCTTGAAGTATGCTCTCCTCTTGCACCTAGTGTGATATGGAGGATCAGAAAAGAGAGTTATTGGTTTAGTAATTTCTTAAGTATGCTCTCTTCTTGCACCTAGTGTGATCTGGAAGATCAGAAAGAGAATTATTAGCCCAACTTTTAAAAAAAAAATAAAAAAATAAAAAATGACATGCATAAAGCAAGAGATTCTAGGGGAAGGTTTATAGCTAAAGCCAAGAGTTCGATTTTCACAACTCCATCTTCTTCAAGGCATAGACCAGATTCACCACCATCTACCCCTAGCCTTAAGATTTTTGGAAGTCAAGGAACAGCTGAATTAGAGGATTCTCCTATACCACCTACTAAAACCGATTTAGAAAACAAAAAGACTCTCTCTCATCCTCCCTTAGTAGAAGAACTAGAGGACTTTAAGGACTCTAAAGAAACTATCATGGCAGAGGAAGTAATAGATGGAGGTAGAGGTAGAGGTAGAAGAGGAGGAAACAATGGAGACAACAATGGTGAAGGAAATAATGGTATAAATAGGGAAGGAGACAATTTGTTTGGATTCCCTATAGTTGATGAGGAAACTCATGCAACAATGAAAAATATCTCACCATCTGTTCTCCCTAACTTTTATGGATTGTGAAGTGAGGATCCTGAAACATTTTTGTTTGAGTTTGAAGTTGTGTGCCAAACTTATGACTATATGGAAGACTCTCAAAAACTCAAACTGTTTCCTTCAACATTGAAGGGATCTGCTTTGAAATGGTTCATGGGATTAGCCACTCAATCTATTAGGACTTGGAATGATATGAAACAAACATTTTTGGATAGATACTTGGACTATTGTATGCCCACCAATCACAAGGATGAGGTATTTAAAATGATGCAAAAAGAAGACGAAAACTTGGAAGATTTACTTGAAAGATTTCAATACAACTTGAAAAGAGCAAAGATGAGCAACTTAGATGATGAAACCTTGAAAGCCCTCATATTAAAAGCCATTAGAGATGAATGGATATATATTTTAAACATGATGGGGAAAGGAGACATTTCTCAACTCCCACTTTGTGACATAACAGAACTATGTGTCCATCTCTCAAGAGGAAAATCTAAAACAGGAAAAGGGCCTAGGGATCCTTCTCTTATTAGGGCTAACAAATCCGCAACTGGATCAGTAAGTAGGGCAGAGATTGGTAATATGCTTGATGAATTCAAAACTGATATCTTAGGGAGCCTTAGTGAACAACTAGACACCCTTAAAATCCAAAACAAGCAGAAAGCAGAAACAGATGCTTTAGCCATCTTTTTTCCGAAATGTAGAAAGAAACATGCTTTAAGGGAATGTCCCTTGGATGCAAAAGTTGTAGAAACATGTATGATTTGCTCAGAAAATCATGAGATCAAGGATTGTCCTTCAATCCCTGGACTCAAAGCTGTTTTTCAAGAAGACCCAAATTCAGTAGAATCTCTCTGTTTTGTCGCAAGGAGACCTTGGCAGGGACAACAAACTCAAGGGTACAAGGGATGCAAAAATCCTTATGGGAGATTTGCTCAATTTTATCAATATCCTCCATCTTTTCAAAATAAACAAGCTCCACAACTTCCAAACCCAAATCCACAACTTTCATTGCCATTTCCACAACAACAACCTTCTCAACAAAATACAAATCCTCAACTCATGCTCCCATACCAACAGAAGACAAATCAACTTCCAACTCAGCCATTGCCAAATCCTAATAATAAAAATCCTCAGAATACTTATATGGTAGAAGGACAACAATTTCCTACCTATATGATTGTTCCTCTCAACGATGTACAACTCAGATCTGGTAGAGTTTTAGAAAAACCTTCTATAGATATTCAAGAGCAAGATACCTCTGAGGAGGATTCTCTTCAAGTCAATAAGGGTTCTGAGGAAGAATCTCTTCAAAATTCAAACATTTAAAAAAGAAAAAGAAAAGTTAACATCCACAACTCCTATAGTTGAGCAACCCGCATCTTCATCTACACCTCCTTTTCCTGAAAGACTACAAATTGACAAGGGGGTGGAAAAACAAATCTTGTTGCCTAACTATGACTTTCTAGATGAATTGAAGAATGTTTGTATCAAGATTCCCTTGTTACAAGCCATTCGAGAGATTCCTATTCTAGAAAAAACAATAAAGGAGTTGAGTTTCAAAAGACCAGGAAGGAAACTAAAAGACACAAGAAGAATCCACCTGGTAGGAAAGATTGCAGATATTATGATGGGAAAAATTACCATGCGGAAGTATGTAGATCCAGGAAGTCCAATTGTCAAGACACATATAAATGGGATAGAAATTCCAAACACATTGATTGACTTAGGGGCTGCTATCAACATTATGAGTAGACAGACTATGGAGCAGCTAAAACTTCCTAACCTTCTTTTTACACCTACTTTACTGCAACTTGCAGATCGATCAGTTATTAAACCAGATGGTGTATTAGAAGATATTTCAGTCTCCTTAGATTCTTGGGAATATCTAGTAGACTTTATGATTTTGACTCCCAAGAGTAATCTAGGAGGGCACCCACTTATTTTAGGAAGACCTTGGCTAGCCACAGCTGATGCTTTTATTAGTTGTAGATCTGGAGACATGTACATTTCTAATGGTAATTTGACAAAGAAATTCAATTTGTATCCTCCAGCAAGAGCAATCATAGAAATAGGAGACAATGAATGGGTCGATGATGAGGACATTATACAACCTTTCTTTACCATTTCTGAAATCAGTGAGGATAGTCAAATTCTGAACACATTAGAAAATTTTGAGACATCTTCAGAATATGACCCCACACAATTTCAGTTGGAATCTGACATAGAATATTTATCATCAAGACAAATGTCTCTTTACTCTATGGAAGAGTTTGGTAGTTCTACTATTGAGATTTTTCCGGGAAAAACATTGAATATCAACAAACATTTGGAAAAGTCACAACAAGAAGAACTAACCAAAATCTTGCAAAAACATTCTACTGCATTTGCATGGGAGTATACTGACATGAAGGGTATTGATCCTAAGACTTGCATCCATCATATCTATATTGAGGAAAACAGTAGACCAATCGGACAACCTCAAAGAAGGATGAATCCAAATCTTAGGGAGATAGTGAAAGAAGAGCTCCAAAAACTACTCAATGTAAACTTCATTTATCCAATTTCAGATAGCCGATGGGTTTCTCCTTTGGTTATAGTACCTAAAAAGAATGGTAAATGGAGGATATGCATTGATTACAGGGAATTGAACAAAGCAACTTTGAAGGATCACTTTCCTTTGCCTTTTATCGATCAGGTATTAGATACATTAGCAGGTAAAAAGTACTTTTCATTTTTGGATGGTTTAGTGGCTATAATCAAATTTAGGTAGCACCTGAAGATCAAGATAAGACCACATTTACTTGTCCATGGGGAACTTTTGCCTACCGAGTGCTTCCTTTTGGGTTATGTAATGCACCTGCAACATTCCAAAGAGCAGTACTAGGAATTTTTTCTGATCTAATCCATGATTGTGTAGAGGTTTATATGGATGATTTTACGGTTTATGGTAATTCATTTGAAGAGGCATTAGAAAATTTGGAAAAAGTTCTTATAAGATGTAAAGAAACAAACCTTTCATTAAGCCATGAAAAATGCTTTATGATGTTTTCTGAAGGGATTGTTTTAGGACATCATATTTCTGGAGATGGGATTAAGGTTGATAGATCAAAAGTTGAAGTCATCTCCAAGTTGCCTATTCCAAATTGTCAAAGAGATGTTAGAAGTTTTATGGGATTTACTAGTTATTATAGAAGATTTATAGAAAACTTCACTAAAATAGCATCTCCACTCTTCAAATTGCTTACAAAAGACTGTGAATTTAAATGGGATCCTGATTGTCAATCATCTTTTGAAACTTTGAAAACAAGAATATCTGAAGCACCTATCTTGAGAGGACCAAATTGGAAACTCCCTTTTCATATTTCTACGGATGCTTCAGATACAGCTCTAGGAGTTGTGTTGGGTCAAAAAGATTTAGTTCCTTATGCCATTTATTATACCAGTAAAAATTTGACTCCCACAGAGTTGAACTATACTGTGACTGAAAAAGAGTTTTTAGTTGTTTTTCATGCAATTAATAAGTTTAGACATTACATAACAGGCTATGAAACTTTTATTCATACTGACCATTCTGCAATTAGATATTTAATGAACAAACCTGTTACTAATGGCGGAGTGACAAGATGGCTTTTACTTTTGCAAGAATTCAATATTACTGTGTTGGATAGACCAGGAAAACAGAATACAGTAGCTGATTTCTTGTCTAGGATTCAGAATACTAAAGAAGATTCTCCTGTAGAAGATAAATTTCCTGATGAATACTTGTTTGCGGTAACTATTAAGACCCCTTGGTATGCAGATATTGCTAACTATTTGGTTACAGGGAAACTACCTTCACATTTATTTCCAAGAGAAAAACGAAAGATTATTCAGGAGAGTTCAAAATATTCATGGATTTCTAACGAATTGTTTAAAGCAGGGCCAGATCTTGTGATCAGAAGATGTGTCAGGGAAGATGAAATGCCTGATATTCTTAAGGCATGTCATGATGAACCATGCGGCGGGCACTTTGCAGACAAAAGGACGGCCTATAAAATCCTTTCTTTAGGATATTATTGGCCTTCCCTCTTCAAAGATGCAAAAAAATATGTCAAAAGGTGTGACAGCTGCCAAAGAGTAGGGAAACCTACCCTCTCAAATGAAATGCCATTGCAAACACAGGTACTCATTGAACCCTTTGAAAAGTGGGCTTTAGATTTCATTGGACCTATTAATCCACCATCCAAGAAAAAGAAGTATATATTGGTTTGTACTGATTATGTTACTAAATGGGTAGAAGCTAAAGCATTAGTATATGCTACTGAAAATTCAGTTGTTCATTTTCTTTATGAGGATATTTTTACTCGCTTTGGTGTTCCAAGAGAAATTGTGACAGATCAGGGGAGCCAATTCACATCCAATTTGGTGGAGAAGTTGATAGAAGAATACAAAATCAAGCACAGAAGATCTACTCCTTACCATCCGCAAGCAAATGGTCAAGTGGAGTCCACAAACAAAGTTCTTGAAAGTATCATCACCAAAACTGTTCATCTACATAGAAGAGATTAGGCAGAAAGGCTTCCTGAAGCCTTGTGGGCCTACAGAACTACATGGAGAAATACAACAGGACATTCTCCCTATGAACTTGTTTATGGGAAAGAAGTCCTGCTCCCCATTGAGTTCCAAGTCAAGACCTTCAAGATAGCAGTTCAGTTGGGAATGGACTTATCAGAAGCCCAAAAGCATAGAATGGAGCGATTGAATGAGCTAGATGAGATCAGACAAGAGGAAATTCTAAGAACTGATCTAGTTCAATATCAAAGAGCTAAATGGCATGACAAGTACATCAAAGAGAATAAGTTTCAAGAAGGAGATTGGGCATTGTTATTTGATTCCAAGTTTAAAGATTTTCAAGGAAAATTTCAGACTCATTGGCTTGGGCCATATGAAATTGACAAGATCTTTAGCAATGGAGCGGTAAGAATCAAGACCATTGATGAGTTTCAAACTCCTCTTATTGTGAATGGCCATAGATTGAAAATTTATCATAAGCCACTCTCAAAAGAGGATTTTGTCAAATTGTTTCAAGAAAGTTCTGCAATCAGGCTGTTACAGAAGAATTCTTCTTCTCCACCAGCCTAGCTTTTGTTCTTTTCAGTTAAAAAAATAAAAATAAAAAAAAATGGTATAAGCCTGAAAACCAATCATTGATTGGCAGTCTTATACAGAAAATATAGGGTGAAAATTAGGAACACCTGACACTCTATATTTTCCAAAAAAAATCTCTCTCTTTCATTTCACAAGTTTTGTCACCACCTACTCCATTTCATTTCACTTCATTCCATTTCATTTCATTTCATTCCATTCCATTCCACTTCATTTTATCCATTTCATTCCATTCCATCAATAAAAATCTTTTTCATGACCATTTCCATCTGGTCATTTGTCATCTGTTCATTTCCATTCATCCAAGTAATATTTGTGTCAGTTTCCGCAGCTGACATCTGTTTCCGCAGCTGACTCCAGTTTCCGCAGCCAGAAGCAGATTCCGCAGCTACTACTCTGTTTTCAAAAAGAATGTACAGTCAGACGTTATTTCCATAATTATGAAATAAAATGCAGGTGAGAGGATCAAAAATGAAGACATGGAGCATTCAAGACACCAATGGAGATCAATTAGTTGAAGACCAAAGGAAAAGGCAAAGATTCCAAAGGTATGAATAAAATTTATTTCAAATAGCATTGAAAAACACATTTTTATATAGTTCTGAACCATGAGCTCTATCCATTACGTGCAATGATTATATTGACAATTCCATAACCTTTCACAATCTCCATATTATCCTCTCGCATTCATTCACAAACGGTTCCATCATCAAATTCCCGATTTTCACTCATGTTCCAATATTCCACCGGAGACAATGAGACGTATTTGATTTGACCAAGGACTCTTACAGCCGCATAAATTCATAACCGTTGATTGAAACGTGCTCATATTTATTGTGCAGCCACCAAAATTCAAAACGCTGCCGAATGTGTTATAATTTGTTAATCTCTTTGTCGTGTCTCTGCCGTGTTTAGGAAACCCCACTCTGTTCTATTCTCACTCCATTCCGTTTATGGTGCTCATTCCCATTTTATGATACATTCCCACAGTCATTGTGCTCGTTCCTATGCATTCAACCGTTCTATTTCCATTTGAACCCTCACGCAGGCAAATTTGTGAAGAGCAGAAAAGAGAAATGGGTAAATTGTTAAGAGCAGAGCCGGAAGGACCTAAGTTTATAGAGGGATATCCGCAAGTAAAGGAGATATTGAAGAAAGAAAATTGGTTGCGGTTTATCCAGAAATTCAGAGGTTATCATAAAGAAGTGACGAAGGCATTCGCAAGGTCGTTTAATGGCTTGGAAGCAGAGATTGGAGACCTTAAGTTTGCGGTCAATGAAGCATCTATAGCAACAGCCACGGAACTTCTTCAGGAGGGTGAGCGTTGGTTTAAAAATAAAAGCATCAATGATGAAGCATGGAGAACAATCTTACGAAACCAAGGTATGGACATAACTGTTTTTAAAAGAGGAATTCCTGTGCATGCATTGAAAGAGGAATGGGCTACTTTACTGCTAGTTGTTCAGAAATTAATTACATGTGAAGGCCGTTTTGGGTCCATGTATATGTACCATACTAGGTTATTGATGAATTTTCTAGATAATCAAACTCTCAATCTCCCATATTTTCTATTCAATAGTTTGAAGAAAATGTCCGTGACTATTCAGAAACATTTGGGAGATGTAGAACCCCATCTATATCACCACGGCCTTGTAAAAATTCTGATTGAAAAGGAGTTAAAGGAAAAGAAAGACACATGGGAACAATTTCTAGTTAGAAATTTCTTTGAGGAACCTCAGGAAATTCCTGAAGGTAGTTCAACAAGAAGGAGTAGAAGAAAAAGAATAAATGTTGAAACCCAAATTACTCCTACTTAGGGAATTCCTGAAGGTAGCACAGCAAGGAGAAGTAGGAGAAAAAGAATAATTGATGAAATCCAAAATACTCCTACTACTGCAATTGAAAGAACTGATAGGGAAGAGAGACTGTCAAAGAGGAAGAAGAAAGAAATCAAGGGTAAGAAGCCAATAACACCAAAAGAGAGAAAAACTATTGAGGCTATACATCAAACCCCTTCTTTTGAAGAAGAAGATCATCAAGTGTTATCTGAAAGATTAGTTTATCTTCAAAAACAGTCATCTATGGCCAAGAAGACAGAGAAAGGAAAACAAAAACAAAAGGATAGTGTACCACAGCGTGTGAGAAGAAGCAGCAGACTTAAGGGGAAATTGAGGAAAACACAAATTAAGGGTCCTCATTTCATTGATTTGGGTGAGGAGACATCTGAACAGTCCCCAGCTGACCATAGTCCATCTCAGTCAGTTAGTGAACCTGGTTCATTTCATTCCCTATCAGACATTGAACATACTCCATCCCATTCTCAGCAAGATATTGATGTGAGCCCTTCTGAGCCAGATTTTGAAGATAACTCTCCTTCACGGCATTTTGGGGATAGTCCAATAAAAATGACACCTGAAATAGACCCCAAGCAGTAGGAAGTATATGACTATATAGAATCTTTGGAGAAGACAGCTACAGGTCCAAGTACTTCGTCCATTCAGCCTCATACATTACAGGATGATTTAGTCCAATCACTAAAACAGGAAATTTTTGAGCTAGAGCTTTTAAATAGGCACATCAAAAATGAAAATGAGACATTGAAAGAACAAGGCAAGCTGGACAAAATCATCCATGATAATACCATGCTACATTTGGGAATATGGCAGAAGAAGAATAAGAAATTGAAAAGGAAATGCCAGAAGTTGAGCAGAGCACTCGTTAATATCAAATTTAGGTGCTTAATGAAGAAACCCAGAATGTTGGCAGTACCAAGGAAGAAAAGGAGAGGATTGGATGTGCTGGCTGAAGTGTCAAGGCACATGAACTGAAGAAAGATTATCAAAATTTTGGTTGCATGAGGACATGCAACACCTTCACAGTGGGGGTATGTTGAGTCTCAAATCTGCATCTTTTCCATACACTTTTCTATACCTTTTTCACTCACCTGAACCTCCAAAGTTGTCAATATCATGTGAAAAAGAGCATCTAACATGGTTTTTAATTATATTTTTGTGTTTGCTATTTGATTTAGATTTTTTTCATTCAGCTGCGGAATCTTGCCACTTTCCGCAGCTGCTGCAACTTTCCGCAGCTATTTTGTGAAACTCTATGCTACAGGTGTCTACAAGGAAAACGAGCCACATGGGCAGGTCAGGAATGATGTGGACATGGTTTGTGTCCTATTGGTTCGAGCAAACTCATCTAAAGAATCCGTGGTCAAAGGCGTCCACATGGAAGTCAACCATAGAGTCTCATGTTGGCAGGACTCTGTTTCGTGTCACATGAAGATTCATACAGCCGTTTCTAAGTTGCAGAGGATAAATCGACATCTGTACATGGCTTTTTAGTCGAATTCAAGCATCCACTCCTCGTAGATTTACTTTCCAACACGGCCATGATCCTAGATCCGTGGACGTAATGGTCTACGTGTTCTCCACCAGCATGAACTTTAGGAGACAGTTATATTTCTTTTGTTATATATAATGCGTTTTCATACGCATATAGAGTTAGTCGATGTTAGTCTCTGTTATCTTTTATTAGTCTGCTCTGTAATGTGATTACGCTGCACTTGTGCCGTAACATCACCTTTCTGTAATGACTTCTTTTTAATATAAAAAAAGACTCTGTTTTCAACCGAAATTCGTATTTGAAGATCGTTGCCAAGGCTGGTGTAGAGGGCCCCTGCTCAGCTAAGGTTTTGTGCATTAGTGTAAAGTTCTCATTTCGTTTCTTTAAAGCTCATTGTGCCATAATCCATTCATATGTTTATACATTGCATTTGCTTCATTTCTATTTATAAACTTCCATAATTTCCATTTCACTTCTGTCTTTCATGTTTTATGTTGTTAATCACTGATCAGTGTTCTTGTTTCAGGTTATAGATAGGCAGCCTGGGCATTTTCATAGCTTTTTGACTAATGACATGGAACTAACATTATTCTGCTGCTAATTTGCTTTTCATAGTTTCGTTTAATTTCAGTATTGCTTTGTTCATTTCAGTTTTGCTTATTTGCTTCAGTAGTTAAATTTAGATATATTAAGTTGCTCATATCATCTTCAGTTGCCTCCGAAAGCCACAGCTGGACTGATGGTGAGGGATTGTATTATGAAATGTGTAGTTTAGTATTAGTTTCTTTTCTGCAAATTTAGATATATTAAGCTACTCATAACATCTTCAGTTGCCTCCGAAAGCCACAGCTGGACTGATGGTGAGGGATTGTATTATGAAATGTGTAGTTTAGTATTAGCTTCCTTTCTGTAAAATTAAATATATTAAATTATGCATGACATCTTCAGTTGCCTCCGAAAGCCACAGCTGGACTGATGGTGAGGGATTGAATCATGAATGTATGGTTTGATATTAGTTTACTTTCTGCAAGTTAGATATCAGTTACTCAAGTTGTTTATGATTACTTCCGAAAATCATAGCTGGACTAATGATGAAGGATCGGAAGATAAATTGATGTAATCTGATTTAGATTTATTTTGTTGCAATTTTGAATTTCCTTAAGCATAGTTTCTTTTGTGTTTAGTCAGCAGCAAGAATAGTTTGGTTTTCATGCTCAATAGTTCACTGTTTTGATTTGTTAGACTAGCAGCACCTTTTCATTTCAGTAGCACATTTTCATTTCCTTTCAAGTCTCGTCATTGTAAATTTCAAATTTCTTTTAAAGTTTCAAGTTGGTAAATCATTATAGGGGATATCATTTCCTTGAACAAACATAACCAAACTTGTTTTCATCTTAGAATTTCCATTTCACCTTAGAAAACCAAAAATGACAAAAAAGTTAGGAAATATGTTATCTTGCACATATAGTGCGTCGCACTTCATCAGCTTACGATTCCCGGATTGACAAATTAAATGCAGCAATTTAGGACACACTAAATTGACCAAACACTCTGCCTATCCCAAGATCCTAGTCGTAACTAATATTAGTGTAAGCTCGGAAAAGAGTTATTGATTGATTTTATTAGCACTTAATTTTAGTTTACTTTCTTATAATTCTCTGGAGGGGGATTGGATGTATGAGATTTTATGAGACTTTGACTCAAACCATGCAAAAAAATATTTTAAGATTCAGTTCGATGAAAGAGATATTTCTATATGGATAATTTTTTCACACATCCATGTAGCAAAAAACATCCAAATAATGAAATTTAGCCTAAAAATATTCAAATATATATCCTCAATAGCATCTATTTAACACAAAATCATAGAATGAAATCAACTATCTTAGAAAAACAAAAAAGCTTTTTCAAATAAGAAAAACTAATATGATAGAAGGCAACCAAGTATAGATATCCAAAACACAGAATCCAAATAGACAGCCAGCAACTCAACAGCTAGGGAAATCACAACAGGGGTGAAATATAAAGTTTTAGGTTGAGTAAAGCTGCCTAACAAGGAGTACATTGCATTAATAGCATCACTAATGCATTTTTCTCAAGTAAGAGATGGGTTATAGCACCATGGAACACACACACGGGGTGCATTACTGAGGATAAATTTCAGAAAATGGTGAGGTAACGTATATTATGAACAATGTGAGTTGATGAAATGGTCACAGAGCATATGAAATGATCATAAAGGGATGTGAGTAGAATGGGAATTGATAGAGGGAAAGAACCAAAGGCTTATTGGGACCCAATGTAGATACTCAAATTAGCTGAAACATTCACAAATAAAATACATACATGTTCATACTAATTCTCAATTGAAAAAGTTAGATATTGAAGGATTACCTCGATGTAGAAGGAAAATCTATTGGAGAGCACTATGCAGTGTGGGATAAGTCATTTTCACTAGCTCCAAGTTTGAATCTTGCATACAAACAAATAAATAGTGTAATATTCACAATTTTATCACTTCAAGAAATAAAAAAGTATATAATCAAACATTTAACTATGTATATCTAATCCACTTATATCAGGTCTCTTAAAAAAATAAACAATAGATGTATCAATAAGACACCAAGTGGAAAAAATAGAGGCAGTTTTATTATTTAGAGAATGACTGTTACAACCATCAGTTTTTTCAAGCTTCCCTCAGTCCTTCGAATCCTCTCTCTCTCTCCCCAATATCCAAGTGTGACAATGCTTAGACCAAGAGTTCTCAATGAACTTAGACAATCATGAAACCTCACACATAACAAAACAAGTAAGCTCTTCACACAATCAACCTTTCAACCTTTGACAATGAGCCCCAACCTCCAATTTATAATAATTTGGGGGGATCAATCTTGCCATTCTTCTCCATTAGTTCGAATAGGGAAAAATACATGATGTTTCCATGATTTTCCTAGATTTTTCCCTCTTTGGATGCTTAGTTGGGTTTAGTAATGTCCAATCAGAGGCTTGCACCACAGGTTGCTACTTTTTTGACTGACTCCTTGAGAAAAGGTAGGAAATGTCAGTCAGTTACTATAGAATTTGTCCCTTTTTCCTCATGAAACATTGATAACTTTTCCCCTTAGGAAAGGCAGTGCAATAACCTAGGCACTAACACTCCCTTAAAGAGGTAGGGATGCATTATAACTTGACCTAGCTATCTCTAGGGTACATTATCTTGGAAAAATAAGTCTCTGTCTAGGTCATTTTCTTCCTTCCATGTATCCTTCTCCTCCGAGCTGATGAGGAGGTGTTTTGTACTGTAACACCAAAATGCTCTGCAAAACATTTGACGATTAATACTAATTCTAGGGTTGCCCAGAACTACTCCATTGTTGAATATCTGGTTCAAAGTCCTTATGCAATGTTTTTGTTAGAGGTACTCCAGTCATGCCCAACACAAAAGAGTGTGATGCTCACTACGATCAGGGTGATAGATCCAAAAAACTCTCCTATTATTACATTTAACATGTCAAATATTAATAAAAGACTCTCTCATCACATGGCTTTCCAGATTAAATCTACATATCAGAAGATGAACATTTTCTCAAATGTATATGATTAGGGAGCTTCCACACGTGTCATGTCCATTGCATGTTGTAAAGCTATCGGGTCTCCCCAAGTTGTCCCTTCACCTACTCTCCTAATTTCATTTGATGGTCATTCCCACAGATCACATGGAATTTTTCTGGCCTTTCCCATCCATGTTGGGGGAAAGTTGGTCAATATTGAGGTAGAAATAATCGATGTTATCTAGGACTATAACATTATATTGATTGGATTTATGAAATGGATGCCATCGTATCATCATTATTTCGAATCTTATGCTTTACCCATGAAGGGAGAATTGCTACTATTGATAAGATGGATTATTCTTTGAAATAATCCAATGCATACTCTAATTCTATTGTTCCCTTGGTGAAGAATTCCAAGCAACCTGCGGATAATGTAGGAGTCCAAGTGTATTCCTCGTTGATGGGTAATTTTGATCTTCCTTAAATGTCGCTTGGATAAATGCCATATCATCATCTAAGGCCCCTTTGGGAAGAGAGTTATTTATGACTCATTATTTTTTGGATCCTAGGCCTTTACCCTCTTCTACAAACACATTAGAATAAGGGAAAGTAGGTGGAATGGCATATCCCATGTCCATAGCTAAAATTGCCTATCAGTTTATTATTAACATTGTAGATTCTGATCCCACTCCTATTTCACCGGTGGATTTGGATGGAGATGTGGCTCTGGCTTGGACCCTTAATTATACTTATTCTATGGACTACCTTGATACTATTTTACCATCTGAGGAGGCAATCCTGGAAGCTATGGTGGGTGTAGAAAGACTATGGGATTATTTGCATCATCGGTGATATTTTCTCCCATACTTGTGTAAAGTAGAGTCAAGTTTGTATACCCTTCATAAACAGGTTATTTTCACACAATTCTAAACCCTTTGGCTCCATCACAGATTTCCGTTGAAGGTAATATTTATATCATTTCAGACAAAAATTCGGTGAACATCTACAAGGATCCCAATATAATAGAAAATGTTTTCATCGGATCTGAGTGCTCCCATGAATAAATTCAAATTTATATTAATATTTTAAAAGAATTCTATGATGTTTTCCCTTGGTCTTATGAAGAAATTCGTGGAATTGATCCATAAATTTTTCAACATGAGATCAAGACTTATGAGAATCCTAATCTTATACAACAAAAGCTTCCGTCGGTAAACCCTAGGAAAGTGGCAGCTACCAAAGTCGAGGTTGATAAGTTGCTTAAGGTGGGTTTCATATACCCCGTTCCTTTGACTGAGCGGGTTTCAAATCTAGTCCTGATTGATAAGAAATAAGGAATGATACACATGTTCATAGACATTAGGGATTTAAATAAGACTTGTCCAAAAGATAATTTACCCACAACCTTTATTGATCATATTGTCTATGAGTGTGCGAGAAATTAGATTGTCTCTTTCATTGATGGTTTCTCGAGTTATAATCAAATTACTATCCATCGTGAAGATCAACCGAAGGAAAATTTTATCTACCCATGGGGTACCTTTGTATACAAAAAGATGCATTTTGGCCTTAGAAATGTCGGAGCAAATTTTCAGTGAGCCATGTCTTATGCTTTCCACGATATCAAACATATCATCGAAGCTTATTTGGATGACTTAGATGCTCGTTCTTGAAAGAGAATTGATCATCCTCATCATATTCGATTTATTTTTGAGAGATGTCGTTATTATAAAATATAGTTGAATCTGAATAAGTTCATTTTCGTGGTTACATCTGGTCGGTTATTGGGGTTCATAGTGTCTACTGAAGGGATTCATGTAGTTCCTTTCATGGTTGAGGCAATACTTCACTTTCCTCCCCCATCCACCATTCGTCAACTTCAAAGTCTCCAAGGAAAAGAAAATTTGTTGAAGACATTTATCATCAATTATGCTGAGATCACAAAGGGAATTATGAGATTGTTGAAAAAATGAGTTCCATTTCAAGGGACGATTTTTCTCAACACTTGTTTGATGCTTTGAAAAAAGAATTGACCTCTGCTCCTTTATTGAGTCCACTCGATTATAGCAGGGATTTCCTTATGTATATTGTTATGGAAGAATCAACCATTGGTGTGGCTCTGGTTCGGGAAGAAGATGATATCTGTGAGCATGTGATTTATTATCTAGGCAGAGGCTTCGTAGGTCCTGAATTACAATACTCTCTTGTAGAGAAAATAGCTTTAGCAGTTGTCCATGCTTTCCAGCGATTTAGGAATTATATTATCCTTCGAAAAACTTTTGTCTTAGCAGTTTTCAATCCATTTTAGTTTGTTCTTAGTAGGAAAGTGATTGGGGTCAAATATAACAGATGGATTGTTATTTTATAATAATTTGATCTCGAGTCCTTGTAAACTAAATCCAATAAACCTTTAGTATTTACAGAATTAATCTTTGTGTTTCCTTATGAAGAATAAATAGTTTATGAGGAATCATTCCCTAATGAAAATATTTTCCCTATTTCTTCACAAGTTCCTTGGTATGGGGATAAATTATATATCTTCAGACTTTGAAGTTTCCCCTCATTTTTTCGAAGGATGAGAGGAGAAATTTGAATCACTTGGCTAAAAGTTAGGTTATCATCGGTGAAACTTTATATTATCGCAGGGTTGATTCAATCCTTAGATGCCACTTAACCCTAGACGAAGTTGAGTCAGTTTTGAATGATTTCCACAGTGGAGCTTGTGGTGGTCATTTATTTGGGCTTGGTATAGCCCAAAAAATCTTGTGTGTAGGCTATTTCTGTCCTTTGATCTTCAAATATTGTGTTAAAGCGATCAAGATATTCCATCCTTGTCAGGTCTATAGTTAGAAGATCTACACTAATATAGTTCTTATCTTTCCTGTTATTACCGTCGGTTCATTCACAAAGTGGGGAATCGATTTTACAAATTGTAACCCGCCTTCGGCAAAGGTTCATAAGTATATCATTGTAGTAGTGGACTAATTTTGTAAGTGGGCTGAGTCTATGCCAACTTTGGCGACTAATGGTGAAACAAAAGCCTTATTTCTATTCAAACAAGAAATTTCTTGTTTCAGTATTTCTAAAGATATTCTCACTGACCATGGTAGTCATTTCTAGAACAAAATGATGGTTAAATTGACTCTCAAGTTATGTTTCTGGAAGGAGAATTCATCTCCTTACTATCCTCAATACAATGGGAAAGTGGAAGCCATGAATAAATCCTTGAAGGCTATCCTACAAAGGAAAATTAATAAATATCGATCCAATTGTAACATTATGTTGTATCCTACACTATAGGCACACCGAATGTCAGTTAAGGCTGCAACTGATTTGACTCATTTTCAACTAGTTTATGGGTTGGGATCGATCTTCCCTATGGAATGTGAAATTGCTTATCTTAAAATAGATGTATAACTTCTTCTAGACACTACCAGTCTTGAGGAGAGCCTCATTTATTTGGAATGTCTTGATGAGTAGCATCGAGATGCAACCATGATTAACAAAGCTCATAAGAAGAGGGTGAAAATCCAATACGATAAGGTTATGTGTCCTAAGGTTTTCTCTGAAACCTTGTCCTAGTCTATGACGAAGACAAAGATGCCTTAGGTGTAGGAAAGTTCAAATCCACATGGTACTATCCTTTTATAGTTAAAAAGGTCTTGAAAATAGGAGCTTACGAATTGGTTGATTTTGATGGAAAAGCTAGCGGAGCCTAGAAATGGGCTCTATCATAAAGATTATTATGCCTAGGATTCTGCCTAGAATTTTCTTGGCTTTGTAGAAATTGTGTATATTTTTGCATATCTTTCTATAGGTTTCACAATGACATTGATATTATTTGATCTACTTTGGCATCTATTGATGGATTATCTAGTCTATCTAGGATTTTCCGATGGTACTAGTCGACATACCCGGAATTTGGCTTCCGCAACTTCGGTAATTTACTATCCATCTAGTCAGTTGTTGGTTTCATGGGACATATGATTCGGTCCTTCTTCAAATAATGTTGTCGAATATACTGTTATTATTAACCTACTATCTGAAGCAATATATCTTGGTTTTGATTCATTAGTAGTATACTTAGATTCACAACTAGTGGTGTCTTAGTTAAATAATATCTATCATGTTAGAGATCCTTATTTATATCGGAAAATTTTGAGAGTGCATTTATTACAAAGATGATTTATTTTTATCACATTTATTCATATTCCACGATCATAAAAATCATTTGTTGATTATATAGCTAATTAACCATTAGATTGGCATATAAATCACTCATCACATTAAAAATAAAAAATATCAAACATCATTTGTATATATGGTCGTCACATCGTGAAAGTGTCTATATATAGCTAGAAGATATATGTTCAAAATATTATACAAAATCGGGACAAAATTTTCCTACAAAATAAGGGTTTAAGCCCAATCATTTATATCAAAAATATCAAGTCATTTGTAATCAATGTCAGAGGGCCCTTCCCTGGATGTGAATCTCAGAAAAATATGATGGAAATTTCCACCAGTTGGAAAAGTTGCATCCAGTCTCATGGTACTCCTACTACGTGTCTCTATATGGCCTCTGGTAGATCCTTCATTGCTGCCATAGGTACTTGGCGAGTTAAACTATCCAAGTTCCTTTGTACAACATGAATAACTCTTTCAATGTCAATAGTGGCACCTTCTGCATCTCTTCCGCGGTGGCTATACCTAGGCAGACCCTTAGGTCTTATCAGTCCAACATCTTTGTCATGATCAAAAAAAATTGTAAGATTTTTTTTCTCATAAAAATAATTTCAATTCATATCATTGAAATCCAAAAAAATCAAATAATATTATAATATTAAAAAAAAAACTACTGATGTCTCCCCATGCAATTTTGGGTTGAAGTACCAAATCTGGATCTGCACTAAAATTCATGCTTGTGTATGGGTAGTCCTCAATGGAAATGACTTGTTCTTCCCACCAAATGAAAAACTCGTCATCGAGTGTAGTTATAGGGACCTCACCACCCCCTAGTATCTTTATTAAGTCAACCCATATAGCTATTCATGGATATCTTGGGTTTCTAATGGTGGAAACCAACTTGGGTCGAAGGCCTGGTAATCTCTCAAATAAGAAAGTACAAAGAATTGTATCATACCCAAAAAAATTTGTCTTGTTCTTCTTGATAGAAGTTAGTGATTTTTTCAGATTGGTAAGAAGGGTTTTACACCAATCAAAAACTATGGTAAGGAAATCTACTACAAAACTCATTGTAACACATGATCCTTAGTGAAATGAGGTTTATCCATCTACCCTCACAATTTTAAAAATGGGAACCCTCATGTCCAGTCCCTCTGTGTATTTTATTTGGATTTTTGTTCTTACCTTTTGGGTATTTTCTTGGAAGTAAATGCGAAAGCAAATTGACTAGCTATCCTCTCCAGTAATGTCCATAAATAAAGTACATATCTCATAATTTGATGCACAGGGGCATCTTATCAATCAAGAAATCATCTTATTCTGAATTCGAGTAGTTGACAATAATTTCCAACAATATTGTATTGGATTTGATATTTGGAATTTTGAAAAAAATTCAACAATCTGCATCCTGTTAGTGAATACAGTGCCAATGGATCATTCATAACCTCATTATCTACTGCATTGTGGTATATTTCCCTCCAGTAATTGACATCATGCACATTCAATTGTTTTCATTCATTAAATACATGTTTTAAAAACTTGGACTCTGCATACACGGGTTTCTTTCATACATAGTCGCATACAAGGATTTCAAATATGCGACTGTAACATGCCCAACCTGCATATGCATAGAGTATAAACCCACAAAATAAATCCTTACGGTCAAAATTCATAAAAATTACTTGAAATGAACAAAATTTCATTAAGAAATCGAATTGTGGGATTACCTGGAAGATTGATGGTTGATGTAGCTGAGAAATTAGACAAGTTGCGGTTGCCAGTTTTTTGCACCAGAGCTCTTTCACTCAAATGTCTAAAACAAAAATGACAATTTGTAAGTAAAAAGGTATATTTATAATGGAAATTTCAAAAATTTTAAAAACTCACTTTTATAAAGTTTATGTTTATTTTTATAATTTTTTCTAAACTTTGTGACATTTTTGGCTTTGAGTGCAGGGATAGGTTATTTTTTAGAACAAAATGAAGACTTTGAGACATTTTTACCATTTCTATTCCATGACCGCTAACTCGTCATGGAAGGTATCATTTTCATCACTGGCATATAGGTTAGGGAATATCATGCTTTCCATTTCATAATGAATTCTAACCTCCATACTGTGATATGTTTCCATAGCGTTAACCCCATTATTTTATGATTCTTAAACCATTTTCACTTGCCAACTTATAAAATCATGACATGATGGTAGAGCCATCCTTTACATGAGTTTCCTATTTATATCCTCACTACCATATGTTTCTGATGATACAAATATTGAGTATGCTTGGGAGTCCTCTTTAGTGCCACCATGGATTTTGCGATGAAGCTTTATTCTCCTTCTTCTTCACTATCTTTCTAGATTTATACCCTAGAGGCCCCCACATCTTGAGTTGTACTACTGCATTGCATGATGACTATTTGTACCCTTTGGCCTTAAGTCAGCTTCACTTGGACTCATGTACAAGCCACTTCTTCACCAATTTTTTCTACAAAATCAGCCCTACAATCACTTATCATCTACAACTTGACACATCATGCTCATGGAGAGAACATTCCTTTGAGTGTCATTGACCAATTTTTCCACCTTGCATTAGGCATAGGAATGTTATAGTCCCGTGAACTAGCACATCTTTATTTAGCCACTCGTTCTTTCCATTGTTCTATAGGCATTCTTTTATTCATTTTTAGAATTTTAATATGAAAAAGAAAAAAAAAATTATATATTTCAAAAAGAGTGGGAGTAGGACATTACTTCCATAATTGATGGCCGCAAGATTTAGTTGTGCCGCCCTTGAAAAAATCACTCAAAATAATTTTTTTTTCCATTGGGATGGGCTTTGTTCGATTTAGGAGATCCATAACCTTGATATTGAATCAGTACTCCCCCAGTTGGTTATCTCTTCCAATCATATGGAGAGTTTTTTTATTCCTCCAGCATGACAAACTTATACAAATTTATCATGTGCCGACATATAGTCACATTTGGGTTGTGCTTTTGTTCAAGGGAAGTAAAACTAAGTCCGCCTTTCTCCGGTGTCCCTTGACTTATTTTCAGTCACCCATACCCAGTCTGTCAAAGTTATGTTATATCACATCAGTTATTTTTTCTAGTGCTCATGTTGGTTAAGAATGTCTCCATTAACTTCTTTTTAGTGGGTTTTCTCTTATCGAATTCAAAAAATTTCTCTGAGAGAAATCCTAGAACCAAACCCTAGCCCTATACCCATAATTGATAGGTGACCTTCTTCTCAGCATTGATCAACATTATGGGTCTTTGACTGAGTGTTTTCCCTTGTGTTCAACGTTAGCATACATTATCACACATTGGGATTTTTGAAATACCTTGGTCTCCATTTGACCCTATTGATGGATTCCTTGCCTTTGTGTCAGCTTTCATTATTGGTTGGTTAAGAGGGTTTCTGTCATGTGCTAGCCACATCTTTTGTACGCTAGAAATGTTATTGAGTTTCGTTACTTCCATATTTCTTCATATGATTCCTTCCAAATTATTGGTCTTCGGGTTACACTTGTGTTGGATTGATGTGGAATGCCTTAATCTCTTCCTTCCAGCGGATATTTTCCCATCGACTCCAACTCATAGATCTAGGAATAAGGTCTAGATTCATTTTTTAGTACCTTAGGGTTTGTAGTCATGAGTGGAGGATTCCTTCACTATCAACAATGAGAATACATCAATGTCTTCTTATTTGTATATTATCCCAAGTGTTATACTTGAACTCATTTATTCACACTTGTTAGATTATATTGCAGTACCTTGAATCTCATCATCATTATCGATGAGTTGTCTTGCATTTGTTAATAGTATACACCAATGACTGGTAATCAAATGATTTATCACATGGTCAAATTCAGCTCATTTATTTCCATATTGTATAAATGTACCATGGCAATCAGTGAAGACCTAGGGTTTGCATCAACATCTTTTGTTTCACTTGTAAGAACATTTAGTTTTCTCCTAGTAGCACCATAAACCTTATACATTGTAGTTCATCACAACTACATCTTATATGTTGGCACCCGAGTTGCGTGCAGTACCATTATTCCATTTTTATGACTTGGTAATTTGAGGATCAATTATGTGACATTAGTGATAAGATATCTCCTTCGGCATCATTGATCAGTTCTTCTATATGTGCTACTATGACATGAACTTGATATGTACTTTTGATGCTATGATCAAATGATCCACTATTTATTTCTCAGTTTCCTTTGTACTTATACATATTGGATCCGCTCTATACTTGATATGCAAAAATTATTTACTATCACTAGGCATGGGTATTCCCACATCAGACATGAGATTTATTTTTATCTCTTCCATTGGTTTTTGATAGGTTGAAATATAGTGATCTCCTCCCAAGTCCTTGCATGATTATTCCTATACACTTAATACATTTCAACCATCATGTACCCCTTTTTAACTCATATATAAGGGGGCATATTTTATAGCATCATTTTCCACCGTTTTATATTTGATGCTCTGAGTTATGGCCTTAGGCAGCACTTTCCAATAAGACTTGGTCCTTTATCTGAACAACATTATTTTAAATTCCATACACGACTCTTCCCTCTAAAAAATTGTGTGCACACATGGGTCCATCTATATCACCATTCTCTCTTCTTCTTCTTCTTCCTCCCAGGAACACACTAAAGTAGACACCATCAGTTTTATGGCCTAACTATATCCCAACTGAAACAACTGCTTATGGGTGGTATAAATACACATCATGGGAAGGCCTAAAGGGGAGAGACATATAGGATATTTATATTATAGCCAATTGGTCCCTGATCAAGTCTAATTTATCCCTATGCCTCCTGCACTACCAGATTGTGGAAACCCTTGTTTCCTCATAGAGATGACCATCCCCTTCATATGGCATATATGTGCATGCATTTGGAAGAGGATTGTTGAGGCATGGGATGGACAGATCCAGAGCACAATTTCACTTGGAGTCATGGCTAAATTAGGTGGTATTCCTCCAGATTATTTTGCAAGCATCAATAAAGAATATTTTTCCTGTTTTAGATAGTTATGACATGTATGCTTTAACTCATGTTATGATCCTATTATGAATTATTTCATGTTTTATACCTATATGCTTGTATGATATAACACTAATATCTTGAACATGCTTTGATATACTGGTAGTATATATTATTTTCTTAAATGAGTTGCAGGTTTTTAAGCATTGGAAGAAGCATAGGGTTTGAAACTTTTGGGATCACCTTCAAACTTAGGACCTATGGGTGTTATCCTTCCATCTTATTTTAGTATTTTAAGCATTATGACTACTTGTTTTCATGCTTCTTGTTTTTTAATTCACTTCTCTCTATTGGGGTTTCCAACCCAGACCCTAGGGTGTTTTATCCTATAAAAAATATTGGTGGTGGAGGTGGAGGTGGATGTGGAGTGGAGTGTGAGGTGGATTTGGGAGTAGAGTGGATGCGATATGAAGTGAAATTGTTTTACTATCCTTTGCATGCGTCAAATCACCTGAAATGCTCACCTCAGATTCATCATCACTGTCAAACCTACCTTTGAGGGGACTATACACAAAATATATGTTTGGGTCTTCTCTATAAAATTTTTAGCTTTGTGTAGAGCTAGGTTGACTTATTCTGAATATTCACTTAGTATGGCTACAAAAAGTATTTTTTTCACATAAGAGCATTTTAAGCCACAACTTCAAGGAGCAGAGAAACTCCTCTCGCAAACCATTAAAAAACCTTATTTCATCTTCAGTGTATGACAGAAAGGTATCAATAGAAAACTCCATGACAAATCCTCCTAGAATGTTTTTGATCCAATAATATATTGTGCGATTAATCCTATTGTTGGATTTTTCCAATTGTTGAATCAACTCAGGAGTCCACCTGGTAACCACATCATCCTTCCAACAAGTTTGTGTCTCAATGAACTGAGACAACCAATCATGTAGTTGTTTTTCAAAGGAAGTGTTAGGTCCCCGTAATTTGTTAGATTGGCAAGACCAAATGTACAGGGGTAACATCAAACCGATATTTGGAATCCTAGGACCTAGCCTTCCTGGACTTAGAGAGGGCTCTCTCTATACTTGTGTAAATGATGTAATTTGTATGATTTTAGGGTTTTGATTTTAGGCTTGTTATAAGGATTAGGGTTTGTTTGTCTATTTTTTTGGTTAGGTAGGTTGTTAAGAATAATAGATAGAGTGAGAGAGGTTTAATCCATTTGGCTATGGAGTCTACAAATGGTCTTGAAGAGTTTAACAATAGGTCAAGGGTGTATCACAGGGCAAGTCTAACAAGGTCAAATGGATCTAAAATCTTATGTGAATGAAGTGAACATTAAATTGTGAACATAGTAGGTGCAAAAAGGCAGTTAAGAATCCTTTGAAAAATACATTAACAAGAATGGCCTTTAAGATTACTAAGCATGAAGAAATAATCAAATACAGGGCATACCAATAACTTCTTTGACTAAACCCTAGCAAGTAAGCATTAAGACAACAATGCAGTGAATTATATAAGGCAAGAAACCTGTAAATCTTCTAGTGATTTCACCTTCAAGCTAAGAAAACATTTAAGATAAACATATAGCAGAGATCAATGAATACAAAACTCCTAATTTCATTAATCAAACTATAAATACCTCCAAAGCATCAATTTAAGATGAGCAAAAGGGCATGAAAATTCATAAACCTCTTTAGCTAAACCTAATCAGCAATACTTCAAAGTAAAATACCATAAAAACAATGTTCAAGTAATATCAAAGAGCAGGGCTAACCATAAAACTACTTTGACATTTACTTCATTGAATCATTCTGTAATATTCCCAAAATTTCACATCATATTTGGGATATTAGAGTCCTTGATTTTCTTAACGAATTAAGTAAATAAAAGGGTGGAGGGACCCACAATCCTCAATAAGAATGAATATCCACTTTTGTGTGTGTGAATGTGGATTAATTTAGCCTATATTTGTAAAATGAGGTAGCTGAGCAACTACTAATGTGAAAGAGATTGGAGATCATCTCTCATTTAATGAGAAATATCATGGAGGGTTGATTCAGTCAACTAAGATCTTGAAGATGTCAAACAAAGGATCATTGAGAATTCATGATCAAGTGATGGAAGATCATGTGCAAATGAAACACACATGATGGAAGAAGTGTACATTGCACCTAGACTGTTGGTTGATTTGGTCCAATAGCGCAATCCCACTTGGAGGATCTTGTCCACATGTGACTATGCAGTTGAGATTAGGGCCAGGGCTTGGGAAGGCTAAAACATTATAAAGGAGATGAAGGCAAAGGTGAAAGGCATCTTGGATTATTGATGTATGATCTTTTAGATCTGGAATTTTCAAGTGACATTCCACTACATTCTTTGGTTGTTTAGTAGAGATTGCAGGTGTTGTTTAGCACAGGGTGTTCCCTGGCGAGAATCCCACCTCTTTCTTCAGTAACTCTGGAAAGAGGATTTATCTTCATTCTACATTAGGAATTGGTGCCACATCTCTTTTCTACTTTCTATAGAACATTCATATTTAGAAATTTGCAGATTTCTGAAGATCAGTTTCGAAGGTGGAAGTTGTCTTCAGTACTTCAGCTGGAGAACAAAGTGAGGGATTATTCCCATCACTTGGGATTATAGATCAGCACTCCTAGAGCCACATTGTAGATCTGGCATCGGGCCAAAATTTATTGACCTCCTAGCAACAATATTCCCTTCAGGAATAATGTTGTCCATATTGTAGATCAAAAAGGAGGAAGGAAGTTGCTAGTACTTTAGCTAGCAATCTAGTGGAGGATCATTCCTTCACATTTCCATTAGTCTTACCATCATCCTAGAGTTTATTGAAGCATATTTCAGCAGGAAGAAGGCCTCTCTTTCCCTCACAGCACATTTTCTGTTGGCAACTGTGTTGCACCAGCTGAATTCATCATTGGAGGATCAAGAAGGTATATCTAGAGCTCTTAGCTCATAGATCTGATGAAGGGATCAACCCTTCAAGCATAGATATGACCTGAGCACACATTTCAGCCATATATTCTTCATATCTAGCCTTAGATATGTATTTCCCATCAGATCAAGGATCAAATCCTAGGGAGGTGATTTTCCAAAGTTGCAGATCTGGAAAATCTTTTCTGGGTTATCTTCGGAATCCATCACATTGGCCAGGTCTTGAATCTTGGCATCATCAGAGCTCTAGATTTGAGTATATTTGCATTCTCCTTTTCAGCCTGCACCTATATGCTCATGTTCAGCTGAGAGGACTGTGCAGTATTTATTTTAGTACCTCCATAGTTACGTTGTACCTGTTCTATGCATGTTTTGAGGGTGATCCTAGCTCATATTTTTGGCTAGATCTACCTACATTCTGTACTTGTTTAACTGAATCTCTCCAATATAATAAAATGGCTCAGCTCTTTCTTCATATTCTGATGTGTACTTAGATTTGTTGTTTATCTTGTTGTAATTTCTTATATTATGTGAAGTATTACTACATTCTCCCTTTTGGGATACTACAGTGGTATCAAAGCATGATCTTTGGCTCAGCTTGTGGACACTTCATCTTTTGCATTGAAAGAAGAAAAAATAGATGAGATCTATCATGGAGGATGTAAAATTTTTCACTCCTTTCTTTAGATACATGAAAGATCTCTCCAAGGAGGTCAATCAAATGAAGGAGGAAGAAGAGAGAGAAGATCCAAGAAGAAGAGGTGATGAGGAGAGCACTTCTTATCAGCAGAAAAGAAGACCGAAGAATCCTAGATCTCCTCATAGATCCACTATGCCCACTTTCTCTGAAGAAGGTGAGAGTATAGAAGTGAAGGAAGGAATGAACCTAAGACTCATGGGAATCTTAGTTTATATCTTGAAGAGTACAAATAACAGTCTAGAGCTTTCAAGGAGAAGCTAACTCTCCAACAATTCTTCCAGATTAAAGAAGAAATAAGATCCTATAACATCAATAGAAGAGAGAGGCATAACAGATACTATTTGCCTACATTTTATGGATCTTCCTTTAGCAATGTCAAGGCTTGGAGGAGGGAGTTAGATTCATTTTTCAAACTACATCTTGTGGCTGAAGAAGAAGTTGTTCAAATTGCAACACTTCATCTCTTAGATGAAGCAGAAGATTGGTGGTTTGGGCACATAGAGCATGCAAAGGTGACCAAATATTTAGATTTCTTTCACAAGTTGAGGGAGAATTTTGATGAGAAGGAAATAGAGATGAGCCTCAAAGAGACATCTCCCAAGGAAACCAAGGAGAATGTCAATCTTGTCACTCTGGACAAGAGGTCACTACTTTCACCACCTGCTGCAGAAGTACTTGTATCTGGAGAAGGGACACTTGCACCTTTGTAAGGTAGTCTTGAGCTCTTGACATATGGAATCCCATGCATGGGTCAGAGGATGCATGAGGAAGAGGAGGAAGATACGAGCATTGGTACACTTGGAGAAAAGGATTCATCACTCTTACCAGTAGTTGGAGGCACTATTGTCCCGATTGGAGGAACTCTTGTGTTCTATCAAGAGGTTCCCACATATCCGTTGATCCATGGTATGCATAAAATTTCAGCACATAGTGTTTCAAGACCAATGCATAACTAAGGGTTAGAACAAAATCATGATTTGAAGCAGAAACATATCACATCATAGAGGACCCTTGATCTAATCAAGGAGGAGACTAAAAACTATCCCTGTTCATCATTGTTGAGCTACATTCAACCCTTTGAGCTGAGATGTAGAGTTTCAGAAAATGGGATTAGCATTATCCTATGTACAATGGCTGATTATGAGATCAGTATTGTGCCTTACTTTGAGACAGTCTATGTATTACCCTATAGATCTATAGCATTGTCACTTAGTAGCTGTGAAAAAGAAAGGGCTTCACCATTCTTGGAGCATTCTAGAGGTATCTTCACTCATGAAGTAATGGATGCAAAGATGACAAATGGTAGACATCTTGAGATGAGAAACATTTTCTCCTTTCTAGATGACCCTTTCTCAATGAGCATCTCACTGCTCAAAGAGAAAATTCCACTTACAGAAAATCCAAAAATTCTTTAGTTTTGGAGGGCCTTTGTTGGAGAGAGAATCTCATTAAGATATCTCATTAGAGATGCATTTAAACATTTCATGAAGTGAAAATTTCTTCAACAGTTTGGGGGAGATGGTATTCTACAAAGGGAGGATACCATGATTCTGCAGCAAATCACTCATCTTCCATATTGGAGTGAGTGGATGAGGATGATGAGAAAGGGGTCACATGACCACTTGCAGATTTACATGGGCCAACAAGCTTGGTTACGTTGGTTTCCATTGGGAGATTTCTGTCACTCTACAAAGTCTCCTATTTTTCTAATCCATGCCTTGAAAAACATATATGAATTGAAGAAGGAGGCATGGCTGTGCTGGCTACTCTTGGGTGAGTATGGACATTGGATACCACCCAATAGCTCATCATTCTATGAATCATGCCTTGTGTGTCAATGATAAATTACAGCAAAGGGAGGCATGTTTATTCTGGTTTCACTTGAGATATTTTGGCCACCACATGACATCTCCTATGTCTATGTGTTTTGCATTGTGTAAAATTTGGCATAATGATCTCATGATGTTCATTGATGATGTTTCTTTGTATTTGGCTGATGTGACATTTCATATGTCCATTAGTATGCTTTTGCTTCATGATGCACATGAGGAGGGGAGAAAGCAGCAAGATCTCTTGTTGCTTTGGTTTCTTTTGGGGGAGTTTGGCTTGTCCATCTTACATGGAGGAGATGGAGGATGGAAACAAAGGGCCTTACTCCAGTGGTTACTCTTAGGAGAATATGGTTTGAAATATTTTTCTACCCATATAGCTCCTTCCCTTCTTCTTTTGCATAACATTGGAATGATGCTTGGATCGAACAAGGCCAACGAGGCTAAGTATGGGAGCATATCAATGCTCAAGCTAATTCATGAAACATGGGATGGAGACATGTATTATGTGATGGAGATTTTCCTTTTTGAAGAGAACCACTTTATTTTGTGCACCTCATGTATTAATGATGATGTTGGACATCATATGGTTGTCACTTGGTACTTCATGATGGAAGGAGGACATCTAACCAAACAGTTGGAGGTCATTCTTTATGTTTTTAAGAGACAAATTTGGAACCAAACATGCATAACCCATTGCAGCAAATGGAGGAAGCCTCCCTTATGTGGATGCCATTTGGAGGGGAATAGATGGCTTTGCATCTACCTTTGGAGTTTCTTGAGGGCAAGCAACATTTTGCTGGGGGGGACTGTAATATTCCCAAAATTTCACATCATATTTGGGATATTAGAGTCCTTGATTTTCTTAATGAATTAAGTAAATAAAAGGGTGGCAGGACCCACAATCCTCAATAAGAATAAATATTCACCTTTGTGTGTGTGAATGTGGATTAATTTAGTCTAGATTTGTAAAATGAGGTAGTTGAGCAACTACTAATGTGAAAGAGATTGGAGATCATGTCTCATTTAATGAGAAAGATCATGGAGGGTTGATTTAGTCAACTAAGATCTTGAATATGTCAAACAAAGGATCATTGAGAATTCATGATCAAGTGATGGAAGATCATGTGCAAATGAAGCACACATGAGGTGGAGGTGTACATTTCACCTAGACTATTGGTTGATTTTGTCAAACAGTGTTGTCCCACTTGGAGGATCTTGTCCACATGTGACTGCGTAGTTGAGATTAGGGCCAAGGATTGGGAAGGCTCAAACATTATAAAGGAGATGAAGGCAAAGGTGAAAGGCATCTTGGATTATTGATGTGTGATATTTTAGATCTGGAATTGTCAAGTGGCATTCCAATGCATTCTTGGGCTGTTTAGCAGAGATTGCAGGTGTTGTTTAGCACAGGGTGTTCCGGGGTGGGAATCCCACCTCTTTCTTGAGTAGCTCTGGAAAGAGGATTTCTCTTCATTCTACATCAGGCATTGGTGCCACATCTATTATCTACATTTTGTAGAACATTCATATTTAGAAATCTACAGATTTTTGAAGATCAGTTTGGAAGGTGGAAGTTGTCTTCAGTACTTTAGCCGGAGAACAAAGTGAGGGATTATTCCCATCACTTGGGCTTATAGATCAGCACTCCCAGAGCCACATTTCAAATCTTTCATTAGGCCAAAATTTATTGACCTCCTAGCAGTAGTATTCCCTTCAGGAATAACGCTGTCCATATTGCAGATAAAAAAGGAGAAAGGAAGTTGCTAGTACTTCAACTAGCAATCCAGTGGAGGATCATTCCTTCACATTGCCATCAGTCTTACCATCAACCTGAAGTTTATTGCATTATATTTCATTATGCAGAAGGCCTTTCTTTCCCTCACAGCACAGTTTCTATTGGCAGTTGTGTTGCAACAACTGAATTCATCATTGGAGGATCAAGAATGTAGATCTAGAGCTCTTAGCTCATAGATCTGAGGAAGGGATCAACCCTTCAAGCATAAATCTGACCTGAGCACACATTTCAACCATCTATTATTTATATCTAGCCTCAGATTTGTATTTCCCAGTAGATCAAGGATCAAATCCTAGGGAGGTGATTTTCCAAAGTTGCAGATATGGAAAATCCTTTCTGGGTTATCCTGGGAATTCATCACATTGGCCAGATCTTGAATATTGGCATCATCAGAGCTCCAGATTTGAGTATATATGCATTCTCCTTTTCAGCCTACACCTATATGCTTATGTTCAGTTGAGAGGACTGTGCAGTATTTATTTCAGTACCTCCACAGTTACGCTGTACCTATTGTATGCATGTTTTCAGGGTGATCCTAGCTCATATTTTTGGCTAGATCTACCTACGTTCTATACTTTTGTAACTGAATCTCTCCAATATAATAAAATGGCTTAGCTCTTTCTGCATATTCTGATGTGTACTTAGATTTATTGTTTGTATTACTATAAGTTATTATATTATGTGAAGTATTATTTCATTCTCCCTTTTGGGATACTACACATTCTTAAGATAAAAGAACTAAGTGGGACTAGAGAGCATTCAAGAATTCTCTAATTTGACCTCGTAGAGGAAAACATAGAATCAGTAGAGAACAAACAGAGCTAAGGTGTCTCTAAATAATATTTCTTAACCTGAAATTTCTATCCTATTGCAATAGGAAGACGAGACAAAATGATAACATAATAAAATGAGTACTGAATAAGGAACACATCACCATTAACTATGCTCATGAATCCTGCAAGTGAGCCTTCTCCATTGTCAAGCAAGTCAAGCCATCCACCAAAACCAAAGCCAATTTCTCTCCAATCTCAAATCTATGAGTTTCTTCTTAATAATCATCCAACATGTACAATGAGGCCTCAATGTTGTATTTAAGAAGCAAGGAGGACCAAAACCCTAACTAGGGTTGCCAAAATGTCATAAATACATCATAAATGCTATATTTGTCCATTAAGACCATGCAAGGCCTAAGGCACAAAATATCTAAGGTAATAAATGAAAAATAACTTCTAACACCTAAATTTGGTAGAAAATGACTATGAGGCTCTTCAATAACTCCAAATATCTTCAAGTGTGTTTTTTTGACTTTGCAGGCAAGGGCGCAACATTGAGGTCCAAGGGCACAATGCCTGCACCGGAAAAATATGTCATCTTGCAACTGAGTTTTCAAGGCCTTCTCAGTGTCCGAATTAGCTCCATGATAGCTCATTGGAAAGCTTTTCAAGTATACTTTCCAAAAAATCATTTATTTTTTCATTTGGTGTCTAGTTGGCTGCCCAAAAAACTAAATCTCCCAACACTGCTTAGGGCGTAGCGCCAGCTCTAAAAATAGGGCAGAGTGGTCAATTTTTGCATGTTTTTTACCCTTTTGGAGGCCAAACCTACTCGAAATGATCTGAAATTTCTTTTATGTGATGTAATTGGAAATATGAACACAAAAATATAAACCAATTCTCAAGAAATTTCCCCCAAAAAAAGTGCAGTTCCAAGGGCGTTGTGCCCTTGGCACTTTAAATCACTCAAAAACCAAAATTTCCAAAAGCTTGCCAAAATTTGAAATTGTTTTTCTCATGATGTTTTGGATGCCTGTAGGGAAGAATTAGCAAGGATTTCAAGGTTTTCTTTGCTTTTTTCCTCCTTGAGGGCTTGAATTTTAGTAAGGGCTCTTTTGAGCTTGGCCCTTGCAATTTGGTTTCTTAAGGAATAATGCTTGGCCATCTTCTTCTAAAAGCCAAGGTCTCTTTGTGTCTTTTCCAATAGACCCTCCAAGTGAATATTAGACCTCTCAATCCAAGGCTCCCGATCATAGTCAATCTCCATGGCAAGAATCTCACTTTGAGTGAGTTGCTCTGCCAAGGCTACCTCTTACTCTCTCTCCTTGGCTAAGGCCTTCTTTAAGCCAATTGTTCTTGGCCTCCACCTAGGAAGATGTTCTTCCTCTTCACCAGTGTCTCCATATCTATCCAAGGCCTCATCTAGCTTGGCCTTGGATTTTTTAGCCTTTTTCTGGGCTCTGATAGCTCTAATCTCATAAATGGCCTTTTGTGCCTTCAGCTACTTGTTTTCAATCTCATAATAATGGATGACATTCCTAGCTCTACCTAGATTGGCTTGCAAATATTTAATTTGGGCATCTTTACCTTTTAGAAACATGCTTGAGATCCTTGCCTCATTCTCATCACCACTATCAACATGAATGAGTTCAAATTCTTGCTCAGTCTCATGTTGATCTTCTTTTTCTTCCTCCATGACTTTTTCTTTGCCTTTGTCAAGCTGCTTGGCTAAAGTAGAAGGAATGGCCCCTTTCCTCTTGAGGGTAGCAAGCACATGCCTACTTCCCCTTTGGTAAGTTAAAGGAAAAGGTTCAATTTTGACCATTTCAGTGCCTTCACTAGTCCTACCATCCTGACTATCATCATCATTGGTATCTTCACTGTCCTTATGGCTCTCATCAACATCGTTGCTTTCTGTCTCTTTTTCCTCATTTAATCCATGGATTTGTTGGCTTTCTGACCTATTTCCATCATCATCATTTCTGATTTCATGGATGTTGTTAGTATGAATCTTAATTCCAAGCATACGAAAAAATACCACTTTAGCTGTGCATAACAAACAACCCTAACAACAAAGATGGTTACCAATATCTTCAGATCTGCAGTTAGGTGATCAAGATTAATGTTGCAGAAATCTAGATCTATGCATTAGAAGACATTAAGCAATAGAAAAAACAAGATTTGCTACATGCATCCAATAGACAAGACAAGGATATGTTGAATGAATTTTGTATTAATAGCACCTGGGAGGAAAACATAGGAGGTTGTTCCCAGTTCTCCTCAATGGTATGGGTTCTTGTAAGTCCTCAGCACTTCAAATCTAAAATTCTATTGGGTGTGGAGCCTGATTATCTTGTTTATTTTGTATCACAGCGTTGGACCCCTTTACCTTAATGGGGGTGGAAATGATGCCCGTAATTAAATTCTGCCTGGGGGATCTAGGGGGGGCAGCTACGACTTTATGCCCCCCCCCCCCTAATGGGGGGTTTCTGGTACAGTGCCCCTGAAGCTAAAAACAGATGTAAAATTGCCTTGTAAAAGTATAGTAATTTCTAGTGAATCTGGTCCATTCATTAGGCGGATGATCTTAAAGTAGAAGTTATGTTTAGTTTAAGGCTTTTTTCCCTATAAGGAAACCCCTCACTTTGTATGAGGGTATTGTATTGCGGCTATGTATTGTATGTGTATTCTCAGAGCGAGAAACTGATAGGGAGTCTGTGAGAGAGAATAGGGGATATTACAGTGGATCTGTTGTAGGTTGTGTCTCTTCATTTTCCTGGATAATAGAAAGGACGGACTGGTTGTTCGGGGTGGACGTAGCCCAAACTGGGTGAACCACGTATATCTATGTCTCTCTGGTTTTATGTGTTTTTTGTGCTTGTGTTTTCTGCATATTTTATGTGTTTCATTGCTCCATAATATATATAATTTTCTAACAAATTTATCTCTCTTGATGGTGTATAAAACCCAGACAAAAATGGTAGCAAAATATGACTATGATGGTGGATCAATAGTCAGACCAAAATTATAGATCCAGAGTGATCTTTAGGGAAAAAAAGGTGGTAAATGAATGGGAAACCCTTCTATTTATAACAAAATATTGAGTTAGTCTAGATATTGGTGCATAATTAAAATATTATAACCAAATCAAGATCCAACTTTTATGGAATAGTTTATTATATTTTTTGGAGGGAAAAGAAATTTGACATGGGTCAAATCCCTTTATTTGTAAATAATAAATAAATAAATGATTTATTTATCATTTTAAGGATGTGGTTGAGTAATAATCAAATAAATAACTATTTATTTAATTATTTAAGGGAAATTTAGTCATATTCAACAAATAATATTATTTAAATAAGGTTTAAATAATTATTCTTAGGAAATAATAAGATAAATAATGACTTATCTAATAAATTTTCCTATTTTGGGTTAAATATAACTAGGAATATTAATTAAATTTCTGTTTAACTAATTATTCCTTGAGGAGAATCAAACAAATGTAGATTTATTTAATATTTCCTCATGGGGTTTCCTGTTTAGACCATAAACAACTTAATAAAGGTGGTTTACTACGTTATTTTTCATAGTGAATGCAATTTTACTTAGGGTAAAATTGGTCTTACATGGTGTACTTGGGTCCATCTAATAAAAATAGGTTAGATGACCAAAAAATGGTGGAACAGATTTCCCCCCAGCGTGCGAGCGTTGGGAGCTAATCATATGACTGAAGTACGTTGTAAGAACTCAATCACTAGACATCGAAGGGGAATTCAATGAGAGAGAAGTATAAGGTAGACCAAAGTGCTGAAAGAACTAGACCCTAAGGAGGTGAGACTTACAGGTGCGACAAGTCTCTTTGATGAGTGAGTACCTGTGCTATAGGTGGCGAGGGAGGCATACCTATGCCCGCCGAGGCAAAGTACAAAAAATAAGGCATTCAGTGAGAAAAGGGACTCAACGTACATGCTGGCATAAACATGATCCAGATAAGCAACACAATAATGAATCCCACGTACATATTGTGCCTAGGATAATAGCCATTACTTTACAATAATATCTGAGTACATGAGATATAAATACAACCCAAATGCCCCTGAAAATAGGAATGGGCTCTAAAAATATGACTGATACATGCAAACAAAAAGGCGTTGTAAGCAGTTGAGGCCGAAATCATCAAATGTATGGAGCTGCATCAAAGGCTATAATGAAGAGGTCATCCAGGTATGTAGGGGGCTATCTGTAGGGCCACCCCCTCATGAGGGCTGATACATCTCTCACACACATGGGACTCACTGATATCATATGTTGCATCACTGAACCATCAAGTATATGGATCTCGATCATCCTGAAAGGAGATGGAGCTGAGAAAAAATCAATTCAAAGGGAAATAAGGAGTCCCTTTACTTGATCTTAAGCACCAAACAAGAGTGGAAGCTAGAAACAAAGTACACTACCCTCTAGACCTACCTTCTAGAATGAATGAGCTAATGTTGACAGAAGGAGGTCTGCCATAGGTGAGGCAATATGGGATCCCCAACTAAGGCATGAGAGAAAATAGTAGAGAGACTGACAGACTGACACCAATGATGATGATGAAATGGGAGGTACTGAGTAGTGAACATATGACTTCCCTTGTTTAGAGCATAAAGGGCATGGATGACCTGGCAGGGACTGACACAATATCATGAGGGGTAGGGGATAGTGGGACTGAAGGCCATACTGTGCGACACGAGAGAGGGACCAAGCAATGAAGGATGGAGGACTATAGCGGGATGCAAAGGTTCTTGGGATAGACTCCATGAATGCAATGATGACTCAACTCAGATGTCTAAACAAGGGTGACTTGATGGTGCTGCCACACAGAAAAGTTCCAATGGGGACAATAAAAAAATGAGTAGAAGATGGTAACTCACGACTAAAGTCAACACGAGCATGGAAAAGTATGGAGGCAAAGTGGTGCCCCCAGTACGAGTGTTCCAAGTGAAGAAATTCAATTTTGAGGAGGGTTGAAGTGATGCTTCTTGGAAAAAATGTGTCATGGTGAAGTATCAAATCACTAAAAACTAACAAATAGCCATTTGAGGGCTCGGTGAGAGCTTTCCAACGGTACAGACGGTTTGGTAAATGGAGCTACGATTTGGCCACAGCAGGCGAAAGAAAAAGCAGGGGTTTATCTTTTAATAAGGCATTTTCCCTCCAAATTCACTCATTTGCATGTGGAGCTGTGGTGAATGTAGAGAGGAGAGAAGGCCCTAAATCTTGCGGTGATCGTAGTGGAAAAACCGACCGTTGGAATCTAGATCTATCAGTTGCAGGTAAGAGGCCTAACCCTGCTCTTTCTTTTCAATGGATTGAAAGTTCATACTAGGTCCCCAGGGCTTAGGAATAGACCCCTGCTCCTGTTCATGGTCGGGTTGCACTTTTTGGGTCAAAATTTCAACCTGTATAGCAGGTTTTGAGCAAAAAACTGCGTCTGTCCCAAGTTTAGGCCTGAAAAGTGCGACCTATTAGGGAGGGGTTTTTCTGTGTTGTTTTTTGGATGAGAACTGGGTTTTTATGATGAGATACAGTATTTACTATCTGTATACTAACAAATATGATGGTTTTGTGTAGATATGGAAGAATTATGGATCAACTAGAGAGAGAGAGACCTAGACGCATTACGGTCGGAGATCCGAGAGGATCAAGGTGTCCGCAGTGCACTGGCCAGGTTTAGGGTTCTGAAGTTTGTGGAGAACCCTTTGATGAGTGCTGGAGATCCCTTATTGGCCCAGATTGTCAACTATTGGGACCGGACCATGAGTTATTTATAGTGCAGGGGTACCGGATCAAGTTGACGGTCCAGGATATATATTTCCTGACTGGTCTCCCACCATTTGGGATGGTAGGGAATACTCAGCCAGTATTACCACGGGGACGGAATATCATAGAGTTTGTAGAGTGCCATTTTTGACCAAGTCTCCAAGTCAAGGGGACTCAGATACCCATCAAGGATTTGGAGAGGTTAGAGACCCGTGCTATGGCCACAGTGGTGCTGCGGATCTTGGGAAACCAGGCAATCCATCACATCACTAGAGGGTAGATGATGCTTGTGGAGAGTGTTTTGAGTGGGACCTACTATGGGTGGGCCCAGATGATGTTGTCATCATTGAAACAACAGTTTTCACTATGCAAGTGGAAAGTGAACCATGACTGTGCATGTGGTACATTTTTGTGCTCGTTCTTTTTTGAGAAGATCCTGACACTTCATCCTCACATACAGCTTCAAGATAGAGGCCCGAGAGAGCCTAGGATGCGCTGATGGGGGTGACTAATGTGTAGAGGAGGAGGTGGGGTGGTTGGACATGTGTTCTGACCTAATTTCTTTGTTCATTGGGATTAGATGCCATTGTATATAGACGACTATCCCTGTAGTGGGATGAGTTATTGTGGGGACTTGGATTTTCCACTGCCGCTTGGTCAAATATGGGGGCCCGATGGTAAGTGAAAAAATTCTAATATTTTATGTGCATGTAAAGGTCTAGAATATTGTATGTGGTACTGATTCTTTTACTTTTGGTATGCAGATACAACACCAGTAAAACCAGTCGGATATATGGGACGACCTCCAGTATCGGGGACCATAGGACCTAGTCAACTGAGGGCGTAGAAAAATGAGGATGTAGCAACCTTCCTGGAGGACATCTGTCATAGATGTGAGAGGCTTCTGATTGGTGTTTTAGAGCGCGGTTGGTAGGACTTAGATGACCAATACATAGAGCCATGTATTGGTCTACCCTCTGAGTGGAGAGGGGTCATGCGGCACATGGAAATGGTCGGATAGGGTATGCGTGATCTACGAGCTGCGGGAGCAGAGCCATTGGCTCAGGATCCTCCAGATAGTGATTAGTGTGTAGGGGCAGGTGGTGCCCTCAGTTTTGAGTTTTGTAGCATGTTATGCGCATGTCATATGTATCATAGTGGATGGAATCTAAAACATTTTATACGACACATATTATGGATATGCGTTGTTTTGATATTTTTATATTATTGTCTTTTGTTAAATGTGTGTGCTAAATGCCAATCTAGAATATAGTTTTCAATGCTATCTACATAGGATTTTGTGCTCTAGGTACATGACTGAATGTAATGATTTCAAATTCACACATAAAAAGCTTCACTCATAAATATCTTCTAAAAAGGATAGGATTATGCACACGATAGACACCATTCAATTGAATGACAAGAAGCAGGGAATCTGAACGAACATGAAGGTGTAGGATGCAATGTGAAATGGCATCAGCTAATAAACCTCGCACTGCATCATATTCGGCCTAATTATTGGTAGCAGTACCAATGCAAACCCCGTTTGAGAGAACAAGGGAGTGCAAGGGGGTAAAAATGGCCCAACCTACTAAGGCTAGATTCTTCAAGTAGCGACTTGCACCATCAGAAAAACTAATATAAGGTGTGGACAGGAGGTACATATGAAAGGTGCCATAAGATAATAAATGGGAGGATGGTGAACAATGCTGGCAACCTAAGTGCAAAGTAGAAATCGAACACACTCCACGGAAGGGAGTGATCTGGGTAGGATGTCTACTACTCACACACCGATAGTGAGGTGGAGTGTGGGAGCTACTGGAGGTGTAGCTTGTGCTAAGATCATGAAAGTCACCATAGGCACATATGGTGCCATCCCATTTATGGGTGGGAACGATGAAGTCAGGGGTGGACATGGCTTCCATGATGTCATCATCGATAGAAGATGGAGTGAATGGAGGAAGGGAGACCACATGACGTGGAAAAGCTACTTGAATCATCATCATGAGAAGAAAGGTTCACATGGGCATCATCATGGGGGATGACGAAAGAAAAATTAGAAAAGGGATCTACTGATGTTGAGCCCAAGGTGATCGCTGAAGGGAGGTCAAGTGAAAAAACAGGGGAAGATTTGGAGGGAGCTTCCACCAAGGGTATCATGGATGATGAAAGGTAGAGGATGGTGGCCATAGGCTCCGTCATCTTGACATTAGGGGGGGGGAATGTCAATGGGAGTGGGAAAATCCTTAGTCTGGCCTGTAGCATACTGTGCAAGTATGGGAGAGGAGAATTGGTATTTTTCAATCTCGTACTCCTGAATTGCCTCTAACGAGGCACGGTAATGCGTAAGGCAGAGAAAATGGTGAGAATAATGGCCATGAAAATCACACAAAGCACAAGGTTGGTTATTGTGAATAGTTTTAGGATTATTGGCTACAGTCAAGGGAGAAATAGAGGCTTCTGGGACCGTAGACTCAGGGAATGCAACTTTAACCATGGGCTTGATACGGGGTAGTTCAGGACAATTATTGGTGGCATGGCGGATGACATCGCACAAAGAATAGGGATTTGTGTGCAAGGGAGGTGCAGGGTCTTTTGGGGTAGCCTTTTCCTTGGATGCCTTCTTGCGAGCTTTTCCCTTCTTACTCGAAGCGGTCGCAACAGGAGGTGGTTCCTGTTGAGGTGGTTGAGGCACTATTGCAGCGGGAGGAGTCATGGGGACCGGTTGAATATGGGTCAAAGCAAGATAAGGTTTGGGTTGACCTGGCGGGGTAGCGGATGGAGGATCAAGGTACCAGATGGGAAACCCAAGGGTCAAGTTAGGAAGAGAGAGGGTGGCCATGACAGGTGCCGTATAAACTCCTGGTGGGGGAGCTAGGAATGGTATCTGACCAGAGGGGTAATGGCTAGGTGAGATGGCTTCTAAATGGTTAAGGCCTGGAGGAACCATTCCAGGAGGGTAAAGAGGCTCATGAGTACCAGTTGAAGGGCTAGGGGGAGGAGGTCGAGAAGGTTGAATCGAAGGGGTAGGAGTAGGCTGCAGAGGGTGAGGAGGCTGCTGACTAGCCGAGGCGGGCCGTTTGAGGGCTACCCGAGACGATTTCATCATGCAAACATTCTATGAGATAGGATTAGAGACAAGAGGAGGAATACTAGGGAAAGTAACAAGAAATGAGGAATATTTGTAGACTCCAAGTGAAACACTGGTCAAAGGATCAATGGTTTGCTTGCTGGCCACCGAAGAGATAGTGGACTAAGGGGAGGTCTGAGACTTTGGTTCGTAATATTTCAACTGTTCAATGGTGAATATCATTCCGTTATCAAGGAAGGACATCTTGTGGTGGACCATGAAAGGGACAATAGACATTTCATATGTGTAGCTACGACCCAATAGAATGTTGTAATATAAGGGGGCATCTATGACTTCTACGTCAACGCAAAAAATCTTGCCTACAAGAGTAATAGGACAATTGCGGAATAAGTCAATGGGTTGGGAGGCGTGGCCATCCCACGATCGGAGGGTGATCGTGGAAGGATCCAACTCAGGTGATCTGAGTTGCTTCCAAACTGAAGCAGACATCACATAGGTGGATGCCCCCGCATCAATAATGCATTGGGAAATGTTGGTGTTCCGGATCTTGACTGGGATTTGGAAAGCGACGGAAGCAGTGAGAGGAGGATGTTATGACCAGTCAACATTGAAGACAATCAATCGATCATCAGAAGGATATACAGTGCCCATGGAATATAGTAGAGCTTTTCGTTGTGAAGGGCACGACTGGAGAAGTTCTAGCATTGAAATGGCAGCAGGGGATTGTGCCAAATCATCTACTGTGCTATACGCATGGGCATCTTTGCCAGAAGCATCATTTCGGTGTAGTGGTCCCTTATGGGTCTTGGTATGAACCTCCACCCTAGGCTGAGGGATCTGCAAGGGACCATTAGGTGTCGAAAAAGGCTCTGTAGAGACTGAAGGAGGCAGCTCGGGGATAGATGTAGCAGGAGGCTTGTTGTACTGACGGGACTGAGTCTGAAGATTGATGTCTATGGTTAAAGGTTGATCAGAGTTCATCATGAGAATCTGGTAATAGAAGGTACCAGATGGAAGAGGTTGAGTGGCCACCTGACCTTCAGGTGGTTGGGTAGCCACAAATCCTTGCTGAAGGAAAGGATCAGTAAGAACAACCGGTTGATTAGGTGCAGGACTGGGAGGAATGGAAGGGATGGCTTTCTTTCCTCTCAAAGTTTCTTGAGACTCCCATAGCTACTGCATGTATGGAAAAATAGGACAATCATGCATGTAATGACCATAAACACCACAACAAGAATAGGGCTTGTTCGTGTGAACATGCTTGTCCTGCTTGGGCTGAGTACCCTGTTGCTGGTTCATAGTGTTAGGAGAATTACCTTGATTAGGTCCAGGATTACTAGCGGAAGCTTAATTTTGAGTGCCTTTCCTCTTCTTTTTTGATCGAGGAGGATTAGTCGTGCCCTGTTGTGCAAACACCTGCCCTTGAGGGGGAAGTGGTTGCTGTTGTGGGGGTTGAGAAGGCAAGGGAAGAGGAGGTGCTAATGCTGGAGGGGCTAGAGCATCAGGTTTTGGATATGGATAATAAGGAGGTTGGGTAACAGTGTGGTAAACAAGAGGTTGGGCAAAAAGAGGAGGTATGCCATATCCTGGATATGTGCTACCGGGAGGGGGAAAAGTGTAGGAGGTGCTGGCCCCACCCCTGAGGAAAACCATAGCCCATGGGAGGTTGAGAATACTGATTAGAGAGAGCTCCAATGACACCGTCGATGGCATGAGATGCCCCCAATGCGTTGGCACCACAGGGCCTGGGAAGATTAGGTAGAACAGTATAAACATAACCCGATTGAGCATAGATTAGGTCATATTTTAATGCAATTTGGAGAGTGGCTTCTTCAGTTTGAGGAAAGTGCAATGTGACATCTTTCTCTATAGGTGGCAAGAGAGATCTAAGAAACCAGTCCATGTAGACACAGTCTTCGAAGGTAGGGGCTCAACATAGGCTCTTCTTCTCCGCCATTCCTGGACATGATCGGATAGGCAGGTCGCAGACAATTGACAGAAATAAGTCAAGAGTTCGGTACTAGTGTCATAAGGAAGGGGAAGCTAGAAGTAAGACAGAAAATCTCGGGCAAGAGTCGAAAAGTTCGTATGAGAGGAAGGGGCCTGATCAACATACCACTTAGAAGCTTCACCTGTAAGCATTCGTTGTAACAACTGAAGACGGACAGAGTCATTGGTAATGGAGTTAGACGAACACCACATGTGGAAATATCGAACATGATTTGAAGGACATTCTCCAAAAAGGCCTTCAAACTTTGGGATGTCAGAAGGGAGCTTTGTCAGCATGGAAGGCCAACTAGCGTCATGGTGTATAAGGTCATTTATCAACTGGTCAAAATTGGGGAGGCTGAGGCCTGCCATGAAGGGAAGGGCACAGCCGTTGGGGTCCCACTAGTGGTATTCCTGGCATGAGGGCCAGGGTTACCACCACCATAAGGTCCTGCACTAGACATGGTGAAGGTGTCAAGGGGAGAACCAAAGGTGGAATGAGAAGGAGAACCCAAAGGAATAGAAGAAGAGTCAGTGTGCGGACTCGGTGGAGGACTAACTCAAATCCTATGTGGAGGAGTAAGTCTTCCTACCAGAAACTGAGGATGAAGGCCAAGAAGTCTCTAGGATAAATGCCTTGCTGGTGAAATGATGATAACACAAACACGACACAAAGGAAAAAGAGACCGACAAGGGCAGGGAGGTCTAGGATCAACTAATTACAATGTCAAAACAAGGGCAGAGAGGTGCAAGATCAATTGATTTCAATTTTTTAGAGTCTTTGCTTGGTGGTGTTAACCAAGCTCTTTTTCACTTAGGGTGTGTGTGTGAAGTGTGTAAATTTTAATTTTTAAATCTAGACGTTTGTAGAGAAAAATAAAAAGTGTGCTATATAACTATAAATAAACCTGCAAATGACAGTATATAAGCCTGCAAAAACAGAAAATAAACAGCTAATAATGCAATAATCTAAACCCAAGGAGGTGGGTCTCTAAAAAACTAGTCTATAGGTGAGTAAAAAAACTAATAAAAACACACTAAAAAGCCAATAGATCTAAGGTTAGGAGGGACAGGGATCTAAAGGAAAAAATCTGTTGGAAAGTGGTGCAGAAAACAACAACAAATCAGAGGAAAAGTTGTTGTAAAAAGAGGTGGCGAAAGGCTATCTCCTGGAGGGAAACAGAGTGAACCCTAGAGGAAAACCCAAAAAAATCTAAATGAGGTGATTTGTATGGATAACAAGCCAATCTGAAGCAAATTTGAAGGTGAGGTATCAGATCTTAAAAATGGCTAAAGACCCTGAAATTTTAGACAACCTGCAACAGAAAAAACTCTTCCAAAAAAAGTGGAGGGTACTTAAGCCCTAGGGGGCTAGGTTCCCACTTAGTTGAGTAAAAAATAACAATTACAGGTCCAAAATGGGAAGAGATAGAGGTCATACAATCCTGAACAAAGGCTCAGACAAACCCATAAACTTTCAGAAAAATCCCTGCAAAATATCCAGGTTGCAGTTTCTGACCTGTTTTCAGCAAAGGTTGTAGTTTTTGGGCTGATTCCTACTTCTTGAAGCTCCAGGTCACATTTTTTGGGCCAAAAAGTGCGACCTGCACTTTTGGCACTCTCAGCAGCAGATTTCAGAAAAAAATTTCATCTCGGCTGCAGCTGATGTCTGTCACCTATGCAATAGTTCCGAAAACACGCGAAAGTTAGAATTTTTATTGTTTTAGGGTTTTAAAGGTTAAAAACAACATCAAGAAAAGAAAAAAAAATGGGCTGAAGAGAAATCCTAGGGTTTGAAATAGCTGGATATGCAAGGATTAGAAAAACGGCAGAGGTCGTAATCGTAAACCCGTGTGGAGTCTCCAGTTGTTAGTATGAATCTTAATTCTAAGCGTACGAAAAAACACCACTTTAGCTATGCATAAAAAATAGCCCTAACAACAAATATGGCTGCCAATATCCTCAAATCTGTAGTTAGGTGATCAAGATAAATGCTGCAAAAATCTAGATCTATGCATTAGAAGACATTAAGCAGTAGAAAAAACAAGATTTACTCTATGCATCCAATAGACAAGACAAGGATATGTTGAATGAATTTTGCATTAATGGCACCTGGGAGGAAAACAAAGGAGTGTGTTCCCAATTCTCTTCAATGGGATGGGTTCTTGTAAGTCCTCAGCATTTCAGATTTAAAATTCCTCTCTCTTGATGGTGTAGAAAATCCAGACAAAAATGGTAGCAAAATATGACTATGATGGTGGATCAATAATCAGACCAAAAGTATAGATCCAAAGTGATCTTTAGACAACAAAAGTTGGTAAATTAATGGCAAAACCTTTCTATTTATAACAAAATATTGAGTTATTCTAGATATTGGTGCATAACTAAAATATTATTAACCAAATCAAGATCCAAATTTTAGGGAATATTTTATTATATTTGTTGGAGGGAAAAGGAATTTGACTTGGGTCAAATCCCCTTATTTGTAAATAATAAATAAATAAATGATTTATTTATTATTTTAAGGGTGTGGTTGAGTAATAATCAAATAAATAATGATTTATATAATTATTTAAGGGTGATTTAGTCATATTCAACAAAGAATATTATTTAAATAAGGTTTAAATAATTATTCTTAGGAAATAATAAGATGAATAATGATTTATCTAATTAATTTCCCTATTTTGGGATAAAATATAAACTGTGGAATGGAAATTCAATTGTTGTTTTAATTAATTATTACTGAGAGAATCAAAACAAATGTATTTCCATTATTTCCTATGGGGTTTCTTATTTTAGGATCATAAACAATTATCAAAGTGTGGTTTTACTTTTAAGTTATTTTTTCTGAGAATGCAATTTACTTTCAGAAAATTGGTCTTACATGGTGTACTTGGGTCCATCTAATAACAATAGGTTAGATGACCAAAAAATGGTGTAACAACTGTTGTCATCTGTCTCCATGATCTCTACCTTACCACTAATATCCTTGTTGTCATTATCACTGACCTCTGCCTCACTTCTGATATCCTCTTAATGTCATCAGCCTTATTTTCATAATCCTCACTATTTTCACTATCATCATGGCTCTTTGTTTCACTACCATGTTCTTCACTCCCTTCTTCTTCTTCACTGATTGATTTTTCATTTTTTGATTCCTCACTGTTTTCCTCTTCATTTTGTTCCTCATTGATATCTACCTCATTTTCCTCATCTGCACTGCTTTGTGTTTCATCATTATCTTCCTCATTGTTATCTTGTCTCTTTGTTCAAATGCTATCATCATCTCCATCATCATCACTGACTTCTATTTCCATGCTCTCTGCCTTATCACTGACCTCTACCTCACTTCTGATATCCTCCTTTGTTGTGTAACCAACTCCAAAAATAGAAGAAATGAGATATCAACGCCTTAGAAATAAGCCACTTCGAGGGGGAAACCTCCAATACATTACATGAATGATCAATTCTTGGATGATACAATTCACAAAACCTCCTTTCTATATATAGGAGTCCATGGGGCCATAATGTAATCCTAGTGGGCCACAATGTAATCCTAGCCGACCTAACAATAATAATTTAAGGGCACAATAATAACAAAATGAGGGTTACAAGGTACAATAATAACAATAAGGGGGTTTACACTAATAACCAACAATAAGGACTACATTAGTGATAGCAGGGACCCCAAACATGCCCTCTCCTTGGAAAACGTGCTATTGTCCCCTCAACGCTGAGTAGCTTCCGGGTGCTTTTGTATGTAACCATCCTCCCATGTGTAGAATCCCTGCAAGGTGCCTTCCCACCGATGAGACACTAAATCACTCATTCCGTAGTTGTCGAGTTCTTGTTTCCGTGACCGATTCCGGTTCCAATATGATTTTTCCTTCCTCATCAAGTTCTGGAAATATTGTTTGAACTGGAATATTTTCACCTATAACCTTCTTTAAGCACGAAACATGGAAAACTGGATGTACTCGCGAAGAAGCAGGAAGCTCCAATTTGTAAGCCATAGTACCAATCTTTTGCAACACCTTGTAAGGACCATAGTACTTTGGCGATAATTTATTATCCTTCTTAGCTTGCTTGAGGGACATTTGTTTATATGGTTGTAGTCGTAAAAATACCCAATCTCCTACTTCAAAACTTCTCTCGCTGCGATGTTGATCTGCCTGTTGTTTCATTCGATTTTGTGCCAAATTCAGGTTATCCTTTAAGAGTTGGAGAACTTCTTGCTGATGCTCGATGTGATCTTCCACTGCTTGAACCTTCGAATTTTCCCTTAAAGATGATGTGATGGATGGTGGATGATATCCATAAAGTGCCATGAATGGGGTCATTTTTGCTGCAGTATGGAAGGAAGTGTTATACCACCATTCAGCAAGAGGTAACCACTTGAACCATTGTGTTTGTTTATCAGATACAAAACAACGAAGATATCCTTCCAAACATTATTTACTATCTCAGTTTGACCATCAGATTGAGGATGATAAGATGAGCTATGAGCTAATTGAGTACCCAAACAAGAAAATAACTCCGTCCAAAAATTTCCAGTAAAAATGGGATCTCTGTCGCTCACAATAACCCTTGGGCTTCCATGTAGCTTTTGAATTCTATCCATAAATGTAGTAGCAACTGTACTTGCTTTAAATGGATGAGACAATGCACAAAAGTGTGCATACTTGGTAAGTCTATCAACTACCACCATGATGACATTCTTTCCTTCAGACTTAGGTAAACCTGTGATAAAATCCATTGAAATCTCCTCCCAACGCTGACTTGGAATGGATAAAGGTTGTAGAAGTCCCGGGGTCCTAATTGTCTCCACTTTATTCTGCTGGCAAACCAAACATTCCGCCACAAACTTTTGAATATCAGATTTAAGGCCATCCCAAAAAAATTCTTTCTTCACCCTGTGGTAAGTTTTTAAAAATCCTGAGTGTCCTCCTAAAGGAGAAGTGTGTAATTCCAAAAGAATCTTTTGTTTTAGTTGGGAATTCTTACAAAGATATAAGCGATCTTTGTACCATAAGGAATCATTTTTCCAACTAAATGTATCAGATGTACTAGGATCTTGCTGCAACTTTTGAATGAGTGTCCATACGTCTTTGTCCTTCTTCCATTCATCTCTTGCTTCGGTTATCCAATCTGGTTGGATAATAGAAATGGCACAAAGCAATGCTTCCACCTCTTCATTCTTTCTTGAGAGTGCATCTGCATCAACATTAAGCTTTCCTTTTTTGTAGATTATTTCAAAGTCATAACCCAACATCTTTGCGACCCATTTTTGTTGCTCTTCTGAAGATAGTCTTTGTTCCAAAAAGTGTTTAAGACTATCATGATCAGTTTTTACCTTGAAGTGTCTTCCAATTAGGTAAGTTCGCCATTTCTTTAGTGCATGCAGTATTGCTAACATTTCCTTCTCATAAATAGGTTTCTGTAAATACTTTCCTTTGATTGGACGACTTTTAAAAGCAATGGGTCTTCCTTCCTGCATTAAAACTGCACCAATTCCATTTCCTGAGGCATCACATTCCACAATAAAGGTTTTTGTGAAGTCTCGCGTAGCTAAGACCGGTGCTAGGCACATTGCCTCTTTAAGATGTTCAAAGGCCTTAGTTGCTTCAGGAGTCCATGAAAATGCATCTTTCTTCAATACTGTTGTTAGAGGTGCTGCTATTCTCCCATAATTCTTAACAAACTTGCGATAATACCCTGTTAACCCGAGAAATCCTCGCAACTTCTTTATGGTTGTGGGGACTTTCCATTCCTTAATGGCTTTAATTTTGTTAGGTCTACTTTAACACCCTCGTGAGATACAATATGACCCAGATATTCCACCTCTTGTACTCCAAAGAAACATTTGGATTTTTTTGCATATAATTGTTTCTCCGGCAATAGTTTGAGCACCCTGTCAACATGTTCAACATGATCCTTCCAAGACCTGCTGTAGATTAGTATATCATCAAAAAATACTAGCACAAATTTTCTAAGGAAGGGTTTGAAAATGAATTCATCAACCCTTGAAATGTAGAAGGTGCATTGGTAAGGCCAAAAGGCATGACCAAAAATTCGTAATGACCCTCATGACTGCTGATGTTATCCTTTAAAGTGCCTATGAAGAGATCAATCCCGTGTTCCTCTGGAATATCAGTTACCCTTATATTCAATTTTTGGAAGTCCTCAATGTGCTGCCCCACTAAACCTTTTTGTTTGAGATTTATCAATTGGCTAAAGAAGGTGTTGCTATTTGTATCCTCATAATGTGCTATCATTTCCTCCGTAAAAATTGACCAAGTGACAATTTTTTTACGGGAGCAAAGCCATCGATCCCATACAACTGTATTTTGTTCCAAATGTAAAGTTTCAATGCATACCTTTTGTGTTTTGCACATTATTGAGATCAAAATGTTGCTCCATCTGTAGTATCCATGTTACAGGATCCTTTCCATCAAACTTCCTCATATCCATCTGAACAGAAATTTTCACAGGATTAAATTTGCTTGTAATTTTGATATGTCATGTTGCCATTCTTCGTCTTCATGATTCATAGTAGAGCCTTCTAAAGGCTTAATGGGTGTTGAATTCTTTTTAGGGGCCATTTTAGAATCCAATACTGATATCTATTCTACAATATGCCCTTGGGATCAATTTAACTTGATTATTCAAACAAGACTTGTGCAATTTGAAAAAAATACACACATTTTTCTTGCTTTGAGGAGCTCGATATTGAAATTGTATTATCTCTGTGATTGTAGATCTTCAATATCTGAAATTCATCACTATAGTAGCCCTCTGAAGTTTCTTTTGAATGCCACAGGTATGACCTGATTTGGATTCTCCAAGACAAAGTTGTCTCCAATCTCCCACAATGACCTAATTATGGACTGGTTCAGTAGAGCGAACTTGTACTACTTGCCACGTGTCACCGTTTCATCCTTTGTCTCTGAAATTGATAGCCAATAAACTACAGTCTATGTACTTGCGACCAATGTTTATGGCACTCCAATCCGATGCCCAGAGAGAGAGTTATTGAACTTTTCCCACGATCACCTCTTTGAGATGAAATTCAGGAGCCTGAAAAAGCACTACATTCCATAGATCATATCTCCAAAAATATTGTGAACCAAGCTCTAAATTTTTTTGACAAACTTCCTCAGGATTCCAGATTCGCACCATATGAATTTCAGATTCTGAACCTTCGTAGAAAAAAATTTATAGCGAAAATGCCACGATGACCTATTTAGGAGCTTGAAAGGTGAAAGCAACACCTCAACTTTGTGGATGATATCTCCGAAATACGTTAACCAAGTTCTCAAATTTCTTAACAAGCTTCCTTGTGATTTTGGCTTCACACCCTAAACATTTCAAATTTCCCCATTTAGAAAAGTTATGAAAAATTCATGACACCCTGTTTGGAGCAGCGAAACCCTAGAATCCAAAGCTCTGATACCAAATGTTGTGTAACCAGCTCCAAAAATAGAAGAAAAGAGATATCAACGTCTTAGAAATAAGCCACTTCGAGGGGGAAACCTCCAATACATTACATAAATGAACAATTCTTGGATGATACAATTCACAAAACCTCCTTTCTATATATAGGAGTCCATGGGGCCATAATGTAATCCTAGTGGGCCACAATGTAATCCTAGCCGACCTAACAATAATAATTTGAGGGCACAATAATAACAGAATGGGAGTTACAAGGGTACAATAATAACAATAAGGGGTTTACACTAACAATAATAAGGGACTATACTAGTGATATAGGGACCTAACATCCTTACTGTCATCAACCTTATTTTCATCATCCTCACTACCCTCTTCTTCACTATTTTATTCTTCATTATTACTTTAGTCATCATTAACCTATCCCTCATTTTCATTTGATTGCTCATTGTCACTTCCTTCATTTTCTGTTGCATTGTGAGAGAGTGATGAAGGAGGGTTTCCCTGAGGTCAAGGGATATGTGTGGATGGTGAAACATGATCAGCAGGAGATGATGGAGGAGTAGGGATAGGAGGATGAGATGATGAAGGCATATTTTGCTGAAGATGGGCTTGTGGGTTGGTGAACACCTCATGGGAAATGAAAACCTCCCATGGAATTACCTTCTGCTATAACTGGTGCAACACAACCATCTTAATCAAAGAGTGAAGAAATAATATTTGGATCTACTGAGGGTAGTCTCCCTTTTGTACAATATAGGACATTTTTTCAATGCTTTTTTAGAGTTAATAGGGTAGCTACACCATCCTAACCCTAGAAAAGTTCATAAGAAGTCTAATGTGATAGGAGTAAAGCCTAAAGAACCTTCCCTCACATGTAAAATATTTCATGATAATTCTCATCAAAGGTGTTTCATCTCTCCAAAAAATGTGAGAAAGGAAAGATGGATTTGCAGTTGTCTTTATATCTAGGCTTTAGGAAGGGTTCATAGTAGCCCATGTCAAGATTGGCCTGCTTGAACCATTTCTCCACTACACTAGGTATCTGAGTGGCATTGGAAATAGCATCAGAAAACAACTCAAATTTTACTCTTGCAAGGTCAACTTGTTTCTCATGCAAGTTAAGTATGAAAATTCTAGCAAGCTTAGGGTGACTTTGCACCTGTTGTATCCTTTCACAAAAATCAAAACATCCTACATTTTGGAAACATGAAATAGTCATGGGAGAGGCCATCAAATATAAGGTGTTGAGGGTTTCAAACCTATTGATTTTTCCACATTTGTGTTGATGCCTCCTTGGCATTTGGCCTTCCTCACCACTATCACTATCACCTTCCCTTAACATTTTAACAATTCTGCCTTTGAAACCCTAACAATGATTATGAAACTGACATGGAAGAGGGTAATGGAGTGGTGATGAAAAAGGAAGCTTTATACAAGTGAATGGAATGGATGAGTGAGGGTGTAAATTGGGCAGAATTAGAGGCTAAATAACTTGAAGGCAACCCAATTGATATGTCAAACTCTGCTGTGAAACACCTAGTACTGATGACAATTTGAGATGAGGGGGGCATGTAATGTCAATGTTTTGCAGTATAAGGGAATGAGTATTATGTTAAGATTTGATGAGTGACCAATCTCAAAACAATGAAACCACCTCAATTTACCCCTGTTTTGATTTCTATTTCCTTATAGGAAGATGAGGGAGGCTTAACCAGTGATTTAAGCATGACATTTAGGTTTTCTCCTTAGGGTCCCATTCCTTTAATCAAATGATACAAAAACTTGGAGAGGATTTTATGTTATATACTTACACCTTAAAGACACTTGAAAAACCCTTGGAGGCAGTTTGAAGAAAATTTGAGTTGATTTGAGTGTTGAAATGGCTTGGAAGGCCCTCCTGGTCAAGCACGTAGTGCCCAGGCAACCAGTGAGTTGGGCCGAGAAAAGATGCAGTGCCTTGTCCTTGTCGGGTATGTTCAAGTGAAAACAGGCAAACATGCATCACTTTGAGAGGTGCGCAAAACCTTAGTAAAATGAACAGAGGTTTTTTCCAGTGGTGTAGCGCCCGACTCTAGGCACGTAACGCGTCAAAAACTCTGCCCAATTTCCTTTGAAAACTCAAAATTTTTTCTCCTAAACGTTTCCAACTTTTTGCAAGTGAAAAATGATTTGATGAAGTCTTGAGATGAGTTTATATAGGCTCAAGGATTTTAAATTAATCTCTTACAACCCACTTTCCTAATGTTCTTAAGCCTTTTTCATTTTTTACTGATATTCCTTTGTCACTAACTCTCTGACGTTTTTTTCTCTGCAGGTTTGCTTGAATTATGAAACTTGCTCTTCTTTTAACCCTAGAGTACCTGACCTATTCACCTTGACACAACAACAACCTTTAAAACCTCTTTTGTCTGAACCATGAATTTTAATCTCATCCTTTGATTATTTAGGCATGACAACTCACTTTTGATAAGTTTGGAATATTTACACCGCAATAGCTTTAAAAACATATTTTGTTTCCTCCTTGGAGCTCAAATCATGTTTTTCATCTCTTTGACAACTGTTGCTTTGTAGGTGATTGAGATAATGAATTTTGATCTTATTTTTGCTCCTTGAAGCATAACAAGCTCATTAAACATCTTTGGGAGGATTTCAAATATCAATACCTTCAAAACTCTCCTCTTGCTTTCATTATGGAATTCTTATCATGCTTTTACCGTTTTTGACACTTCTGACTGTAGGTGACTTCAACACATTGATTTTCCTTTTCTCACTGATCTTGAGGCATGACAAGTTGAGCTTGGAAATGTTTTAGGATGCTTCTACACACTGCCACCTTCACAATCCTTTTACCAGCACCATGGAGCTCAAACTCTCTTTTGATCATTTTTGGCATGAAAAAATTCTTTGGACAAGTTTGGAATCCATGCAAACAGTGACATCTTCAGAATCCCTTTGCTGTCATCATGGATTTCAACTTACCATTTCACCTTCTCTGACCATCTTCTCAAAACCCTAGGTGTATGGAATGCTTGAAAAAAATTATCAGTGTTGTTTTCTATGTTCTCTATAACCCTTTTAAGTTCATTCATTTATGTCCATTTCACCTCACCTTTTTCCATTTTTCATCAATAATTTATGAAAAACTTCTCTTCATGTCTGGTTTCTTAGTGTACCTCCTCCATGGTCATTTTTGCATTTGATCCCTACTTGGCACGCTGCTGCCCAATCAAGCTCAAAAACCCTGATTCTCCTTAAGACCAAGTGCTTCATGTCTTCCTTGCTATGAATGTCTTTATTCAGGTGTAGATTTCTTACCTTACCAACTTTCTGTTGACAGACATTTTAACATTCCTGCAGAAGTGTCAAAGTTCACATTTACCTTTTGCAAAACTTGAATTTGATAAGGTAGTTTGGAAACCTATAGATTTATTCTTGAGTAACCATGTCTCATCATTCCAATACCCCTAAAACAAATTCTTAATAAAGAAAAACAATGTTTGAAACACCAATAATTGACCTTGGAGCATATGAAACCCTAATTTGACCTTGTGGGAGGATCCTTTGACCTGCGCTTTGACATAATATTGGCTTGGAGTCTTTAAGTGTAAAAATAGAGTACTGACAAATTGGTGTATTGAAGATCCAAAATCCAATGTACTTGATTTATCTAAATATCCTACAGAGATAGTTTTGAGACCATCAATGCTTGAGGAACCTGGTGAACATGGGAAGGAATAAGCTATAGGTAACCCTAGTTGTAAAGTGGTGTTATGGGAAAGAGAAAAAAAGAGTGATGAGGTCATAGGTAGCAAAAAGGATGGATATGGGAGGCATAAGCCCATAAGGAGCTCTTTTAGGAGTGGCAGGGTGACCATGAAGTGGAAAAATCATAGAGTAGTGAAAAAAATTCCATAAGGATAATGAAGGCAGTGAGATTTCTAAAACTCACAATATTCAGGGAATTTTGTTTTTAGAAATATATAATAAATATTTAGTCATCTATAGATAGTAAAAATTACTGATGACTAACAGTGGCTCCACTTGGGGAGGGCAGATCCTTTTCAGGAGGTGTTCAGGACCTCAGAGTTCAGATCTCTAAGTTTCGAAGACCAGTACCTTACTTGTACTTGGTAGTACCCTCTTCCTTCATTTGCGGATGTTCTCTTGAAGCTATGATCTCATAAAATCTAAAAAAACATGATTGATTCAATCTCAGTTCTACCTACCCATCCTACTTTACCTAACATTTTTTCTTCTTCTGGATGCACTTGGACTACCAAGCCCTTGACATTATTTTCTTTTGAAAGCATTAAAAACTATCTACTTGTACCCTTATCACTTCCAAGAATTCAGATTAGGCTAATGAGCTCTCTTATTCTCTACCTAGTCTACTCATTTTTCAAGATTAAGTTGTTTGACAAACTTTATTATCTAACCTACTGACATGAAATTCAAACATGATCAAACCAAGTTTAAGCAATCTGATTTGTCATGGGCTATGGCATTTGGACAAGCTTCACATGGTAATTATTTTGTACAATAAAAAACTAGAAAACGTGAGGGTTGTGATTCAAAATTGGTTATGCATCCCTCTCATTTTCTTTGGTTTAGATTTATGCTTTGGGAACCAACATATTTTCCTAATCTAATATACTGACAAGCCAAGATTAAATGGTTTGACAAGTCTTATTTCACTAACCTATTAGTAGAAATTTAAAACATGTTTAGTCATGATTAGGCTAGATGACTGAATAAGATTCTTCCTTTTCAACAAGTAGTGGAATTTAGGCTTGCACACTTTCGTCAATACTCTTTTTTGGTATGGGGTTGTACCTATTCTTTTTCTTGCCCTCTTTTTCTTCTTTCCTCTCTTTTTGTATTTCATTTTTATGACTTTTCATCAATCAATGTTATGTACAATTAATGAAAGCTTCAAATTAGGATTTTTAACAAAAATAGTGCTTGAGCATCCTACCATTGATAGGACCTCCAAATAACTCTATTCCATCCAACTCTTATACGAAGAATGCATTACTACCTCTAAATTATGAATGATGTAAGGACCCTTCCACAAATTTTCAAATTTTCCATGCTTTCCTTTGTCTTCTCTCCTTGAATCCCATTTCAACACCTTGTCTCCAATCTAGAATCATTAGCTTTGGTCCTTCTGTCAAAGATCTTCTTGATGTTATCTTGCACTGCTTGTGTTCTTTTGTAAACGTCTTCCCTTGACTATTGCAAATGAATGGTTTGGTTCAGCCTCCTTTGCATATCATTCTCTTCTGATTGTACCTCTTGAAGAAGCTTCATATCTGGAACTCCCAAGGATGCTGGGAAAGCTGCATCCATGCCATACACTAGCTGATAGGGAGACATATTGATAGATTTCTTGGTTGTTAGTCTATCAACCCATAATGCATGCACTAGTTTTCTATGCCATGACTTTTTGTTCTCTTCCAACAACTTCCTGATGATGTTCAACAAAATTTTGTTAGAGGGCTCAGCCAGCCCATTACCTTTAGGGTAATAAGCGGTAGAGTACCCTAGTGTGATGTGGTACTTGTAGAAAAAGTCTTCCATTCTCTTGGAATTAAATGCAACAACATTATCGGTGATGATATTTTTACGACAGCCAAATTTGGACAAGATGTTGGTTTCAAAGAATTTTATGATGACTAAGTCAGTGGCATTCCTTAAAGGGATGGCTTCTATCCACTTGATGAAATAATCTGTAGCAGTGAGGGTCCACTTGTGTTGGGCAGAAGAGGCAAGGTGGATTTTTCCAATGAAATATAAACCCCACTATTGAAAAGGAGTTTCAACACTGATAGGATGTGAGGGAAAAGGCAGTAGTTTTTTCTTGGCATCAAAGATTTGGAATTTATGGCAAGTTGCAACTAGCTTGTGTATGTCAGGGAAAAGAGTGGGCCAATAGTAACTAGCTCTAAAGGTTTTTTTGGCTGTGGTTTTCAAGCAGAGATGACCTCCACACTCTCCTTCATGAAACTCATGCATGATTCCATCTGCATCATCTTCAAGAAAACACTTAAGAAAGATGCCAACATAATTTTTCCAATACAAAGCTCTATCTAGAATTCAGAAATTTAAAGCCTTTTGTTTCAAGAATCTAGATTTTGTTTTGGACAAAGCAGGAGGAGAATTTAGATTAAAAAGTACATACAATATGCCAACATACCATAGTGAGCTCAGGAATGCTTCTTCAATGGGTGGAGTTGCCAATTCCTCTTGTTCATCCAAAGAATGTAACATGTTTATGTCTAATGCTTGAAAATTTTCTTTAGCTGTGAGCTTGGAAAGTCCTTGTACCTTAATTAGTTTAGTGGGCCTGATTTCCAAATCATATTATAAGATAATAGCAATCCACTTACCCCTTTGGCCATCAGGGTCCTGCTTTAGAATGTCTTTAACAACTGTATGTGGAACAAAAGAAATGACATGGGAGTGCTAAATGTAAACTCTGAAGTCTTTCAATGCTTTGATAAAGGCAAGGCTTGTTTCTCCATGATGTTATATTTTACAGGTGCATCCCTCAATGCTTTGCTAAAGAAATCTATTGGTTTTTCTTGTCCTATCATGTTCTTTTGAAGCAATATTTCAGCAATAGTGTGTTCCAATGCAAAGGAGAAAATGAAGAAATCCTTGGTAAAGTCGGGGCTAATTAGAACTGGTGTTTGGGTAAGTGCTTGTTTTACTAGTTCAAAGGATTGTTTGGCTTCCGTGGTCCACTTGACTCCTACTTATCTTTTCAGCATGTTTGTGATATTTCTTAGGAGTTCAACAAGGTTTGGCATGAACCTTCTTAGGAAGTTGATCTTTCCAATGAAATATTGCAGCACTTTAATGTTCCTAGGGTGGTTGATTTGTAATATAACTTCAATAATTTTAGGGTCTATCATTATCCCATCTTCAGAAATGATGTGGCCTAAGAGTTTTCCTTCTTGAAGACCAAACTGTGTTTTCTTAGGATTCAAATATAGGCCATACTTCCTACACTTCTCAAAGATCTTTCTCAAATGAGCTACGTGTTCCTCATCAGTTTTAGAATAGACAGTGATGTCATCAAGGTATATCATTATGAATGTAATATTCCAAAATTTCCACATCATATTTGGAATATTAGAGTCCTTGATTTCTTAATGAATTAAGTAAATAAAAGGGTTGAGGGACCCATAATCCTCAGTATGAATAAATATCCACTTTTATGTGTGTCAATGTGGATTAATTAAGCCTAGATATACATAATAAGGTGGTTGAGAAACTACTAATGTGAATGAAATTGGAGAAATTGTCTCATTAATGAGATAGATCATGGAGGTTGAAACAATCAACTAAGATCTTGAAGAGATCAAACAGAAGGTTGATTCAGTCAACTAAGATCTTGAAGATGTCAAACAAAATATCATGGGACATTCATGATAAAGTGATGGAGGATGTTGTGCAAACAAAGCACACTTGATGGAGTGTGTGTACATTGCACCTAGACATGATGGTTGATTTGGTCAAACAGCGCAGTCAAACTTGGAGGATCTTGTCCACATGGACTGCGCAATCTAGATGAGGGCCAAGGCTTGGGAAGGCTCAAACATTATATAAAGAAGATGAAGACAAGGATAGAGGCATGTTGATTATTATTGATGTAAAGATCTTTTAAGATCTAGAATTGTCATGTTACATTCCATTGCTTTCTCGGGTTGTTTAGCAGAGATTGCAAGTGTTGTTTAGCACAGGGTGTTCCTGGTCGGGAATCCCACCTCTTTCTTAGAGCAGCTCTAGAAAGAGTATTTTACTTCATTCTACATCAAGCTTTAAGTGCCACATCTATTTTCCTATTTTCTGCAGAACATCCATATTCAGAAATTGTAGATTTCCGAAGATCAGTTTGGAAGGAGGAAGTTGTCTTCAGTACTTCAGTTGGAGAACTGGTGAGGGTTTATTCCTATCACCTTGGGCTTATAGATCAACTTCCTAGAGCTTCACTAAAGATATGGCATCAAGCCAAAATTTATTGACCTCCTAGGAGCAGTATTTCCTTCAGGAATTATGCTTTCCATTTTGCAGATCCAAAAGGAGGAAGGAAGTTACTAGCATTATAGCTAGTAACCCTGTGAGGGATAATCCCCTCACATTGCCATCAGTCTTACCATCATCCTGGAGTTTATTGTAGCATTTTTTAGCAGACAAAAGGCCTCTCTTTCCCTCACAATGAAGTTTCTGTTGGAAGTTTTTTTGCAGCAGCTACAATCATTATTGGAGGATTGAGAAGCTAGATCTAGAGCTTCTAGCTTGTAGATCTCAAGAAGGGATCAGCCCTTCAAGATTATGTCTGATATTTCAACATAATTCAGCCATATATTTGATAGGTCTAGCTTTAGATCTGTATTTCCCAGAAGATCAAGGATCAAATCCTAGGGAGGTGATTTTCCAAAGTTGTAGATCTGGAAAATCCTTTCTGGGTTATCTTGTGAATCCATCTCATTGGCCAGATCTTGAATCTTGGCATAATTTGAGCTCCATATTTGAATAGATCTGCATTTTCCTTTTCATCCTGCAACTATATGTTCATATTCTGCTGAAGGGATAGTGCATTATTTTCTTCAGTGCCTCTCTAGTTACGTTGTACCTATTGTAGCATGTTTTCTGGGTGATTCTAGACCAGCGTTTTGGCTAGATCTACTCGTATTTTTTACATTGTGTAACTTATTCTTCTCCAATATAATAAAATGGCTTAGATTCTTTGTAAATTTTGATGTTGTCTTAAGATTTATTGTTTACTTTGTTGCAGTTCTTATATTTTGTTTTAGTATTACTGCATTCTCCCTTTTGGGATATTACAGTGGTATCAAAGCATGATCTTTGGCTCAGCTTGTGGACACTTCATCTTTTGCATCTAAATAATAAGCAGATAGATGAGATCTATCATGGAGGAAGAAAATTCTGCCACTCATTTCTATAGATCTATGTAATATCTCTCCAAGGAGGTCTGTCAAGTAAAAGAGGAAAGGCAGAAAGAAGATCCAGGAAGAAGATGTGATGAGGAAGGTCCAAGAACTTCCTATCAGCAAAGAAGAAAACTGGAGAATCCTAAATCTCCTCATAGATCCATTATGCCCACTTTCTTTGAAGAAGGAGAAGGGTGTGGAAATGAAGGAAGGAATGAACCTGAGACTCATGAGACTCTCATTCTATATCTTGAAGAGTACAAAGAACAGTCTAGAGCATTCAAGGAGAAACTAACTCTCCAACAATTCTTAAAAATCAAAGAAGAAAGAAGATCCTATAGCATCAATAGAAGTAAGAGGCATAATAGATTCTATTTCCCTACATTTGATGGATCCTCCTCAAGAAATGTTAAGGCTTGGAGGAGAGAGTTAGATGCATTTTTCAGACTACATCCTGTAGCTAAAGAAGAGGCTGTTCAAATTGCAACACTTCATATTTTAGATGAAGCCAATGATTGGTGATTTGGTCACATGGAGCATGTAAAGGTGACTAAATATTCAGATTTCTTTCACAAGTTGAGGAAGAAATTTGATGGGAGAAAAGCAGATATGTGTTAGAAAGTGACATTTCCTAAGGAGGAGGATGTCAATCTTATCACTCTGGACAAGAATTCACTACATTCACCACCAACTACAGAAGTACTTGCATCCAGAGAAGAGACACTTGCATATTTGCAAGATAGTCTTGAGCTCTTGACATATAGAGTCCCATGCATGATTCAAGAGATGCATGAGGGAAAGGAGGAAGATTCCAGCGCTGGTACACTTGGAGAAGAGCAACCATCACTCTTACCAGCAGTTGGAGGCACTATTTTGCCTGTTGAAGGAACTCTTGTGTTCTGTCAAGAAGTTCCCACATATTAGTTGATCCAAGGTATGCATACACATTCATCACCTATTGTTTTAGTAGATATTATTGAAACTTGTGGGGACATGCCATCAGATCCAATGCATAACCAAGGGTTAGAACATAGTGCTGATTTGAAGCAGCAACATATCACAGCACAGAGGACCCTTGATCTAATCAAGGAGGAGGCTAAGAACTATCCCAGTTCATCATTGTTGAGCTACATTCAACCCTTTGATTTGAAGTGTATAGTTTCAAAAAATGGGATGAGCATAATCCTATGAACAATAACTGGTTATGAGATCAGTGTTGTGCCTTTATTTGAGATAGCACCTATATTATCATGAATATCTACAGCGTTGTCACTTACTAACTGTGAATATGAGGAGGTCCCATCATTCTTGGAGCATTCTGAAAGTAGCTTCACTCATGAAGCAATGGAGGACAAGATGATAAATGGTAGACATCTAGATATGAGAAATATCTTCTCCTTTCTTGATGACACTTTCTCAATGAGCATCTCACAACTCAAAGAGAGACTTCTACCTACAGCAGATCGAGGACCTAATTGGTTTTGGAAGGCCATGGATGAGAAGAAGGTCTCATTAAGAGATCTCATTGGAGGTGAACTTCAACATTTCATGAAGTGAAAAGTTCTTTATCAGTTTGGGGAAGGTGGTATTCTACAAAGGGAGGATACCATGATTATGCAGCACATCACTCATCATCCATATTGGGGTTAGTGGGTGAGGATGATAAGCAAGGGGTTGCATGACTACTTGCAGATTTATGATATGGGCCAACAAGCTTGGTTATGTTGGTTGCCCTTGGGATATTCTTGTCACTACCCGAAGGCTCCTATTTCTCTTATCCATGCCTTGAGGAACACTTATGAGATGAAGAAGGAGGCATGGCTGCGCTGGTTGCTCTTGGGTGAGTATGGTTAACACCCAATAGCTCATATTTTTCAGATTCATGCCTTGTGTATCAATGATAGAATGCAGAAAAAGAAGGCATGTTCATTTTGGTTTCACTTAAGAGAGATTGGCCACCACATAACATCTCCTATGTCTATGTGTTTTGTATTGGGTAAAGCTTGGCATGATGCTCTCATGATGTGCATTGATGATGTTTCTTTGTATTGGGTTGATGTGACATTCCATATGTCCATTAGTATGCTTTTGCTTCATGATGCACATGAGGAAGAGAGAAAGAAACAAGATCTCTTGTTGCTTTGGCTGCTTTTGGGGGAGTTTGGCTTGTCCATCTTACATGGAGGAGATGGAGGATGGCAACAAAGGGCCTTCTTCCAATGGTTACTATTAGGAGAATATGGTTTTATATCCTTGTCTACCCATATATCTCCTCTTCTTCTTTTGCATGATGTTGGAATGAGGCTTGGATCCAACAAGGCCAATAGGGCTAAGGATGAGAGCATATCAATGCTGAATCAAATTCATGAAGCATGGGATGGAGAGATGTATTGTGAGATGGGGCTTTTCCTTTGTGAAAAGATCCACTTTATTTTATGTATCTCATGTATTAATGATGGATTTGGAACTCATATGGTTGTCACTTAGTACTTCATGATGGAAGGAGGACATCTAACCATACAGTTGGAGGTCAATCTTTATGTTTTTTAAAAAAGTCAACTTTAGAACCAAACATGAATGAAAAATTGCAGAAAATGGAGGAAGCCTTCCTTATGTGGATGCCATTTGGAGGGGAATAGATGGCCTTGCATCTACTTTCAGAGTTTCTTGAGGGCAAGATAAATTTTTCTAGGGGGACTGTAATATTCCCAAATTTCCACATCATATTTGGAATATTAGAGTCCTTGATGTTCTTAATGAATTAAGTAAATAAAAGGGTGGAGGGACTCATAATCCTCAATATGAATAAATATCCACTTTTGTGTGTGTGAATGTGGATTAATTAAGCCTAGATATGCATAATAAGGTGGTTGAGCAACTACTAATATGAATGAAATTGGAGAACCTGCCTCATTAATGAGATAGATAATGGAGGTTGACATAGTCAACTAAGATCTTGAAGAGATCAAACACAAGGTTGATTCTATCAACTAAGATCTTGAAGATGTCGAACAAAAGATCATGGGACATTCATGATAAAGTGATGGAGGATGTTGTGAAAACAAAGCACACTTGATGGAGAGGGTGTACATTGCACCTATACATGGTGGTTGATTTGGTCAAACAACACAGTCAAATTTGGAGGATCTTGTCCACATGCAATGCACAATCTAGATGAGGGCCAAGGCTTGGGAAGGCTCAAACATTATATAAAGAAGATGAAGACAAGGATATAGGAATTCTGATTATTCTTGATGTAAAGATCTTTTCAGATCTGGAATTGTCATGTGACATTCCTTTGTTTTCTCGGGCTGTTTAGCAGAGATTGCAAGTGTTGTTTAGCATAGGGTGTTCCTAGTCAAGAATCCCACCTCTTTCTTAGAGAAACTCTAGAAAGAGTATTGTACTTCATTCTACATTAGGCTTTAAGTGCTACATCTATTTTCCTACTTTCTGCAGAACATCCATATTCAAAAATTGTAGATTTTTGAAGATCAGTTTGGAAGGAGGAAGTTGTCTTCAGTACTTCAGCTGGAGAACTGGTGAGGGTTTATTCCTATCACCTTGGGCTTATAGATGAGCTTCCTAGAGCTTCATTGCAGATCTAGCATCAGGCAAAAATTTATTGACCTCCTAGCAGCAGTATTTCCTTCAGGAATTACGCTGTTCATTTTGCAGATCTAAAAGGAGGAAGGAAGTTATTAGCATTTCAGCTAGTAATCCTGTGAGGATTCATCCCCTCACATTTCCATCAGTCTTACAATTAGCCTGGAGTTTATTTCAGCATTTTTCTATATGAATAAGGCTTCTCTTTCCCTCATAGTGTAGTTTTTGTTGGAAGTTGTGTTGTAGTAGTTGCAATCATTATTGGAGGATTGAGAAGCTAGATCTAGAGCTTCTAGCTTGTATATCTCAAGAAGGGATCAACCCTTCAAGCTTAGATTTGATCTTGCAACATAATTCAGCCATCTATTTGACAGATATAGCTTCAGATCTGTATTTCCCAGAAGATCAAGGATAAAATCCTAGGGAGGTGATTTTCCAAAGTTGTAGATCTGGAAAATCCGTTTTGGGTTATCTTGGGAATCCATCACATTGGCCAGATCTTGAATCTTGGCATCATATGAGCTACATATTTAAGTATATTTGAATTTTCCTTTTCAGCCTGCAACTATATGTTCATATTCTGCTGAAGGGACAGCGCAATATTTTCTTCAGTGCCTCTCTAGTTACATTGTACCTATTGTAGCATGTTTTATGGGTGATTCTAGAGCAAATTTTTGGCTAGATATACTCATATTTTGTACATTGTATAACTGATTCTTCTCCAATATAATAAAATGGCAAAACTTCTCTGTAAATTATGATGTTATATTAAGATTTATTGTTTACTTTTTTGCAGTTCTTATATTTTGTTTCAATATTACTGCATTCTCCCTTTTGGGATATTACAATGAAGTAACCTATATCTTCAGAAAAAGCTATTTCCATGGCTCTTTGGAGAGTGGCCCCTGCATTCATTAACCGAAATGGCATTTTGACATACATGAATGTGCCCCAAGGTGTTGTGAAAGCAGTTTTGTGCTGATCACTTGGAAGTGCTAGTACCTGATGGTACCCTGAAAATCCATCAAGCAATGATATCCTTTTAGAACATACCATCCTTTGCAGTATATGATCCATCTTAGGTAAAGGGTAGTTGTCCTTCAGGGAAGCTTTGTTCAAGTTTCTAAAGTTTATGCATAGCCTGATCTCCCCTATTTTCTTTCTTACTGACACAAGGTTAGAAACCCATTCTGAGTACCTAAGTGGAACTATGATACCAGCATCATACATCTTATTTATTTCTTTTCAACTAGAGGTACTAGGACGGGGTTTATTCTTCTCAATTTTTGTTTGAATGGTTTCTAGTTTTCCTTGAGAGTAATCTTATGTTGAATAATGTTTGTGTCATAGAAATTCAACTCCTAATATCCCCATGCAAAAACATCTTTAAACTCTTTGAACAACTCTATGTATTTATTTTTTATGTGAGGTGGCAGAGTTTTGGATAGCTTGATCATTTTGGGTTCTTCTATGCTGCCTATGTTGCATTCTTCTACGTCAATTTTAGTGGTTTCCATTTCTGGCTTCCTGGAAACATCGTTGAAGTAAAACAACTCTTCTAAGGGGGTAAGACCTCTTGGTAATGAGTTATCTTTGCATTGTAATACCTCAAGGTCTCTTTGATCTGGGTCCCTAGAATATTCTGCCTCATGAAAGTGTTCTAGCATATTTACATCAGCATTAGGAAATTGCTCTATTTTTGGTGTTTGTTCCTCATTTGGGCAATATTGTTCATGATCGAAGCTTTGTTTTGGTATTGAAAATTCATTCTTAAATTGCAGAAAATCATCAATTTGTTTATCACCTTCAAACACTTGCCAATAATATATGTTGTCAGATATTGTAGGTTGGTTCTTGACTTTTACAATGTATTGTTCATTGTCATGGGGTACTTGGAAACTGTTGGTAGAAAAGGAAATTTCATTGGCAAGGCTATTTTGAGCTCTAGGGATGGAGGTAAGTTCATATTTCTCAAAAAAATTTAGGAGGTCTAAGGAAACATTCCTATATTCTCTTAGCCTAGGATTTTTGGCTGAATACTCTCCTTTGATTTTTCTAATGATTAGCTAGGAATCTCCTTGAACAGAAATCTTCTTGGCTCCTATGTATTTCAATAAGTGCAATCCTAGGAGAAGAGCCTCATACTTTGCAATATTGTTTGTGCATTGAAAATATAATTTGTAGGAGTGGCCTTCATTGGTGTTATGTATCCAAACACCTTCTCCCGAGCCAACTTTGCCACAAGAACCATCAAAGCTCATGTTCCAAAATGTTTCAAGTTCAACTTCGCCATTATGTTGTTGTTTAGGGATGCTAGAGTTTTGGTTGTCAGATTATTCATTTTTCATTTGGTTTGACTGTTCTAGTAAGTCTAGCTCTTTCTCATTTTCATTTACTTGTTCATTAATTTCATCTTCATTATACAAGATAAATGAGTCAAGGTCTGAATGGATAGAATAAATAGGTCTGTTTTTTGGCATGTCTTGGCTGCTAACCATATATTTCATGTGTGATTCCCGATACAATCTCCTTGTTTGGTTAAAGACTGGGATGGTAGCATAGGTCATGTCCATTTGGAGGTTTCCTTGGAGTTTGGCTCACCATGATATGGATAAAAGCATGCCATACTTTGGGGGAATGTCATCCACTACATGTCCATGACTAGGCTTTTAGCAGATATTTGTGCTAGATTGACACACAGATCCTTGATTAGACCCAAACATTTGACTCTTCTTGAATCAAAAGAGTATAAGTCTTTGTAAGGTTTGGTTATTTCAAGACCTAATCTCTCCATCACCACCTTGGGCATGAGATTGTGTGAGGCACCAAAGTCTAGCATAACATTGTGCAAGATTTTTTCATGAATGTTTAAGCTCACATAGAATGGAGGGACAACTCCTTCTTGATATTTTCCCTCTACCTCAGGTCCAAACAACAACTCTGGCTTGTCATCAGTTAAGTTCAGAGTGTCGGTGTCATTTCATATGTTCAAAGCTTTCAAAACTTGGGACATATATACGTCCTGAGATACTAGTTCAGTAAAAGGTATACTTATTTTGATCTTGGAAATCTTTCCCTCAAAACTGAAAGGTGCTAGTGTTCTTGGTATATTTACATCATTTTTATCACACATAGTCTTTTCAGCTATCTTGGTTTGTTGATTATTATTAGGAATGTCTGTTAGAGCATTTTTTCTAGGGCCACTAGTTGATGTAGAAGGGCAGCTTGGGTCACCATTTTGTTGGCTAGTTTTGTATTTGTTTTGATCAGATTTCTTAGCCATTATGATGGTGTTTTATGTTGTTTTCTTAAGGATGTTTTCAGGGGTCTTTCTAACAGCAGTTTCTAATTTTTTTCGTCTTGGAGGTGTTGTGGATCATTATCTACATATCCTTTTTATATTTCATTTTGAAATTATGAAAATAAAATTAAAAAAAAAAGATAAGAATTCAAAAATATGCTTTAAGTATGAAGTTTTGTACTTTAGCATACCAAAAAACAAAATGGGGAATGCATGTTTTTCCGTTTTTATTGTTATATATGTGAAGCGGGTGTCAACTTTAGGTTGTCATATCAAAATATAAAGGTTAAAGCTCAAGCAGCTTTTCAAGCAGAAGGCGCCATCATACAAAGGAGCTCGCAGATATGCAACTGCGGGGGGTTAACTTGCCCGTCAGTTATAAAATCTCGACCCCCCGCAGTTGACCGGTCAGATCTCTGAACTTTGGTGATCGACGGTTCTGGTTAATTACGGGGGGTATGGATAGAATTTCCCCGCCGTACTCATAGACCCCCCGCATGACGTCACCCACCGCCAGCTGTTTCTCCACGTCGATCTTGCATTTATTATGATTCCCACAATCTATAAAAAGGGTTTTTCCATCCTATTGTGATTTATTTGTGTCTGTTTGCCCTGTTTAACCCGCGTCCCGCCACCTTTGCGCTATTCAATACTTTGAATTGTTTTCAAACTCCTGTCAATCATGGCCAAGCGAACATCATTGTCTGGTTTGTCAAGTCTGAGTCCCCTCCTAGATAGCGAGAAATATGTTCATGATACCGTGTCATCCGTAAATCATCCTCTCTTGCATTATCAAGTAACCCTGAACACTGACAAGTCACCTGTGTTTTCTGCTATGCAAATTTCGGGAGTGTTGTTTGCTTGTATTCCAAAAACTCACGTCTTCCCCGAATTTATTTCTTGGTTAGTTTCGTCTATGTACCCCGGTAAGTGTTTTGTTATGAATTCCCAAGGGGAAAATATTCTGCAGGTTTCAGCTCAATTAATGCGTCAGGCATTATGTTTTCCAGAAAATGATTCTCCTTTGCAGTTCTATGAAGATTCGTTGATTCAATATTTCGAGGAGCTTCCAAATGAGGAGTTTAATCATTGCATGTCGTTTTTGGTATCAAGTCCAGAGAAGACTCAATTTGAATCGGGAAAGTTCAGTTTGGAGGCATTCAATGTTCAATACAGGCCAGTTCTTAGCTGTATTATGGAGATTTTGGGGAGAGATGATGATCGCGAAATTGACAAGGCAGCCCTGGGGATGTTCGCTCTCATGATGAAACCGGGGGTGGTGCTGGATATCCCATCCTTTTGGCAAGAAGTGGTGAATTATCAATTGATTGCCTTCCCTTTAATAGGTTATTTCAGATTTCCCTCATTGATAGTCTACTTGTTTTTATATCAGAATGTTGAAGAATTCATGAGTGTTGGTTTGAATATAATGGATAGTAATAAAAATAAACAGTCAGTTGTGCTTTGGACCGATATGGTTAGAAGAGAAGAGAACGAAGCCGGTTTATTTGAATTTGTGGACCATTTCATGATCATTGCTTATAAAATTCTTAATGGAACTCTGCCTCCATGCTTCCTGCCAAAGGCCCAGGAGTTCTTGCAGTTAGGGCCTAATTGTAAATTTGGAAACTGGTTTGTTTTTGAAGATTATTCTGAGATAAGGCTATATGGAGTCAGTATTGAGCCTTATAGGCTTCCAACATTTGTTCCCATGAGACTGTTTGCCTTGGAATTTATAAGGCAAAGTCTTAATGTGGATCAAGTTCATTTTCTGCCTATGAAGAAAGGATTAATGTACAAGTTGCCTATGAGTGTAGGCCCTTTTGTTGTTAACACAAGGCAAGCTTTTGAGGAGGTATCAAAGATATTGGAAGGAACACAGTTGTTATTGGGAGAGAAATGTGCCTATGACCCACATGGGATTATTTCACAAAGAAGGGTCGAGAATGGGTATGCTGCTTTTACTCATGTGAGTAAACCGGATTTAGAGAAGTTGGCTAATCCAGGAGGGCCAAGTTCATCACGGATCAATATTCAAACACCTGCAATATTGGAAAAGATGGGAAAAAGAGGGAGAGATGATATTATTGAGATCAATGAGGAGGAACCCCGAGAGGAGAAAAGGACTAAATTAGCAGAAGACCACTCTTCCAATTCACCTGGTTTTACTCTCCAAGTCAGTGAAGAACAGGGTGGCCCTTCATCTCCTAGCAGACCAGAACTTCATTTGGAAAAGGCTCCTTCCATGAAGCAAGTTTTCTCACAGATTGAAGAAAAGAACCAAAGAATAAAGGCCAATATAGAAACACAAGCAGAGCACCATATACCTGCTGACCAAACAAGACTATTGACTGTAATGGATCTGGAGAAAGATCAGTTTAAGATGGCATTGTCGCATCCGACAGGAATGTCCCTTGGACCTTCAGGTAGCTTTAAGGAGTTGAATATAGTCATGGATGTGAAAAAGATCCCCTTGTGGGACAAAATGAATCTCCACATGCAAATAGGTCAGTTGATTGTCAATGATTTGAGTAAGACCACTGCTACAGCAGTCAAGACAGAAAATATGCTTGCTAAGGTGGTCAAACAATGCAAGATGGAAAAATCCAATGCAAGAGAATTAACTACTCAGAATGAAGAGCTGAAGAAAATCATAATGAAAATCGGGGTTGATCCAAATGATAAAAGCGCAATTCAAAAATTTATGAAGAGTGCAGAAGCAGAAATATCTTCATTAAGGAAAAAGCTGAAATTGCCAGCTGCAGAGCACTCGTTGGCAGCCGAAGTAGCAGAGGTTGAAAAGGAAAAAGAGGAACTACGACAACAGTTGATGAAGTAGGACAAGGAAATTGATAAGGTAAAGCAGACTGCTATAACCTTACAGAATCAAATCCAAAACCATACTTGTACTTTTGATTTTTCTGCAGGTGGAGCCGACCCACAAGCCTAGGTTGTTCAGCTGAACACAGAATTAAAAATGGCAGAGAGAGATTGTAAACAGGCCCAGTCTGAATTGGCCACAGTTCTTAGGTTGATGCAAGGATGGGAAGGAAAGGCAAATGAGAACGAACTGAAGCTACAAAAAGCTGAGGAAGAAATCAAAGAACTCAAGGAGAAATTGAAGGGAAATAGTTCCCTTATTAAAGCTAAGGATCTCATCTGGAATGAGATCATTTCTGAAATGCAGGAAAAATGGGATTCCATAAATGTAATTGCCAGAGAGAAGAACATTGTTTCAGAGCACGAAAAGGAGTTGTTATCGGAGAAGCAAGCCGCTATCAAAAGATCAAATTGGGCCAAGAAATTCATGAATTTTATTAATGCCAAGACAGATGAAGAGTTGAAAGACATGGGGATACTGGATAGGTATTTCTATGCTGAAGAGGTAAACAAAATGATCATTAAAAATGACCTTCTAAAGGCATCATAGAAGCGGCTACAGGTGATTAAAGAGATGGTTAAGAAATTTGATATTTCGTTTGATAAGTTGACAAGAACAGGTTTGCCCTCATGCTGGAGGGAGGGAGGTGAGATTATGTCCTGGAAATTTTATGAGGATCAATTGATATTTGCAAAAAGCAGAGCAGATGGCCGACATGAGAAGACACAGATATTGAAGGGAGAAATAGTATTCAATTTCTTACAAAGGCATTTCCTTCTGCTGTGGATGGTGAAGACATTGTTCACAAGTAACCTCACTCACAGTCAAGTTGTTGCCTTCACACTAGAATATCATCGTTATAAAAATGCTCCAATAACTCAAGATAAGCTCTGGAAGGAATGCAAGAAGTTTTCTATTGACACAGAAAAAGGATTTCCAGCCAAACAGCCCCAAGTAGCCGTTCAGCCGCAAGTAGTCATTGAGTCAGCTGCTATTCCAGGAACATTTGTTCCTTTAGATTAGGAGTTATTATCTTTTATTTTGTTTTATGTGAAGTTATGTAAATGTAATAAAATATTTCCAAGGCATGTACCTCCGCTTCAGGGAGTAGTTAATCAGTTATAGTTAGTTAGAATCAGTTTTATAACTGAAAACCATTTTGGTTCAGATTGTATTTAAAGACATCTTAAGGAAGAAAGAAGGTTCCGAGTTTTGGACCTTGAAGGCTAATTTTGTACTGAACAATATTGAATGAATGAAAAAGCTTTGCAAGTTTCTATTATCCATTTATGTTGAAGAGTTTTCTTAGTTTTCATTTCATTTCCATATCTGAGAATAAAGTAAAGTGATTAGAGCTACAGGTCTCTTGATATTTATGTATCTAAGAGTTAATTATCCTTAATGGGCGCTCCTTTACTTTAGCTTATTTGTTGTTCATTTCTTCAGGATTTTATTATTGCAGTTTCTGTTTTAAGCAGCATGACAAACTGAAATCCTTTTCTTTCTTCATCTTCCATTTCGCTCACTTCAATATAAAGGGAACATGGCATTGCAGAGTTTATAAAGATTTGATATTTGTGAGATATATTATTAATATTTGAAGGTTTTAATAAACAGAGACAAACATACATTTTTGTGACATAATCTTTAATGTCTCGAGCACGGATTCCTGTTCATAGCAAGGAATCGTTTCTCAAGGTACAACAGAAGGCATATTGAGTGTTCTTACTCCTAAGTTCATACTCCCTATGAACCTCCATAATAGCGTTTTCAAAACCTAATTTGTACTCTTCAGAATCCTCATATGTCCTATCAGTTTGGTTTCAGGAAAATAACCCTTTTTCTTCTTCTGTGAGAAAAAAATCACCCTCATTGTTAGAGCCTATCAGATTTACATGGTTTTCTTCCTACTCTTCAGTCTCTCTTTCCTCTTCATCTACATAGTTTTCTTGGAAAGGTGGCTTGATTTTTTGGTCATTGTCTCTTTATATTTTTTTAGGAGGGTCTCTTCTGAATTTTTGGTTTCTATTTTTGTTTTGGAGATTTTTTTGGTTTTCCCTAGGGGGTTCTCTTTCATTCAAACTGATTTTCTCCATCATTTTTTTCCATTACCCTCACTAGATTGTCAATTTTGGCATCAGAGGTGGAGGCCATGGTTTCATCTTTGTATGTAACTTTATTTTCTGACCTCATCTTAGCCCTCTTCTCAATTAGATTGGCTTCTACACTCACAGCTCCCCTTTTCATGTCTTCTAAGGTTAGGGGATCTCTTTCTCTCAATTGGTAGGTCATTTCTAGATCAAAACCCTTTGGAAATTTTACTAAGGCTAGGCCTTATCGGGGTTTCATCTGAGGTGGGAGTGCATTGTATACACTATTAAACCTAGTGCAGTAGTATTGGACACTTTCCTTGACATTTATCTTAAGGTTGTTATACTCTGAGAGGATTTGGAGAGGGTTTTTCTTAATCTCCCATTTGTTTATGAGTGTTTGATAGAGGGAAGGGAGGTCATGAATGCTGTTAGGAGTTAAGTTTTTGAACCATTCCTTTGCTTCTCCTTGTTAGTTTCACGTGATTTGTTAGATTGGTGAGATCAAATGCATAGGGTAACATCATGCTAGTCTTTGGAGTCCTAGGACCTAGCCTTCCTAGATTCAGAGAGGGCTCTCTCTATTTGTGCAAAGGATGTGAACTTGTTTGCTTCTAGGGTTTTGATTTTAGGCTAGTTTTTAAGTTTAGGGTTTTTTTGTTTTGGTTGGGTAAGATGATCAAGTAGAATGGATAGAATGAGGAAATATTTAAGTCATTGGGATATGGAATCTATAAAATTCATGGAAATTTCAACAATGGATCGGGGAGCATCACAGGGAAAATCTAGCACTATCCAATGGATTTTCAAGGTTTATGGGAAATGAGATGGACATCAAGTTTGGGAACAAAGGTAGGGAAAAGGGCAATCAAGAATCCTTTACCATGTACCCTTTTAACAAGAAGGGACTTAAATACATAATCATAAAGAAGAAATCAATAGACAGGGCAAACCAGTAACTCTTTGGTTCAACTTAAGCAAATAAGCATTCAAGACAAACATTCCAATGAAATATAAACTCATTTAACTTCTAGTGATTTCACCTTCAAGGTTGGAAAAAATTCAAGATAAACATATAACTTTAATCAAAGAAGAGGAAGGCCTAAAAATCATTGATCATAGTTGTGAAGATCTCCAAAACAATTTTTCAACCATAGACAAAGGGTATGATCGAAACATAGCCTCTTTGGTAAACCTAATTAATGGTACTTTAGAGGGAGACCTCAAGAACAATGTTTAGTGACATCAAACAAGAAGGGCTAGCCGTAAATCATCTTTGATACCTACTGTATTAAACCATTCATGAAGTAAACAAGCTTAGGGGGTCTAGAGAGCAATTAAGAATTCTCTAAAATGTCCTAGAAGAAGAAAACATAGAGACAATGACGAACAAACAAAGCTAAGGTGCCTTTGAAGAACATTTCTTAGTCTAAATCCTTTGTTCTATTGCAGCATAGAAAGATGGAAACATAATGAAACATGAGAAAAATATAACTGAAATAGAAGCACCTCACCATTAACAAAGCTCAGGGATCATGCAAGCAAGCCTCCTCCATCAACAAGCAAAACAAGCCATTCACAAGCTCCACAACAACAAATTTCTCTTCAAACTCCAAAAGACTATGTACTACTCCAAAGAGTCATCAAATGCCAAAGTTTTTACAATGAAGCCCTCATGCTCTATTTATTTAGCAAAGGAGGGAAAAAACCCTATATAGGGTTGGAAAATGTCAAAATCACTCATAAATGTCATTAATGCGCAAGAAACCATGCAAGGCCCAAGGCACAAAATATCCCATGAAATAAATGCCAAAATAACTCCTAGCACCTATTTTTAGAGTGATTTTCCTAAAAAAACATTAAAATATCATTTTGCAATAAATGAGCATGTTTTTTTTACTTTTGGCCAAAAACACATAGTGAAGTCTATAAGCACAGTGCCTTCACAGGAAGAAAATGTGTCCAATTGCAACCAAGTTTTGGTGACCTTCCCAATATCGGATTTTTCTCTATGATGGCCCATTAGAAATCCTGCTAAGTCTACATTCCAAATATACCTTTTATTTTATGATTGAACCCTTGGAACCTATCCAAAAATATAAATTCCCCAAACTACTCTGAGGGTAGCGCTAACAAAGGTAGAAAATGGGTCCAATTGCAGCCAAGTTTTGGTGACCTTCCTGATGTCGGATTTTGCTCCGTGATGGCCTGTTGAAAAGATTGATGAGTATAATTTCTAAATATACCTTTGTTTGTATGATTGAGCTCCTGTAAGCTTTCCAAAAATCCAAATTACCCAAAATTCTCTGAGCGCAGTGCCAACACAAGAAGAAAATGGGTCCACTTGCATCCAAGTTTTGGTGACTTCCCCGATGTCATATTTTGCTCCATGATCGCCCGTTGGAAATAATAATGAGTATAATTTCCAAATATACCTTTTTTTTTTGATTGAGCTCTTGTAGCCTATCCAAAAAGCCAGATTCCCAAAACTTCTATAAGCGCAGTGCCAAGCCTGAAAATGAGGCAGAAAGGTGAAAAATGAGGTGTTTTTTGGCATTTTAAGGGGTCAAAAATGCTCCAAGGGATCTGAAATTTGGTGAGAATATTGTACTAGACATGAGGATTCCAAAAAATAAAATTTATCCCTTTGAGGATGTCTGAGTAAAAAGCGTAGCGCCAGGGTTGCTGCGCTTATAGGCCTCAAAATTTGCAAAAAACCAAAAATTGTCAAAATTCTCCCAAAATTGGTGGACACCTTCCTCATGGGGTTTGAGAAGCCTGTAGAAAATATTGAGGAAATATTCCAAGGTTTACTTGGTCTTTTGCCTCTTTGAGTGCTTGGATTTTGGTTTGGGCCTTTTTGAGTTTTAGCCCTTGCAACTTGGTCTCTCCGGCTTGCTCTTTGGTATTTTGTTTGCCTTTATCTGGCTTCTTGGTAGAAAAGGAATGTATGGTCCCTTGCTTTTTAGAGGCAACAAAAACAAGCCTTTGTACTCTTTGATATGTCAACAGAAGAGGTTTAATTGTGATATTTTTGGTGTCTTCATCATGGCTTCCATCATTTGTCTCTATGTCTTCCTCTTCATTATCTTGACTACTACCTCCTTCCTCATTTATCTCATCTTGATTTGCATCCACCTCCATGTCTTGAACTTCATTTCTGACCTCTTGTTCATCTTTGCTTGAACTATTCTCACTGTCAACTTCTTCATTGTCTTCACTGCTATTACCCTCCTCTATTTCCATGTCTCTTACCTCTTGTTGACTTAACTCAGTATCTCCTTCATCCTCATCCTTATTTTCATTTTGATTTGACTCAATGTCACTCTCACCCTCATGATTTGGCGTCATAGGCCCTTGGCGTCCTTTACTGCTCATACTTCCTTCTTCTCCTGACATGTTAATTAGGGTTGATTTTGGACAAAATTTGTCCTACTTGTGAAACTTAGGTAGGAGGAGTGAAATGAAATGATGGTGAGGGCAGCTCTTGCAAATGAGTGAGATGGAGGTGGATTTATGATTAATTTTCTTTGAGATTGATGAGGGCTTAACTTGAACTGATTTGTAATTACCCTAAATCACACTCTTTGACTGATAATTGTTTGCTGGAAGGTCAAAACAAGGTTTTTTCCATGAAGACCTAGGGTTTGTAGGCACTAGGGTTTGATTATTCCCCTTTAACCATTAAAACACAAAAGCCACTTGAGGAGGAGGAAGAATCTCCACTTACCAATTTGAACTCTTTTGCAGGGTTTTGGAAGTAGCTTGGAGGTGTTTTCTTTGTGCTTGGGAATTTTTTTTTGAAATTTGGATATTTTTAGACCTAAGCACAATGCCTGCCTACATGCAAGCCTATCGGTCTCCTGGGCGCAGCGCTACACGCCTCATGTAGGCCTTTTAGTCCCTTGGTGCAGCGCCGGGTAGAGATGGACCTGTCGGGTCCCTTAGGCGCAACACTGGGCGAGTCAGGCTCCTTTAAGCATAGTGTTAGGTGAGTTGAGTACTCCTGAGTGTAGTGTTGCACACCTCATGTAGGCCTTCTGGTCCCCTGGGCGCAACACTGAGCAGAAATGGGCCTGTCAGGTCTCTTCTGCCCTAGGTGCAGCGCCTGAACTCCCTACGCGTAGCACCTTTTGCGGAGGGAATTTGGAGGCCTCTAAGATGTCCAAATTGGGCCCATGATAGCTTGTTGGAAACCGTATCCTGTATTTTTTCCAAATATACCATTTTATCTCTTATTGGAGGTGATTTACCCTGTCAAAAGTTGATTTTACCAGGACTAGTCAAAACGTGGTGAGTGATGGTGTAGAAATGCAGAGTGTTGATGCAGACAACTTTTGGAGGCCTTCCTTAACTCCAAATTGCACTCATGATAGCTCATTGGAATGCTCTTTAGGTATACGTTTTAAATATACCTTTTTTTGTTTTATTGGATTTTATTGGACCTATCAAACGTTGATTCTCCCAATACTGGTCAAAAAGTGATAAATGATGGTGCAGAAATGGAGAGTGTTGGTGAAGACTACTTTTGAATCCCTTCCTCAACTCCAAATCGATCTCATGATAGCTCATTGGAAAGGTCGTAAAGTATATTTTTGAAGTGATTCATCAATAAAGTCATTTGGAAACTCTAGATATGAGAAAATTAGATTTTCCGAAGGTCACTCCAGTAGTGCAACAATTATCCCGTGACACCTGTATCTTTGAAATTTATCCCAAACCATGATAACTATGTAAAAAATGAAGTAGGTTTTTCTTATTGGACCTCTCACTTTTTTCAAATTCATCTCTGTTTGGTAAGAAACATAGTTTGAAGAAAAACTGGCCCTAGGTGTGTCAAATGATTTTTCCTTTGGAAAGAATCCTTGGAAAATGATGGAGGCATAATGTTTATGAGTTGGTATGGCTTTATGCTTGCTGATATGACCTCTTAAAAATTATGCAAAAGTGACAAGCTTGTCCTTTACCTCATATGCAGACTCTGAAACTGAATGATAGTCTTATTTGGAAATGATGACCTTGGAATACATGAAACCCTAATTGACCTAGTGGGGGGTTATTTGACCTCTCTTTGACTGAAAGTTGGCTTGGAATATTTAAGTGAAAAATAGAGCATTGAACAATTGTTGTAATGAAGATTCAAAATCCAATGTACTTGATTTATCTAAAGAGCCTACAGAGATAGTTTTGAGACCATCAATGCTTGAAGAATTTTGGGGAATCATGGGAATGAGTTAGGCTTATAGGAAAAACCTAGATGGAAAATGGAGTCAGAGGCAAGGGAAAAATAGAGTAATGAGATTATGGGTAGGAAAAATGATGGAAATAAGAGGCACAAGCCATTTGGATTCTGTAAGAGTTACAACATGATCATGAAATGGAAAAAAGGTAGGATAGTGAAATTTTTTCTCTAAGGATAATGAAGGCGGTGAGATTTCTAAAACTCACAATGTTCATGGAATTTTGTTTTTATAAATATGGAACCAATATTTAGTCATCTACGGATAATGAAAATTACTGATGACTAACATTGGCTCCACTTGGGGAGGGCAGCTCCTTTCTAGGAGTTTTCCAGAACTTCATATATCAAATCTCTGAGTTTATGAGGACCAGTGCCTCATCCATTTTTTCTTTTGTTTGCTAATGTTTCTTTTGAGTTATGATATTTAAAGATCTGAAAAACACGATTACTTCAACCTCATATCTACCTACGCAACCTAATTTACCTAGCATTTTTTCTTCCTTAGGTGCACTTAAACTGGTAAACCCTTGACATTCTTGTCTTTTGAAAACACAAACAAACAATCTACTTCTACTCTTATCACTTCCAAGAGTTCAGATTATGCTTGTGAACTCTTTTATTTTCTACCTAGACTAACTAACTGTCAAGTTTAATTTGTATGACAGACTTCATTCTCTAAGATATTGACAGGAAATTGAAAATATGATTTGAGCCAAGATTAAGAAATCTGATTCACCATGGGTTGTGGCATTTGAACAAGTTGCACACAAACATTATTTTTGTACAAACAAAACTAGAAAGTATGAGAGTTGTGTTTCATCATTTGTTAATAATCCCTATCGTTCACTTTGGTTCAGATTTGATCATGGAGAACATATATCTTTTCTTCCTAATCTATTCCCACTGACAAGTCAAGTTTAGATGTTTTGAAAATTTCTCTTTCACTAACCTATCAACAATAAATTGAAAACATGTTTCAGCCATGATTAGGCTAGATGACTGAACAAGACTCCTTTTTGAATAAGTAGTGGCGTTAAGGCTTGCACACTTTCAATATTACTATTTTTTGGGTATGGGGCTATACCTCTTTTTCAAATCTACCCTCTTTTTCTTCTTTTCTCTGTTTTTTGTTTTTTCATTTTTGATCAACATTCTAAGCTTAAAAACTAGAAATATGCTCATAGTGCTAAGCTTATTTTCCTATCTATCTATCCTAATATAACCTATACCTGATATACATTCAGTTGGTGAACTCTCTTTTCCAATATAACCAATCAAGAAAATGATTCCATGAGTGATCTTGGTTCAACTCTTTGAGTCTATAGAAGAAATAAAAAGGCCACTCCCACTTCACTTGTTTTTGAACAATAGTGCCTAAAATTTTCTTGAAATTATGCATCAAACTGCTCTTGACATGTTTTATTCCCTCTTCAAATGTCTTTAACAAATCAACAAAGGGATCTTGAAACAATACCTGAATGTGAAGATTTGGAAAATAAACTTGATATAGGACTACTTCTTCCTCCATTTGGATAAGCTTGAGATTCTTTTGGGAAATAAACTCCAGCTCTTCCTCATGATCATTAGAACTGGCAGCCTCATCATAAATTGCAATGTTGTCTTCCAGCAAACCTGATTCTTCATGAGGCAAGGTTGGAGTATATAAATTAGCAGGAGAGTAAATAGAAAAAACCTCTTTATATGAAATATTAGAAGCTCATTGTATTCCTAGACCTTGATTGATTTCTTCTTCAGTTAGAGGAGGAGGCATTTTCCTTTTTCCTTGGATAGAACCATAGTTGTTCTCTTTCCCTTGTGAAGGTTGGTCATAGGGCTGAATGTCTTCTTTGTTGTTAAAATAAATACCCAAATATTGCTGACTTTTGATTGTATTAAGTTTGTCTTTGATGAACTGAAATGAAGCACAACAAAGAGGTAAAGAGCCTTCCCTTTTTCCCAAACTTTCTGCACTTTCTTCTTCACTGTCATAGCTGAGCAGTATTTACTGATCATTATTTTTCAGCTATTGAAAATGACTATTTTTGTCCCACAAACTGATCATTGATTGCTCGGTAGTGTTATCTTGAGTATGGAGGACATAATCATCATCATATTTATAATACTTGGGCAGCTTATTCATAGGAAGAATGGCATACATTATGCATAATAGAATAGAAGATTGTTCCACCATATTAAAAGGAGATTGTTTATGGCCAATAGCTTCTCCTTTAGCAAGATGAAATGATTCAAAGCATAAGGGTAGAGACTCAAAAGGTGTTGGCTCATCCTCTGTTTCTTGTTCTATAATCCCAGCAGCTACACCAAGATGTCTTAAGGGGAGAACTTCTGAATTTGAATTTTTTTTTGCATTATCCATTTTTTCCCTTACTGATTCTTTAGAGAATTCCACCTTGTTTCCATTTCCAATTTGCTTGTAATGCTCTCTTAGTAGTGAAGCACAAGATATAGGAAGGTATATAGTACTTGACAAATTTCAGCATCTTCTTCTTTATAATCTTGTTCAACATGCATATTTTGATTGTTATTCTTGCCCTGTAATGACTGAGTTTGTTCTTCCCAAGGAAAAGGTATAGGCTGTTTTGAATAAGCAGCACTAACCTCAACCTAGTACTCTTCCTCTTTCCTACCAAGTATATGCATCATTTTGCCGATTGCATCTGTCAACATCTCTAGCTTTAACTCTAAAGATATCAATCTCTCTTGATCTTCTTTGTCTTTCTCTATTACCCTTAGCTTTTCCTCCTTCTTTAGTATGTTGGCTTCCATAGAAATTACTATCCTTTTCATTTCCTCTAGGGTAAAAGGATCTCTTTCTCTTATCTAGAAAGCCTTCTCTGGGTCAAAAGAATTTGGGTAGTGCAAGAGAGCCCACCCTAGGCATGGATTTATCTTATCAGGTATTTCATGGTATACTTTATTGAACCTAGCTTAAAAGTTGTTGAACACCTAATCCTCTATGGGTAGGTGTGGAAAGAAAAGAGTCACAAAGGAGTCCAAGTGACCTTGGAAGATGAATCCAAGAGTCACATTATTGTATTATAAATGTACATCTATGTGTAATAAAGAAGTAATGAATGCCTATATTTATATGTGTGTGTTTAACATGGTATCGGAGCTGATATGTTCATAACCAGCTCAACCTTGTGTGAGCCATTTGTTTTTGTGGCCTATATAAATCTGCAGAAATTCTGGTCATTTTTGCAGCATTCAGATATTTTCTGCAGCAGTGATTTTTGTACCATTTATAGATTATTTTTGTGAAGAGCAGTGTTGTGCATCTTAAACTCTGCAGTTTCTTTCACTGCTCCCTGCTGCATTCAGTTTTTACTACAAATTCTGCAATTTTTTTGCACTTTCTGCCTACTTTTTACTATGGAATATCTGAATTTTAGAAAAGGATTGAGTTGGAGAGCTGCTGAAAAAAAATATTGTCTGCAACTATCTAAAGTGGGTCTTTGAAAAAAAAAAAATTCTAAGTTTTACTAACAATTCTACAAATTTCTGCAAATTTCTGTTAATGTGAAATTTTTGCAATTTCTGCAAATTTATGCAACTTCTCCAGTTCTCTGATGTGAAAAATATTCTACTTTTTATACACCTACTCCTTCCTTCTATTAAAAAATAAATAAATAAAATAAAATAAAATAAAATAAAATTTTTGAGCACTTCCCCCCTCACAACCCCATCTCCCCTCTACTCATGGCCCTCCTCGGCCCTCACGGCCTTCCCAGACTCCCCACCACAGAACGCTTACCCCTCATCCCAATGCTCACCTCACGCCCTCACACAAAACTCCCAACCCTGCACAAACCCACTCGGCTCTATACTCTACCCATGGCCCTCGGCCCTTCCATTCCCACCCCCTCACCCTACCCCTCTCTCTGCCCCCCTCTCCCAACACCCCCCCCCCCCCCCCGCCCCTGCCCCTCACAGCTGTCCCACCTCACTCCCATCTCACGACCCTATGCTAATCCCCAACCCGCTCACTCCCTCTCTACTCACTACTCCACTCCCCTCACTCACCCTCCTCACTCGCCCTTCCCCTACGCTCTTCCCACCCCCTTACACCCTTCCCCTACGCTCTTCCCACCCCCATTACACCCTCTCCCCTCACTGCAATTTTCCATTACCCTTTCCCACGGCCCTCGCATAGAAAACCACCCTTCCACCTCACGCTCGGCGTTCCCTCCCTCATTCTGCATTCATTTTTTTAAATTAATTCCCTCCCATTTTTTTTAAATCTACAAATGATTTATTTATTAATTTTTTATAGATTTAAAATTTAAAACCCCCTAGTTAATACCTCCCCTAGTAAAAACCTCCCCGATATTTCACCTCCCCCAGATAATACCTATGTTTTTCCCTAATTTTTTTTTCCCTTCAAAAAAGAAGAAGAAAACAGCAGAAGAAGAAGAGAGAAAGGAGATGGTAAATGGATAGATGGATTGTCTACATAGTGGAAAATGAAGTTTGTGATGTATGTTATAAATGAAAAATATTTGTGGCATGTATAGAAGGGTGACTCTCTCAAACAGATTGATAATGTGAAGGCAAATGTTGAAAATTGGTGGCATCATAAAACTTACTCATAGTTTTTGGAATTTGCCTTCCTCTGTATTGTGAAGTAAGCTCAAGACCAATCTTCTCATCGATAGTGCAGCATCCAAGCTTGTGAATATATATTTTTTGAATTAGAGTTGTTGGTGTAAATCAGTTCTTTGAAGAAGAGAGAAATCATTTGACTTAAAGGGTTATTTCACAGTGGTTTTTTCTGCACATTTACAAAATATTTGCAGTGACATTGCATTGCTTCTTAATTCATAGTTGTAGTCAATGTTTAACTTTGAGTTGTTGAGAAATTGTTGAACACTTCTATGATGTGAGTCATTGTTTCTTACTGATCAGACAACCAATTCTACACCTTGAGGTCCTCCATAATTTGAGTAGCAGAGTTTGTTTTTTGGGAATTCCATTATTGGAAGTTCATGAAAGAAAAAGGTCTTTGAATTCATTTGTATTCTTTTGAAAGTAAGTTGAATCACATTGTAAACGGGTGCATTATTGGTTAAAGCCGACACCCTTTATTTCTTGAGCCTGAGTTGTTGAAAAATGGCTAAAATAAATTATGCATTAGAGTTGTTGAATAACCTCATTCATTCCACTATTCATGATATGGTAAAAATGAGCAAGAATTCTCTTTTTAATATTCAAAATTGCTTGCAAGATGCACAAGACAAGATTTAGTTTTTACAGTTGGAGTCTCAGCTTCAGCAAGATGAACTTCAACAAAAGAGTCATCATTCTGAACCTGTTTCTATTTAGAAAATTGAGAAGGAATCCCATCAATAGCAATAATATAAAGTTGCAGTCGGTTCACATTCAGTTCCTTGTACAGGAGTAGATTTACATGCAGATGCAGCAGATTATTCTGCACTTCGCAAGCCCACCATCAGACCTTGGGAAGAGCTTGTCCATAGCAAGAACTGAATAGGTCTTGGATATGACAAGGAGTTGTCCTTTCATATTTCAGACTACTCCAAGCCCATCAAATTTCAGAGTGTCGGATTTCTTTATGACAGTTCACCTGCAACTGTTCCAGATCTTGCTCCACTTCCACAGTAACAAAAAAAAATTGTAAAATGCCAACACTGTGATCAAGTTGGCCATATGAAATATCACTATTTTCATCTTCATCCATGCAAGCACTGTGATCGGCACCCCCATTCTTCACATAGATGCTTCAAAAATAGGCCTCCTACGAGAACAAAGATTCATCTTGGATGGATCGCTTCTTGGCAATGGACATCGATAGCCAAGAAGATGTTTAAGTCACATGTCAGAACTTGTTCTCGAATATTTAAAAAACTTGCAGTTGAGGTTTCGCCATCATCTCACCTTGTACCTGACAGGTGGGGAAATGGTGGTCATCTACAAGCTTTGAAGTCACATAAAGTGAGCCTGAGCCACAATATCTCATTCCATATTCAGAGTTGTAGCCATAGACATAGCAGTTCAAGTGAGCCTGAGCCACAATTCGTCATTCTAGATTCAGAGTTGTAGCCAAAGACACGGATGCCCATGAGCATGCCTTTGGTTGATGAACAACCTTAAACCGTCATTGTGAGGTTGATATTATTCCTCTTTCGGAGCACTTCCTCTAGCAGAAGATTTCAGCTTCTTACTAGTTTTGGTTGAGTTCCAGGAAATGCAATAAGCATTCCAATGTTGGTGGTCATCCTTAAACCATCACAGGTTGTAGAATTCCCTTCTTTTATGTTGAAGGTCTCCCTTTAAATATGAGGGACAATTCCTCTAGCAGGAGCCCTTAGCTTCTTGCCAGTTTTGGAAGAGTTCCTCGAACTGCAATAAGCATTGCGTTCCAGTATTAGTGGTCATCCTTAAACCACCTCTTTATGGAAAAATTTTAGAGAGTTGATTCAGACTAAGTGCTTCCATGCATACTTTGCAAATTTGTATTAAAACTCTCTTCTTGGACTCACACATACCCCTTCGGATTAAGGGGGGGAATGTTGAACACCTAATACTCTATGGGTAGGTGTGGAAGGCGAAGAGTCACAAAGGAGTCCAAGTGACCTTGGAAGATGAATCCAAGAGTCACATTATTCTATTATAAATGTACATCTATGTGTAATAAATAAGTAACGAATGCCCATCTTTCTATGTGTGTGTTTAACAAAAGTGTTTTATTGTCTCCCCTAGATGTATTTTCAAATGGTTGTATTCCTTTATGATGAGAAGAAAATTTCCCATGACTGCCCACCTATCTAGGCCTGAGTGCTCTTTCTTTATAGGATGACTGGTCATGTTTCAGGTTCTTCCTCCAGTGGAGTCTTTAAGTCTATGGAGAGCTGTCGAGTCACCAGGTGGATGGTGTTTATTGTTTTTAAGGATGTACTTGTTGTCCATCATCAACAATTAAGAGCAAATCTAAGGATGTTTGTGGGTTTTCTGAGGTACTAAGGTATACTTAGATTTTCACTGACTTAGAAGGTCCCACTGTGATCGCCATTATGTTAAGTTCCCACGATTTTTTAGATTGGTGAGATAAAATGCACAGGGTAACACCAGACCAGTCTTTGGAGTCCTAGGACCTAGCATTCCTGAACTCAAAGAGGGATCTCTCTATTTGTGTAAAGGATGTGAAATTGTTTGCTTCTAGGGTTTTTATTTTAGGCTAGTTGTTAAGTGTAGGGTTTTTTTTGTTTTGGTTGGGTAAGATGATCAAGTAGAATGGATAGAATGAGGAAATATTCAAGTCAGTGGGCTATGGAGTCTATAAAAGTCATGGAAAGTTCAACAATGGATAGAGGAGCATCACGGGGAAAATCTAGCACCGGTTAATGGATTTTCAAGGTTTATGGGAAATGAGATGGACATCAAGTTTTGGAACAAAGGTAAGGAAAAGGGAAATCAAGAATCCTTTACCATGTACAATTTTAACAAGAATGGATTTAAATACATAAGAATATATAAGAAATCAATAGGCAGGACAAACTAGTAACTCTTTGATTCAACTTAAGCAAATAAGCATTCAAGACAAACATTCCAATGAAATATAGAAGGTGAGAAACTAATTTAACTTCTAGTGCTTTAACCTTCAAGGTTAGAAAACATTCAAGATACACATATAACTTTAATCAAATAATAGGGAATGCCTAAACATCATTTATGATAGTTATGAAGATCTCCAAAACAATTTTTCAAGCATGGACAAAGCGTATGATCGAAACGTGGCCTCTTTGGAAAACCTAATTAATGGTACTTTGGAGAGAGACCTCAGGAACAATGTTTAGTGACATCAAACAAGAAGGGCTAGCCATAAATCATATTTGATTCCTACTGTATTAAACCATTCATGAAATAAAAAATCTTACGGGGTCTAGAGAGAAATTAAGAATTCTCTAAAATGTCCTAGTAGAAGAAAACATAGAGGCAATGAAGAAAAAACAGAGCTAAGGTGCCTTTGAAGAAAATTTCTTAGTCTAAATCCTTTGTTCTATTGCAACATATAAATATGGAAACATAATGAAACTGGAAAAAAATATAACTGAAATAGAAGTAAGTCACCATTAACCAAGCTCAGGGATCCTACAAGCAAGCCTCCTCCATCAACAAGCAAAACAAGGCATTCACAAGATTGCTATAGGGTAAACTGCTTGGGTTGTTGGTTTTCGAATATCCCTCTCAGGGCTTTCCGGTGCTCGAGGCAGACAGTAAGATTAGCTATGCTGTTCACAAAGATGGCATGAGCATGTTCATATTAGCTTGAAATAAATTGAAGGAATACAATAGAGAATTACCTCTTTGACAGTCTTGGAGTCCTTTGGAGAGCGCTGCGCAGCGAAGCAAGAGTCCTTCTTCACCAGCTCCAAATCTTGGTCCTGCAATCAGTCAAAGCACCCGCGTAATTTCTAACATAACAAGTATCCTATCAATTAAATCAATACACAATAAACATCTATATTATACACATCTGAGCCATTCATATCATACTATGTAAATGTTCAAACAATAATGACAATATTAAGCATTGAATGGACAAAACGAACACAGTTCTATTTATTTTGAAAGAAGGAGGATTACAACCACCGGTTGTACCAAGCCCTCCTCAGTCTCCCAATCTCTCTTATCTCTCAAGTGAAGAAGTCCAAGTCAACAAGCTCTCTAGGAACCTCTTTGACTCTTGGCCTTCACAATGTCACACTATTCTCTATTCCACAAGTATACAAGAACCTTGAGCAATCCTTCGACCTTCAATTAAGAGCCTTCAGCTCCTTCTTATAGGAGAGGGATAATGCCATTGTTTCCCTTCTCTTTACACTAGTTTGGAATGGAAAAAACTTAGATGTTTCTTTGATCTCTATGCTTTTGCCTCTTTTGGAGTTCAGTCTTCTATGGCAATGACCAATAATGCACTGGTGCTTCTGTAGTTTCCTTTGTGAACTGAATTCTTTGTGAGGGAAAGTCGGAGATTCAAATCATTCTCCACGCTCTTTTCCCAATTCAAACTTAAAACACGGGTAACGCTTCCCTCCAGTGTAAACAGAGCGTTGCCCTAGCCACTAACGTGGCCAATGCACTGTTTGCCTGCGTTATAACGCTCTTGTTCTGTTCTATATAGGCGTTACCCTGGCAGAAATAGGTTTAATTTAGGTCTTTGTACCCCTTCCATATTTGTCTTCCCCTCTGAGCTGATGAGGAGGTATTTTGACCTGTAACAAAGATCCACAACACCAAATTTCTCTTCAGCCTCCAAAAGACTATGTATTGCTGCGAAGAGTCATCAAATTCCAAATTTTTTACAATGAAGCCCTCATGCTCTATTTATTTAGAAAAGGAGGGAAAAAACCCTAGATAGGGTTGGAAAATGTCAAAATCACTCATAAATGTCATTAATGCCCAACAGACCATACAAGGCCCAAGGCACAAAATATCCCATGAAATAAATGCCAAAATAATTCCTAGCACCTATTTTTAGAGTGATTTGCCTCAAAAAACATTAAAATATCATTTTTCAATAAATGAGTGTGTTTTGTTGACTTTTGGTGAAAAACACACAGTGAAGTCTATAAGCACAATGCCTTCACAGGCGGAAAATCGGTCCACTTGTAGCCAAGTTTTGGTGACCTTCTTGATGTTGGATTTTGCTTTGTGATGACATGTTGGAAAGCCTGCTAAGTCTAATTTGCAAATATACCTTTGGTTTTATGATTCAGTGTCAGGTCCCTATATTACTAGTATAGTCCCTTATTGTTATTAGAGTAACCCCCTTATTGTTATTATTGTACCCTTGTAACCCCCATTTTGTTATTATTGTGCCCTTAAATTATTATTGTTAGGTCGGCTAGGATTACATTGTGGCCCACTAGGATTGCATTATGGCCACATGGACTCCTATATATAGAAAGGAGGTTTTGTAAATTGTATCATCCAAGAATTGTTCATTTATGTAATGTATTGGAGGTTGTCCCCTCGAAGTGGCTTATTTCTAAGGTGTTGATATCTCTTTTCTTCTATTTTTGGAGCTAGTTACACAACATTTGGTATCAGAGCTTTGGATTCTAGGGTTTCGCTGCTCCAAACAGGTCATCGTGGAATTTTCGCTATAAATTTTTTTATACGAAGTTTCAGAAGCTGAAATTTTTACAGTACAAAGCTGAAATCCCAAGGAATATTTTCTAAAAATTTCAGAGCTTGGTTCACAATATTTGCGGAGATATGATCTGTGGAAGTTAGGTCTTTTTTCAGGCTCCTAAACAGGTCATCGTGGCATTTGCACTATAAATTTTTTTCTACGAAGTATCAGAAGCTGAAATTCTTAGGGTGCGAAGCCAAAATCCTGAGGAACATTGTAAAAAGATTTCAGATCTTGGTTCACAAAATTTGTGGAGATATGATCTCTGGAAGGTAGTGATTTTTCAGGCTCCTGAATTTCATCTCAAAGAGGTGATCGTGGGAAAATCTTCATAACTCTCTCTCTGAGAATCGGATTGGAGTGTCGTAAAAAAGAACGCTCGATGCCAACTTCGTATAATTTTAACGAGTCCGAAGAAGAGAACTCAAGGTTTTTCGGATTAACGAGCAAGAAAAATACCATAAAAAGAATGCTCGATAAAACATGAGTATGTTTGCTCATAAATCTTGATCCCTTATTAGAACATCAGTACCAAATCTCGAGAGTTGCGACATGTGTACAGCAAGAAATCACGACTTTGCAGACTGACTTAAGAGAGTCATGCCCCAGAATTTTCTATAAGAAGGTTAGAAGACTTTCATTTTCACTGTTTTGAGTGCTGTGAAGAAGCTCTGGAGTGGAAAAGGGGTGAAAATTTCAGTTGACGATTACGGTCAATCCGGGCAACAATTTTCTATTCCGCGAGATCCAGGTAAGAGCTAGAACCTCCTGCTATTATTTAATTGTCATTTTGTTAGTTTTTGCTGGTTCAAAATTAGGAAATTTTGAGGCCCTAGAAAAATATTTGCACCTAACGTGGGTCAGGAGTACAATAGCCGCGTTAAATGCACAACCCATGAAGGGGTTCTGCGTTAGAACGCTCTGTTTTGTACTAGAGCCAGCGTTAGGCGCACTGTGTTTTCTAACAACTCAATTTTTCCATTTTGAAGTGGTCCAGGCAAGTTTTAATCGGTTGAAAATGTTGCATTTGCAGGTGTTCAGCTATTAATCATGAGTATCTGGCGAGAGAGAGAACATGAGTGGGAAGAATGAGAGATGGTGACGGATGCGGCAAGCTTAATGGCTCTCCAGAGGTGTGGATTGCTTAAGTATGCCCGTTTAGAACTGATGAGGGGTCAAGAGGACCTCCTGAGGTGGCTAATCCAGCAGTGGGACAAATGGCATCATGTCTTTCGGATTGGGGGCAATGAGCTCGCCATCGAAAAGGATGATGTGTACTTTTTGACCAGTTTATCATGTCGTGGGGTGAGGCCCAATTTGACGGGGTCCAGAGCTGACCCTCGTTCCACTACTGATCTGATCCATGCACACTGCATACGTGGAACCCAGGCTGTGAGTAACCGGATACCTATTGCACAGGTGACTTTGAGACCACTGCGGTCTATACTATGGATGATTTTTCGCTTGGCTGGTGCCAAGAGTCAGCATGTGGCCACCAAGGCTCAGATTCTCCTAGCCTTGGATTGCATGCAGCCTCAGGTTTTCGACTGGTGTGACGGTGTGGTCCGTCGGGTCCGAGCAGAGCTTACTGCATGCAAGACCCGTACTCAAAGAGAGTTTTGGTACGGAACACCAATTTTTTCTTTCATACTAGAGCGGATACCACTGATGAGGCCCAGGATCCCTACAGCGCCATTGGGTCCACGTGAGCCGAGGCAGGCTCGGTGGGCCACTTTGCTTCCACGGACTGGAGAAGGTCCCATCCGTCACTGTTTTGATGACGGGTTTTTTGATTGGCTAGACTCCCAGATAATCATGATTGAGGATTATCCCTATGCAGGGATGAACTTCACAGGCGATCCAGAGTTAGTCTTGCCCCCTGGCACCCAGTGGGGGCCCGATGGTAAGAAAAAAGATCAGTGTTTTTCAAAGAAGTTTTTGTGTTTTTAGCTTTTGAATGTTTATGTAAATTTTTTTTGTTGAAAAGGGGTGAAAATTAAGTTTTAACATGAAGCTTTTGCTTGCTTGACACAGATGTGGCACCTGTCCATTCAGCTGGGGCCCCTCGCTATGCATGGCGAGGATTGCAGCTACCCGGGGCTGGCGCACCTGTAGAGGATGCGGAAGCCGGCGACGATGATGATACCCAAGTTTTACATGAACTCTCCAGGAACCTGGAGGGTCTGAGTATGGGTATACCACCACTTCCTATGTGGGAGGTTCCAGTTCGTCTGCAGCGGCATACTGTAGGTGTGCCGGAGAGATACCTAGTCCCTCTGAGGAGGATAGCTAGAGCAATTGTATGCTATCATGAGCATCAGGCTTAGTTGGTGGAGTAGATGTATTAGTATCAGAGTGTGGCTTAGTGTAGCCAAATTTTTGTAAAACACCCCAAGTTTTGGAAGATTTTTCTTTTTTATGTGTACTATGTACTAGACATGACATATGTATATGTATATATATTTTTGGTGATTTTGTGTTTTTAAAATTTTATGTATTTTTTGATGTGATAAAAATATATGTACTCATGAGTAAATCTTTTAAACTAAATGTGACAAATGCCAATCTAACACATAATTTGCCAAAGAATCGGCTAATGCATTAAATTCCCTAGGAATGTGCTCAAATGTGATTGTTTGAAATTGATGCTCTAAAAGTCGCACTCGTAAAAAATAATGTAGAAACACAGGGTGGTGGACACGGTAATGATTGTTTAACTGCATAATGATGAGTTGGGAATCTAACCTGACCACTAAATCGGAGATGTCACGAGATACCGCTTCTGTGAGGAGTTGGATCACTGACATGTACTCGGCAACATTATTGGTGGTGTTGCCCAGGAAGATTCCCCGGGAACCAAGAAGGTCTGACTCAGGAGTATAGAGAACCCAAGAAGCTGAAGCAATGTGTCTAGTGTGACGACTAGCACCGTCCGCATATCCGACGTATGATAACGAATGCGATGACATCTGTGCGAAAGAAAAATATTACATGAGAAAAACACCTTAAACCAAAAAATAATCCAGAAGCATCAAAACAAAAATAGGCAAAACTTATATACATAAAATTACAAAGCATATGCCTAGCGCGAAACTAGGCAAAATACTTCTTCAGATAGAGCCCGTTGCGGGGCTCTTCGAGTGGAATTCCATTACAGACCTGGAGTTCGTAAGCTCCTTTTGAGAGGGCTTTAGTAACGATGTAAGGACCGAGCCACAATGGTTGGAGTGTTCCTGCCCCCAAGAGGTCGTGTTTTTTATCATAAAGTAGAACAAGATCGCCCTCTTGGAAAGAACGAGGCTTGACAGATTTGTCGTATTGAGCTTTAACTTGGCGCTGGTGAGCTTCGAGTGCTAGTGTAGCATCTCGACGAGTTTCGTCCAAATGATCGAGTGAGAGCAAGTGCTCTTCAGTGGCGGTGGTGCCAAGCAGGAGTTCAACGGCAAGTTTGAGTGATGGGATTTCGCACTCGATTGGAAGTACTGCCTCCAGGCCGAAAGCAAGTTGGAAAGGTGTGATATTTGAAAAGCAATACGGAATATTTTCCACGATACCTATTTTGACCGAGATATCAATGAGCAGTGTCTTGGAAAGATTACCTATGTTCCCCTCTGAATCGATAGTGTGAACGGTCGTATAAGAGAAGGGAACTATCTCAGGTTGGTCGAAAGACGGGTTTTCAGTTTTTATCGCCTCCGAGTCAATCGTCGAAGCGCGATGGTGAAACTCTCCCCAAGGTCGTTCTTCTAATGACATGATCTCTCGAATAGCTTCGTCTGTAGGCCAGACTTCATTGAGGAGATCCTTAGAGAACTATGATGGGAGGGAGGTTTGTACCTGTGGTCAAAACCATATCAGTGGAGGGTTCAGATGTGATTTGGATGGCTTGGTAAGCCAACTCGACCAGCGAAAGCGGCATCTGATCTCCATAAGAATCAATATCTAAAGGTGCCGGGATGATCCATGGGTCGATAGAGCCATCTGAAAAGGTGGATATCATTGCAACCGTGTTTGGGATCTGCGGCGGCGGTAGAGGAAAACAACCCAGTAGGGAGGATGCCTTCAGAAGACTGGTACCGATACTGACGTAAGAGTCAGTGAAACCTCCTATTAGGGGTACAGTGCTACTTGGTAAATTTTTCATAATCAGGGGTGCAGAAGGATAGCTGATCGACCATGGCTATTTTCCCATCCAATGGAAATAGGATGAGTCGGAAGACCGAAGACACGATGGCGGTCATAGCGTAAGACCAACTGCGACCGAGCAATAGATTATAGTCGAGATGACGCTCTACGACTTCAACGTCCACGTTTACCATTTTCCCACTCAGAGTGATGGGAAAGCTAGCAAGGTATCCTTTAGGGATGAAAGTGTGGCCATCAAAAGCTTTGAGGGAATTTGATGGCGGGGTTAGAGTAGGAGAACCTAAATTGAGCCAGCAAGCTTGTGACATAACGCAAGTCGAAGCACCTTCATCTATGACAGTGCGATGGATGGGTCTCCCTTTCGACACAACCTGCACCTGGAATGTGAGTTGATGTGAGAGGCGAGGTTTAGCCTTTTCCATATCAAATATTGCTAGCATGGAATCCTGGGGGTCTATTCCACCAATGGCCGAAAGCAAGGCTTTCCTTTGTGCTGGACAGGTTTGTAATACTTCAAGAGCAGACATAGCTGACGATGCCTGCGCCAAATCTTCTATAATATTGTAGTTTTGGGCTGCACGTGCAGAGGTGTTATGAGCGTGTGTCGAAGTGTCCCTTTGGGGGGACGAATTACAGGTTCAACAGTAGGCCTTTCGATATGTAAATCGTTGGGCGGCAGCGGATTGGAACTAGTTCCAGGTTCCTAAGCATCTATGGTAGGATTTCCATAAAGCTTGGCGCGAGTTTGAAGGTCAACACTCTCGATGCCATAAATGGCAGATGGTCCTTCGCCGGAAGGATACGAACCACCATTGCCCCGTTGATGGGGTTGTGGCGGATTGTCAACCATGTGTTGATGTTGCTGCGGTTGATTGGGGAAAGGATTGTGAAGAATGGCAGGTGTTCGCCCAGAATCCTTGTTAGCAATAAAATCGGTGCATTCCTGCAGCCGAGGACATTTGTATGTCAAGTGATCCTCCGCACAGATTTTGCAAGGAAATTTCATGGGTTTATCCTTTCCTTTGTCATTTCTGGCAGCATTTTTCTGATTAGGGTTATTCTGATTATCTGACTGCTCTTCCGAAGAAGACGTTTTCTTCTTATTCTTCTTATTTTTCCCGCTAGGTTTTTGTGAGGTTTGCACCGAATTTACCTCAGCGGGAGGGAGAGGAGTTGTTTGGTGGGGGGCGTTGGCAGCCAAGGATGGCTAGGAGGTTTTCCCCTGAGACTGACTGGTGGCTACACCAAAGATCGCGCCAACAAGACCATCGACATGAGCTCCAGTTTTCTGAGTAGCCAGAGGATTTGGGTTACCAGGGGCATGGGGGAGCAGATCGTAAAGCGTGCCAAATTGTGAATAGATTAAATCCAGGTGTTGGGCACGACAAATACATTGATATTTTGTCACTGCACCATAAAGGCCAATGTCTTTAGAGATGTGGGGTAAAAGAGACTTGCAAAACCAATTGGCCAAGAGATGGTCCGGTATTGGCGCTTTGACGAGCCTCCTCCTACGTCTCCATTCATGAATATGGTCGAAGATGTGGGTGGCGGTGTCTTGGCGCAGTGATGTTAACAATTCTTTTCCGGTTTCCACTCTAATTGGTAGTTGGAAGTTCTTTAAGAACTCCGTCGCTAAAGCGCCAAACATATTGATGGCGGCACGTGGTAATTCAATGTACCACTTGGCGGCATTGCCTGTAAGGGTGCGGGAAAACAGTCGGAGTCGGACACTATCATCTACCATGGAATTGGATATGGACCACAAATGGAAGGTAGTGATGTGTGCGGCCGGGTCGTCCCCATGCTTCCTGTCGAACTTCGGGATATCGGAAGGAATCTTATGCGGTATTGGAGGCCAAAGCGAGTTGTGGTTGATGGGGTCATTCGTCAGCTTATGGATGTCGGGTATGTCCAAAGCTGCCAAGAATGGCAATTGTGGATTTTCCCCCGAGTCTAACCAAGGCAGTATGGGCTGACTACTTAGACCATAGGGTCCCCCCATCCACGTGTTACCAGAAGGGTAAGTGGGACTTTGATAAAAACCCCCCATAGGTGGAGGAGTAGGAACATACGGTTGCTGTCCATAGGGCATAGTGTATTGCGGGGCAAACTTTTGGTTGCCCCCAGCATAAAAGTGCCCTCCCACTCCAGATGGAGGTTGGGGTTGGTTAGTCCAAATGGATGCAATAGAGTTTCCCGGAGGCATACTAGTACTTGCATAATTTGGCAACGATATAGATCCTACACCTATGTTTGAACCACTTAAGGGGATAGTATTTACAATGGGTTGTCCCATTTGTCCTAAGGATTGCATAGGAAGAGAAATATTCCCTGCTACCTGTGTAATGATAACACTACCCCCTGGTATAGTGGCCAGGGGGTTTGAACTCAATAGAGGGTTCCAGCCGAAAGGGTTGCTAAAGGGCACCGAAGTAGTCATGCTCGCTGAAGGAGCTACCGTGGGTCCCAACGTGGTCACGGTAGGAGTAGATGCCAAAGGGTTTGGTAAACTACTAACAGTTGTGTTGACCATAGGGTTGGGGGTAGGTATATGTTGACTACTGGGGTTACCCAGTAATGGCATAGAATTGACCACCAGCGGGGAGGATGGTGGCGAACCAGGGATGGTTGCCATTGGTATCGACCCTGTGGATGCCGATGGTGAAATATATGTTGGTGCATCCGTAGACATATCTCGGCGTGATGGAATCTGGATTATCACAGGTCCTAACGGATCAATGAGCAGAGGATTGTAATTAGGTACAACGCCTTCAGTGAAAGGGTCCTCCGGAAGTTCCAGCTGATAAGGGTCTATGTGATAATCAATATTAGTCAGAGGAGACTGCTCTTCCGTAGAAGGCCCGGGTTCACCAAGGTTCAGTTTTTCCTTAAGGGTGAGAGGAGGTAGACCTTTCTGTCGTCGAGACAGACGGCGTGGGTCAGGGGATGCCACGGTGACCAGTTTAATTTTAACAAATTTTATTAAATTGTGATATATTATAAAGTCTTGAATGACAGTAACCACACACCTAACAAAAAGAAAAAGGACTCTCTAAAATCAATCAGCAAGTAGCCAGAATAGGGTGCCCTGTCTGAGTACTACCGTTCACTGGTGATGAAATCCAGTATCACAATAGTATACAGAGAGGGTTGGTCGAAAGTACAGTTATGGTCACTCTAGAGCTTCGCCCGAACCTCAGACAATAGGTGTAAGCACTCTCGTGAAGACGAGTACCCTCCTAAAGACTGAAGACAGAGTGGGTCCGTCTGTTTCAGGTACCAGGACAACCCGTCCCAGTCACCTTGTGTAAGTCCCTAAAAGTATGGCCACTAAGGATACCTCAAATCACAGACATCATCAGGGGGGTCCACGGTCAAGGACAGTGTGCTATATGGGCAGAATACCTAGATCCCCGATCTAGTTTCGACATCCCCGAAGGGAACCCCAATGTATAACACACCCACAGGATGCAGTCAAAGGTGGGCTACCTTCTAGTGCACCCAAGTGTTGTCTCGCGCTGAGCTCCAGTAAAGGAACAGTCCCGATAATATGAGTGCAGTAGGATTTCACTCATTAATGACTCTAGTTTTCAAGTTTTGAGATCTTGGGTAGTTTTCTCACTTTCCTAACCCAAGATCCTAGCCTAAACTACTGTTTGTGTGAGCTCAAAAAAGAGTAATTAGATTGATTTTATTATCGCTTTATTTTTAGTGTACTTTATTATTATTCTTATGGAGGGGGAGTGGACGTATGAAGTATAGTGAGACTCTGACTCAAGAAACCATGCAAAACATGCTCTAAATATTAAATTCAATGAAGAGTGTTTCTACAGGGAGAGGTTTCTTTTTCAATCATCCATGCACCAACATGTAAATAACATAGCTCAACTTTTAAATATTCAGACTTCTATCTACCTCTTTCAACAATCTATGAACTAAAATTTTCAGAATAAACTCAGCTAGATGCAGAAAAATAAAATAAAAAATTTTCTCTTAAAAAGTAAATGCTTTGCACACTAACTAAACAAGAGAAACAAATAACAATGCCAGCTTAGCAGACAAGCACAAGGATTTAGTCAGTGAAAGGTACTGATGGCCAAAAAACTCTACAGCTAAAACACAGTCACAGCAGTGAAGAGCAAGGTTTTTGGCTGAGTAACGCTCTGTCTGTGAGAAAATACAGTGTTATAACGCACTGTATTTAAGCATAGACCGCGTTATAACACACTAGATAACCTGCATAGGTCGCGTTAGCCAGGGAAAAGCTCTTCAGTTGGCCAGACAGGAACAGGATTGAACTCTGCAAGCATTTGGTATGTCTACTGGGCATCAAAAATGGTCGGAAGGATCTGTAAACAGAGGAAAGAAGAAAGGAAGGAAAAAATAGTCCGGAAACTATGGGGAAGGTCCCCAGTCGAGTCGCCAATTCTGCTATAGGGTAAACTGCTTGGGTTGTTGGTTTTCGAATATCCCTCTCAGGGCTTTCCGGTGCCCGAGGCAGACAGGAAGATTAGCTATGCTGTTCACAAAGATGGCATGAGCATGTTCATATTAGCTTGAAATAACTTGAAGGAATACAATAGAGAATTACCTCTTTGACAGTCTTGGAGTCCTTTGGAGAGCGCTGCGCAACGAAGCAAGAGTCCTTCTTCACCGGCTCCAAATCTTGGTCCTGCAATCAGTCAAAGCACCCGCGTAATTTCTAACATAAAAAGTATCCTATCAATTAAATCAATACACAATAAACATCTAGATTATACACATCTGAGCCATTCATATCATACTATGTAAATGTTCAAACAATAATGACAATATTAAGCATTTAATGGAAAAAATGAACATAGTTCTATTGATTTTGAAAGAAGGAGGATTACAACCACCGGTTGTACCAAGCCCTCCTCAGTCTCCCAATCTCTCTTATCTCTCAAGTGAAGAAGTCCAAGTCAACAAGCTCTCTAGGAACCTCTTTGACTCTTGGCCTTCACAATGTCACACTATTCTCTATTCCACAAGTATACAAGAACCTTGAGCAATCCTTCGACCTTCAATTAAGAGCCTTCAGGTCCTTCTTATAGGAGAGGGAGAAGGCCATTGTTGCCCTTCTCTTTCCACTAGTTTGGAATGGAAAAAACTTAGATGTTTCTTTGATCTCTATGCTTTTGCCTCTTTTGGAGTTCAGTCTTCTATGGCAATGACCAATAATGCACTGGTGCTTCTGCAGTTTCCTTTGTGAACTGACTCCTTTGTGAGGGAAAGTCGGAGATTCAAATCATTCTCCGCACTCTTTTCCCAATTCAAACTTAAAACACGGGTAACGCTTCCCTCCAGTGTAAATAGAGCGTTGCCCTAGCCACTAACGCGGCCAATGCACTGATTGCCTGCGTTATAACGCTCTTGTTCTGTTCTATATAGGCGTTACCCTGACAGAAATAGGTTTAATTTAGGTCTTTGTACCCCTTCCATATTTTTCTTCCCCTCTGAGCTGATGAGGAGGTATTTTGACTTGTAACAAAGATCCACAACACCAAATTTCTCTTCAGCCTCCAAAAGACTATGTATTGCTACGAAGAGTCATCAAATTCCAAAGTTTTTACAATGAAGCCCTCATGCTCTATTTATTTAGAAAAGGAGGGAAAAAACCCTAGATAGGGTTGGAAAATGTCAAAATCACTCATAAATGTCATTAATGCCCAAGAGACCATACAAGGCCCAAGGCACAAAATATCCCATGAAATAAATGCCAAAATAATTCCTAGCACCTATTTTTAGAGTGATTTGCCTCAAAAAACATTAAAATATCATTTTTCAATAAATGAGTGTGTTTTGTTGACTTTTGGCGAAAAACACACAGTGAAGTCTATAAGCACAACGCCTTCACAGGCGGAAAATTGGTCCACTTGTAGCCAAGTTTTGGTGACCTTCTTGATGTTGGATTTTGCTTCGTGATGACATGTTGGAAAGCCTACTAAGTCTAATTTTCAAATATACCTTTGGTTTTATGATTCAGTGTCAGGTCCCTATATTACTAGTATATTCCCTTATTGTTATTATTGTACCCTTGTAACCCCCATTTTGTTATTATTGTGCCCTTAAATTATTATTGTTAGGTCGGCTAGGATTACATTGTGGCCCACTAGGATTGCATTATGGCCACATGGACTCCTATATATAGAAAGGAGGTTTTGTAAATTGCATCATCCAAGAATTGCTCATTTATGTAATGTATTGGAGGTTGTCCCCTCGAAGTGGCTTATTTCTAAGGTGTTGATATATCTTTTCTTCTATTTTTGGAGCTGGTTACACAACATTTGGTATCAGAGCTTTGGATTCTAGGGTTTCGCTGGTCCAAACAGGTCATCGTGGAATTTTCGCTATAAATTTTTTTATACGAAGTTTCAGAAGTTGAAATTTTTAGGGTACGAAGCCGAAATCCCGAGGAATATTTTCTAAAAATTTCAGAGCTTGGTTCACAATATTTGCGGAGATATGATCTGTGGAAGTTAGGTCTTTTTTCAGGCTCCTAAAAAGGTCATCGTGGAATTTGCGCTATAACTTTTTTTATACGAAGTCTCAGAAGCTGAAATTCATAGTGTGCAAAGCCAAAATCCGGAGGAACATCGTAAAAAGATTTCAGATCTTGGTTCACAAAATTTGTGGAGATATGATCTATGGAAGGTAGTGCTTTTTTAGGCTCCTGAATTTCATCTCAAAGAGGTGATCGTGGGAAAATCTTCATAACTCTCTCTCTGAGAATCGGATTGGAGTGTCGTAAAATTTTTTCACTATTAAATAGACTGTAGTTTCTTGGATATCAATTTTAGAGCTGAAGGATGAAACAGTGACACGTGGCAAGTCATACAATTTCATTGTACTCAACCAGTCCATAATTACGTCATTGTGGAAGATTGGACACAACTTTGTCTTGGATAATCCAAATCAAGTCAGACCTGTGGAATTCGAAAGATAATTCAGAGGGCTAAATTAGTACTGAAATTAAAATATTTAGGTGCTTCAATTACAAAGATAATCCAATTTCAATATCGAGCTCCTCAAAAGCAAGAAAAAGATGTGTATTTTTTTTTCGAATTGCATAAGTCTTGTTTGAAGAATCAATTTGAATTGATTCCAAGGGCATATTGTACAATAGATATCAGTATTGGGTTCTAAAAGATGCCCCGGAAAAATAATTCAACACCCATTAAGCCTTCAAAAGGCTCTACTATGACTCATGAAGATGAATAATTGCAACATGATCTATCAAAATTACAAGAGCAAGTGCAACAAAGTTCACTCTCGCAAAGAGCAACAAAAAATGAAATGGAAGTTTTGAAGAAAGGCATGGAAGCTAAGATGGATGGCATGGAAGTTTGCATGGAAGCTAAGATGGATGACATGAAAGACAACATGGAAAACATTAATAATGATCTAAAAATAGACATCGAAGGTTTGACAAAGTTGATACAAGAAATGTTTCCTAATGGTGAAAAGATAGTAGAAGAACCTCATGATGAGAACAAAATAAATTTCAATCGTGATTTCATAAACTCTAATGTTGGCGGGAAGAACCACCATATTCCAAAAATGGATATGAGGAAGTTTTATGGAAAGGATCCTGTAACATGGATACTACAGATGGAGCAATATTTTAATCTCCATAATGTGAAAAACACACAAAAGGTACGCATTGAAACTTTACGTTTAGAACAAAATAAATTTGTATGGTATCGATGGCTTTGCTCCCGTAAAAAAAATGTCACTTGTTCAATTTTTACAGAGGAAATGATAGCACATTATGAGGATACAAAGAGCAACACCTTCTTTAGCCAATTGATAAATCTCAAACAAAAGGGTTTAGTGGGGCAGAACATTGAGGACTTCCAAAAATTGAACATAAGGGTAATTGATATTCCAGAGGAACACAGGATCGATCTCTTCATAGGCACTCTAAAGGATAACATCCAACATGAATTTCGTGTTTTGGAACCGGATTCATTGGAGAAGGCATTCAGGTTGGCAAGAAAATTTGAATGTAAAATAATGGTGACAAAGAAGCCTACCACTCAATTCTATAAAGAAGTAAGTGTTGCTACGCCTAGATTTCCACAACCTACAAGGTTGACACCACAACAATTGGAAGAAAAAAGAGCAAAAGGGATTTGCTACAGTTGTGATCGAAAATACACTAAAGGTCATAAGTGTGCTGAGAAGAAATTATTTTACATAGATTGTGAAGAGGAAGAAGAAAATGAACAAGAAGAGGATATACACTAGGAACCAGCCCTAAAAGAGGAAGAAATGAATCTGACCATATCATGTAATGCACTAGTAGGAATTAACACTCCTCAAACTCTCAAGATAGAAGGACATATCAAGAAGAAAAAGGTAATAGTGTTGATTGATTCAGGTAGCACCCATAATTTTATTCATTGTAAGGTAGCCAAGGAATTATATTGTTTCCTATACCCAACACCAGAATTTCAAGTGATGGTGGCAAATGGAGGAACTATAAATTGCTCTGGAAAATTCCATAATATCAAGCTAACCATGGGGGAATATGTATTGACTAGTCCAATGCTTTCCATTCCTATGGGAGGTGCTGATGTTGTACTAGGAGTACAATGGTTACAATCCTTGGGGACGGTAGCTTTTAATTTTCAAGAACTTTTCTTGAAATTTTTTTCAGAAGGAAAGGAAGTTGAATTACGGGGTATTGCGGGGAAGCCAGGAAGGATAATAAGCTCTAATGTCATGACAAAGCTTCTAAAGAAAAAACAGCGAGGCGTAATTGCACAATTATGCTCACTAGAAGTTCCAACATCAAAATCATCTATTTCTGCAGATCTCCAACAAGTCTTGGACAATCATTCCAAGGTGTTTGAAACTACCAAAGGACTCCCACCTATTCGTGATCATGATCATGCTATTCATTTGATTCCAGGAAGTGTTCCTCCAAACATCAGGCCTTATAGATATCCTTACGTCCAAAAGAGCGAAATTGAACATATGATTGCATAAATGTTAGAGGCGGGTATAATTCAACCTAGTCAAAGTTCCTTCTCTGCTCCTGTAGTATTGGTACACAAGAAGGATGGATCATGGAAAATGTGTCTGGATTATAGGGAGCTCAATAAGCTCACCATTAAAGACAAATTTCCCATTCCTGTGATTGATGAATTATTGGATGAATTACATGGAGTAATTTATTTTACCAAGTTGGATCTTCCTTCAGGATATCATCAAATTAGAATGAAGACTGAAGATATTCCAAAAACAGCATTTCGAACTCATGAGGGTCATTATGAATTTTTGGTCATGCCTTTTGGCCTTACCAATGCACCTTCTACATTTCAAGGGTTGATGAATTCCATTTTCAACCCTTCCTTAGAAAATTTGTGCTAGTATTTTTTGATGATATACTAATCTATAGCAGGTCTTGGAAGGATCATGTTGAACATGTTGACAGGGTGCTCAAACTATTGCAGGAGAAACAATTATATGCAAAAACATCCAAATGTTTCTTTAGAGTACAAGAGGTGGAATATCTGGGTCATATTGTATCTCACGAGGGTGTTAAAGTAGACCCTAACAAAATTAAAGCCATTAAGGAATGGAAAGTCCCCACAACCATAAAGAAGTTGCGACGATTTCTCGGGTTAACAGGGTATTATCGCAAGTTTGTTAAGAATTATGGGAGAATAGCAGCACCTCTAACAACATTATTGAAGAAAGATGCATTTTCATGGACTCCCGAAGCAACTAAGGCCTTTGAACATCTTAAAAAGGCAATGTGCCTAGCACCGGTCTTAGCTACGCCAAACTTCACAAAAACTTTTATTGTGGAATGTGATGCCTCAGGAAATGGAATTGGTGCAGTTTTAATGCAGGAAGGAAGACCCATTGCTTTTGAAAGTCGTCCAATCAAAGGAAAGTATTTACAGAAACCTATTTATGAGAAGGAAATGTTAGCAATACCGCATGCACTAAAGAAATGGAGAACTTACCTAATGGGAAGACACATCAAGGTAAAAACTGATCATGATAGTCTTAAACACTTTTTGGAACAAAGACTATCTTCAGAAGAGCAACAAAAATGGGTCACAAAGATGTTGGGTTATGACTTTGAAATAATCTACAAAAAAAGAAAGCTTAATGTTGTTGCAGATGCACTCTCAAGAAAGAATGAAGAGGTGGAAGCATTGCTTTGTGCCATTTCTATTATCCAACCAGATTGGATAACCGAAGCAAGAGAAGAATGGAAGAAGGACAAAGATGTATGGACACTCATTCAAAAGTTGCAGCAAGATCCTAGTACATCTGATACATTTAGTTGGAAAAATGACTCCTTATGGTACAAAGATCGCTTATATCTTTGTAAGAATTCCCAACTAAAACAAAAGATTCTTCTGGAATTGCACACTTCTCCTTTAGGAGGACACCCAGGATTTTTAAAAACTTACCACAGGGTGAAGAAAGAATTTTTTTGGGATGGCCTTAAATCTGATATTCAAAAGTTTGTGGCGGAATGTTTGGTTTTCCAGCAGAATAAAGTGGAAACAATTAAGACCCCGGGACTTCCACAACCTTTATCCATTCCAAGTCAACGTTGGGAGGAGATTTCAATGGATTTTATCACAGGTTTACCTAAGTCCGAAGGAAAGAGTGTCATCATGGTGGTAGTTGATAGACTTACCAAGTATGCACACTTTTGTGCATTATCTCATCCATTTAAAGCAAGTACAGTTGCTACTACATTTATGGAAAGAATTCAAAAGCTATATGGAAGCCCAAGGGTTATTGTTAGTGACAGAGATTCCATTTTTACTGGAAATTTTTGGACGGAGTTATTTTCTTGTTTGGGTACTCAATTAGCTCATAGATAATCTTATCATCCTTAATTTGATGGTCAAACTGAGATAGTAAATAAATTTTTGGAAGGATATCTTCGTTGTTTTTTATCTGATAAACAAACACAATGGGTCAAGTGGTTACCTCTCGCTGAATGGTGATATAACACTTCCTTCCATACTGCAGCAAAAATGACCCCATTTATGGCACTTTATGGATATCATCCACCATCCATCACATCATCTTTAAGGGAAAATTTGAAGGTTCAAGCAGTGGAAGATCACATCGAGCATCAGCAGGAAGCTCTCCAACTCTTAAAGGATAACCTGAATTTGGTACACAATCGAATGAAACAACAGGCAGATCAACATCGCAGCGAGAGAATTTTTGATGGAGGAGATTGGTTATTTGTATGGCTACAACCATACAAACAAATTTCCCTCAAGCAAGCTAAGAAGGATAATAAATTATCGCCAAATTACTATGGTCCTTACAAGGTGTTTCAAAAGATTGGTACTATGGCATACAAATTGGAGCTTCCTGCTTCTTCGCGAGTGCATCCAGTTTTCCATGTTTCATGCTTAAAGAAGGTTATAGGTGAAAATCTTCCAATTCAAACAATATTTCCAGAACTTGATGAGGAAGGAAAAATCATATTGGAACCTGAAGTGGTCATAGAAACAAGAACTCAACGGCTACTGAATCGATCAATTTCAGAGTATCTCATCAAGTGGAAGAACTTACCCACTGAAGATTCTACATGGGAGGATGAGAATTTTATACAAAAGCACCCAAAGCTACTCAAGCGTTGAGGAAAACATTTTGTTGGAGGAGAGGGGCATGCCAGGTCCCTATATTACTAGTATAGTCCCTTATTGTTTTTAGTGTAACCCCCTTATTGTTATTATTGTACCCTTGTAACCCCCATTTTGTTATTATTGTGCCCTTAAATCATTATTGTTAGGTCAGCTAGGATTACATTGTGGCCCACTAGGATTAAATTATCGCCACATGGACTCCTATATATATAAAGGAGGTTTTGTAAATTGTATCATCCAAGAATTGTTCATTTATGTAATGTATTGGAGGTTTCCCCCTCGAAGTGGCTTATTTCTAAGGTGTTGATATCTCTTTTCTTCTATTTTTGGAGTTGGTTACACAACATTGAGCTCCTGTAACCTGTCCAAAAATCCAAATTCTCCAAACTGCCCTGAGTGCAGCGCCAACACAGGCAGAAAATGGTTCCATTTGCAGCCAAGTTTTGGTGACCTTCCCAATGTTGGATTTTGCTCTGTGATGGCCTGTTGGAAATCCCGTTGAGTCTAATTTCCAAATATACCTTTTTTTTCTGATTGAGCTCTTGTAAGCTTTCCAAAAAGCGAAATTCACCAAACTGCTCTAAGGGCAGTGCCAACACAGGAAGAAAATGGGTCCACTTGCAGCCAAGTCTTGTTGACCTTCCCGATGTCAGATTTTTCTCCGTGATGGCCCGTTGGAAATCTTGCTGAGTCTAATTTCCAAATATACCTTTGATTTTTTGATTGAGCTCCTATAACCTGTTCAAAAAGGAAAATTCCCAAAACTGTTATAAGCGCAGCGCCAAGCCTAAAAATGAGGCAGAAAGGTGAAAAATCAGGTGTTGTTTGGCCTTTTGAGGGGTCAAAAATGCTCCAAATGCTCTGAAATTTGGTGAGAATATTGTATTAGAAATGAATATTCCAAAATTTCATATTTCTCCCTCTGAGGATTTCTGAGGAAAAAGTGTAGCACCAGGGGTGCTACGCTTATAGGCCTCAAAATTTGCAAAAAACCAAAAATTGTCAAGATTCTCCCAAAAGTGGTGCACACCTTGCTCATGGGGTTTGAGAAGCCTGTAGAAATAGTTGAGTAAATATTATAAGGTTTAATTGGTATTTTTCCTCTTTGAGTGCTTGGATTTCGGTTTGGGCCTTTTTGAGTTTTAGCCCTTGCAACTTGGTTTCTCCGGCTTGTTGTTTGATCTTTCATTTGCCTTTATCTAGATTATAGATAGAAAGGGAAGGCATGGTCCTTTTCCTTTTAGAGGCAAAAAACACAAGCCTTTGTCCTGTTTGATATTTCAATGGAAGAGGTTTAATTTTAATCATTTGGGTGTCTTCGCCATGGCTTCCATAATTTGTCTCTATGTCTTCCTCTTCATTACCTTGATTGTTGCCTCCTTCCTCATTTATCTCATCTTGATTTGCATCCACCTCCACGTATTGAACTTCATTTATAACCTCTTGTTCATCTTTGCTTGACCTATTCTCACTGTCAACTTCTTCATTGTCTTCACTACAATTACTCTCCTCTATTTCCATGTCTCCTGCCTCTTGTTGATTTAACTCAGCATCTCCTTCATCCTCATCCTCATCTTCATTTTGATTTGACTCATTGTCACTCTCACCCTCATGCTTTGGCCTCATAGGCACTTGGCCTCTTTTACTTCTCATACTTCCTTCTTCTCCTGACATGGTAATTAGGTTTTATTTTGGACAAAATTGGGCCTGCTTATGAAACTTAGGTAGGAGGAGTGAAATGAAATGATGGTGAGGGCATATCTTGCAAATGAGTGAGATGGAGGTGGGTTTATGGATGATTTTCTTTGAGACTGATGAGGGATTAACTTGAACTAATTTGTAATTACCCTAACTCACACTCTTTGACTAATAATTGTTTGCTGGGAGGTAAAAACAAGGTGTTTTCCATGAATACTTAGGGTTAGTAGGCACTAGGGTTTGATCATTCCCCTTTAACCATTAAAACACAAAAGCCACTTGAGGAGGAGGAAGAATGTCCACTTACCAATTTGAACTCTTTTGCAGGGTCTTGGAAGTAGCTTGGAGGTGTTTTCTTTGTGCTTGGGAAAATTTTTTGAAATTTGTATATTTTCAAACTTAAGCATAGTGTCTGCCTACGTGAAAGCCTAGCAGTCTCCTGGGTGCAGCGCTACACGCCTTGTGCAGGCTTGCTAGTCACTGGGCACAACCCCAGGCAGATATGGGCTTGTTGGGTCCCTTAGGCATAGAACTGGGCGAGTCGGGCTCCTTTAAGCATAGTGTTGGGTGAGTCAAGTTCTCCTGGGTGTAGTGCTGCATGCCTTGTGTAGGCCTGCTGGTCCCCTGGGCACAGCGGTGGGCAGAAATGGGCTTTTCGGGTCTCTTCTACCCTAGGCGCAGTGCCTAAACTCCCTACGCATAGCGCCTTTTGTAGAGTAAATTTGGAGGCCTTCCCGATGTCCAAATTGTGTCCATGATAGATTTTTGGAAAGAATATCCTGTCTAATTTCCAAATATACCCTTGCTCTCTGATTGGAGTTGATTTTCCCTATCAAAAGTTGATGCTCCCAAGACTAGTGAAAACGTGCCGAGTGATGGTGCAAAAATGCAGAGTATTGGTGCAGAAAAATTGTGGAGGCCTTCGTTAACTCCAAATTGAGCTCATGATAGCTCATTGGAAAGCTCTTACAGTATAAGTTACATATATACCTTTTTTCTTTGATTGGAGTTTATTTGACCTTTCAAAAGTTTATTCTCCCAACCCTGGTCAAAAAGTGTTGAATGATGGTGCAAAAATGCAGAAGTGCTGGTGCAGACCACTTTTGGATACCTTCCTCAACTCCAAATTGAGCTCATGATAGATCATTGGAAATATCGTCAAGTCTAGTTGTCATTTAATTCACCATGAAAGTTAATTTGACACTCCAGATATGAGAAAATCTGATTTTCTCAAGATCACTCTAGTAGTGCAGAAATTCTACTTTGACACCTGTATCTTTGACATTGCTCCCAAACCATGATACCGACGTAAAAATTGAAGGAGGTTTTTCTTCTTGGACCTATGATGGAAAAAAAATTCTCTCACTTTTCTCAAATTCATCTCTATTTGGTCATAAATGTAGTTTGAAGCAAAACTATCCCTAGGTGTGTCAAATGATTTGTCCTTTGGAAAAAATCCTTATAAAATGATGGAGGCATGATGTTTATGAGTTGGTATGGCTTTATTCTTACTGATATTACCTCTTAACACTTCTGCAAAAGTGACAAGCTTGTCCATTACCTCATATGTAGACACTGAAACTGAATGATAGTCTTCTTTGGAAATGATGACCTTGGAATAAATGAAACCCTAATTGACCTAGAGGGGGGTTCTTTGACCTCTCTTTGACTGAAAATTGGCTTGGAATCTTTAAGCGAAAAATAGAGCATTGACCAAGTGGTGTAATGAAGATTCAAAATCCAATGTACTTGATTCATCTAAAGAGCCTACAGAGATAGTTTTGAGACCATCAATGCTTGAGGAATTTTGGGGAATCATGGGAATGAGTTAGGCTTATAGGAAAACCCTAGATGGACAATGTATTCATAAGCAAGGGAAAAATACAGTAATGAGATTATGGGTAGGAAAAAGGATGGAAATGAGAGGCACAATCCATTTGGAGTTTGTAGGAGTTACAAGGTGATCATGAAATGGCAAAAGGTTAGGATAGTGAATTTTTTTCTCTAAGGATAATGAAGGTAGTGAGATTTCTAAAACTCACTGTGTTCATGGAATTTTGTTTTTAGAAATCCAGAACCAATATTTAGTCATCTACGGATAGTGAAAATTACTGATGACTAACACTCCTCCTAAGCTCTGGGCAAACATTCTCATTTTTATATTCTCCTCTTCTATCTCTTGGTAGTCAGAGGCATCATTCATCCTATCTACATGCTGTTGGGTAGTGGTAGATTCAGCTCTAGTAAAGTGAAGGATTTTGGATTGGTAGTCTTGAGGCATGGGCAGTAAAGGTTGGGGTAGAACCAATGGGGCAAACCATGCTGCCATGTTTGGAGGTAAATTAATCCAAGGAGGGTTTGTAAGAGGGGGGTTTGTGAGAGGAGGTGGAGGATGAAGTGGAGTTGTTTTCATAGTGGATGTGTGAATGGGGGTGGCAGATGTACTTAAATCAACAAGCTGAGATTGAGTAGATTTGGAATGGAAGGAGACAAAGTTTTAGAGAAGCTGAAAATCAAGAGGAGTGGAAGGAGAGGCTTCTCTACTAGGACTCTTCTGCAAATATATGAGCTCAAGGTCTGTCTAGTCTATCCCACTCTGTGACTTAGTTCTAAAAAGGTTTTTTCTATGTTATCAGTCAAATTGGGGATCTTGCAAGGCTGTGAGGTTTTCAAGGACATAACTTGCTTTGTGAATGGTCTTAACAATAGTTGAATATTCAATCCTATAATTTTTCCACAAAATATTCTTTGGGTCATCAACTATGGTAGGAGGGTTAGGGTCAGGGTGAGATCTGGTGCTAATCCTTTGCAAAGCCAGATTTCAAACTTAATAATGCAGAGAGGCTGAAAGTTTAGGAGTGCCTTGAAAATAGACCTATCTGCAAGAATACTAAGTTCACACAAAGAGTGACTGGATTTTAGACTGTTATGAATGATTTGTGCATTCCCAGGGGAGTCTATGAGAACTAGTGAAGTTAGTAGGCCTACTGGAGGCTAGCGGAATCACCAGGTGGATGAGGTTTATTGCTTTGGGGATTGAATTTTTGTCCACCATCAACAATTCAAAAACCAATCTAGAGATGTTTTGGGTTTTCTGAGTTTCTTATGTACACTAATATTTTAGTGAGTTTTCTCCAGTTGAGCTATCATATTGCTAGTATGGTGAATCAATTAGATACTACTCTTGGCTAACACTTGATTTTCTAAGTTTGACAGGGATTTGAGAGTTCTTAAGGTATACTTAGGATATTACTGACTCAACGTCCCACCGTGATCGCCATTATGTTAGTGTTACACCATTTTTTGGTCATCTAATCCATTGTTATTAGGTGGACTCATGTACAACAAGTAAGACCAGTTTTACCCCAAGTAAAATCACATTCACTATGAAAAATAACTAGGTAAACCACCTTTATTAAGTTGTTTATGGTCTAAACAGGAAACCCCATGGGGAAACATTAAATAAATCCATATTTGTTTGATTTTCCTCAAGGAATAATTAGTTAAATAGCAGTTTAATTAATATTCCTAGTTATATTTAACCCAAAACAAGGAAATTAATTAGATAAATCATTATTTATCTTATTATTTTCTAAGAATAATTATTTAAACATTACTTAAATAATATTCTTGGTTAAATATGACTCAATCTCCCTTAAATAATTAAATAAATCATTATTTATTTGGTTATTACACAACCATATCCTTAAAATGATAAATAAATCATTTATTTATTTATTAATTTTTAACCACATCCTTAAAATGATAAATAAATCATTTATTTATTTATTATTACTTAATCACATCCTTAAAATGATAAAAAAATCATTTATTTATTTATTATTTACAAATAAGGGGATTTTACTCAAGTCAAATTCCTTTTCCCTCCAACAAATATAGCAAAATATTCCATAAAAAATGGATCTTGATTTGGTTAACAATATTTTAATTATGCACCAATATCTAGACTAACTCAATATTTTGTTATAAATAGAAGGGTTTTCCCATTCATTTGTCACCTTTTGTTCCCTAAAGATCACTCTGGATCTCAACTCTTGGTCTGGCTATTGATCCATTATCATAGCCATATTTTTCCATTTTTGTCTGGGTTTTCTACACCATTAGGAGAGAGGAATTCTAAATCTGAAGTACCGAGGACTTATAGGAACCCATTCCATTGAGGAGAATAGGGAACAACCTCTTGTGTTTTCCTCCCAGGTGCCCTTAATATAAAATTTCATTGGATATATTCTTGTCTTGTCTATTGGATCTATGGAGTAAATGTTATTTTTCTATTGTTTAATGTATTCTAATGCATAGATCTAGATTTTTGCAGCATATTTCTTGATCATCTAACTGTAGATCTGAAGATATTAGCAGTCATTTCTGCTATTAGGTTTTTTTTTTATGCGCAGCTAAAGTGGTCTTTTTTCACACACCTCGAATTAAGATTCATACTAACAACTGGTGACTCCACATGGGTTTACCATTACGACCGCTATCATTTTTCTGATCCTTGCATATCCAACTGCTACAAACCCTAGGATTTCTCTTCAGCCCCTTGTTTTGCTTATTATTGATGTTTTTTTTAACCCATAAAACCCTAAAACGATAAAAATTCTAACTTCCGTGTGTTTTCCGACCCATTGAGCAAGTGACAGACATTAGCCGCCGAGACAACAAATTTTTCTGAAACCTACCGCCAAGAGTGCCAGAAGTGTAGGTCATACTTTTCTACCAAAAACCTACGACCTAGACCTCCAGGGCACACTTTAAAGCCCAAAAAGTGTGACCTCTACTGAAAATAGGTCAAAAACTGCGACCTGGGCTTTCTATAGGGATTTTTCTGAAAGTTTTCTGGGTTTTGTTGAGCCTCTGTTCAGGGTTGTCTGACCTCCGTCTCCACCCATTTTTGACTTATACTTGTTCTGTTTCACTCAACTAAGCGGAAACCTAGCCCCCTAGGGCTTCAGTACCCTCCACTTTTTGTGGAAGAGTGTTTGCTGTTGCAGGTTGTCTGAAATTTTAGAGTCCTCAACCACTTTTTCAGATCTGATACCTCACTTTCAGATCCACTTCATATCAGCTTTTTATCCATCCAAATCTCCTCATTTATCTTTTTTTACATTTTCCTTTAGGGTGCACTCTTCTTCCCTCTTGGAGATAGCCTTATGCCACCTCTTTTTACAGCAATTCTTCCTCTAATTTTTTTTTGTTTCTGCACCACTTCCCAGTAGATTTTTTCATTTAGATCCCTATCCCTTCTGACATTAGATCTATTGGTTGTTTTAGTGTGTTTTGATTAGTTTTTTCACTCACCTATAGACTAGCTGTTGAGAGGCCCACCTTCTTGGGTTTAGATTATTGCATTATTAGCTGTTTATTTTATGTTTTGTAAGTCTATATACTGTCATTTGCAGGTTTATTTATAGCTATACAAAAACACATTTTCTTTTTCTCTACAAATGTCTGGGTTTAAAAATTAAAATTTACACACTTTTACACACACACCCTAAGAGAAAAAGGGCTTGGTTAACACCGCCAAGAAAAGACTCTAAAACATTGAAATCAATTGATCCTGCACCTCTCTTCCCTTGTTTCGACATTGTAATCAGTTGATCTTGCACTTCCCTGCCCTTGTCGGTCTCTTTTTCCTTGGTGCTGTGTGTGTGTCAACATTGCTCAACCACCCATGGGCTCTGATTTTCCTCAGGGGGGGCCAACACCTCCTGCACATCTTCCCCTCTTGGTCGCATGTATTCAGGGTACATCATGCCTCCTCTCTTTTCCCAACCTCCTATATACCACACTTTTACCCAACCTCTTCTTTCTGGTACCCTCGATGACCAGATTCTCATGATGAAATCTGATCAACCCTCAACTGTAGACATCAATCTTCATACTCGGTCCCCTCTGTTGGGGTTCCTGTGTTTTGGAAGATTGGTAAATCCAAAAGAAAATACAACATCAAACCACTTTAGGATCCTAGGATCTAGCCCTCCTGGATCCAGAGAGGAATTATCTATAAATTCAAAGAATGATATATCTTTAAGGTCATTTTATGGTATTAGGCTAGGTATGAAGCACATGGGTTTTTGTTTGTTTTGGTTGGGAAAGGATATAATGAAGATGAAGGAATTCTTTATGAAGGGTGAAGGTGAAAGTAGATGAAAGAATGGTTCAGCTGATAAGATAGGCAAGGAGCAGCATCATTCCATTGGGCTATGGAGTCATAATAGGGTTTAATTGAAATAGCAAGGTTCAAGAGTGGTCGATGGGGAAGGTCATCTATGTCAAAGGATCTCTTTAGTTTTATTTTATGGAATGGAACATTAAGAAATTATGTGGAAGAAATAAAACACATGAAGAAACAAAGAACAACCTAAGATCAAGTAAGTACTTTGAAACTATCTTGCTTTTGACATGCACTTAAGGAAAGACACAAAGTAATCTAAGATCAGGTAAGTACTTTGAAACTAGCCTGCTTTTGATGAAATTTATAGAAAAACATTTAAAAAAAGAGAATAGCTTAAGATCAAGTAAAGAATTTTAACTTAGCCTGCTTTCAGCATATTCAAAGGGAAATTTTCGAAGCAACTGTTGGAGAAGAAACTAGAGGACAGGGCTAACCATAGAATTCCCTAGTTCAACTTTAATTAGCATACTTTTCAAGACAAAATTTTAAGATAAACAAAAAATAGCCTACGATCAGGTAAGGACTTTGAACCGATCCTGCTTTTGACATACTCTTAGGGAACTTTTCAAAGCAACTGTTGGAGAAGAAACTAGAGGATAGGGCTAACCATAGACTTCCCTAGCTCAATATTTAATTAGCAGACTTATCAAGCGCATTCAAAGATAATATCTCAAGTTGTATTCAAGAAATATGGGCTCACCAACACTTCACAGGTTATACTCTATTAAATCATCTTTGAATAAACAATCAGCAGAAAACATAAGGCATAAATATTTTCAGTGAGATTTAGGGTACTTCAGGAGTAAATCCTAATCTATATTTGTTTTTCTTTATCAGATAAAAGTGGACAAAATGGAAAAAAATAGGAAAATAACAATTTACAGTGAGAAACACATCACCATTGACATAGACTAGGATCCCATAAATAAGCTATTTGTATTTGATGTTCAAACCAGTTACAATCTTCAAGTCCAATAGGCCTCTACAACTTCAAACTTCTCATCTCAGCTTATGTGTCTTCACTTACAAATAGAGCTACAATAACTTCAAAAGGCTATTTACATGCAACATATATCCAAAGACCAACCTATATAATGTCTTCTACAGCAGTATTTATAGAAGAATGAGGAGGTGGAGTGTAAGAAGGGTCTATATGTTCAATTAATGCAGAGTTAGAGCTTCTCAGCCTTTGAAGGGCCAGATGGAAAATTTTTGACATATATTAACTCTGTAAATCAATGATTACATAAAATTCCATCAACTTAAGTTGCTTTTGTTGACTTTTGGGGGCTTTTTGGTAGGCCGACAATTATCAAGTTTTTTTTTTGTAGATGGAAATAGATCACAGGAAATTGGTTGATGGGAAGTAACTAGCCTCTTTGATTTGGCGTGAAAAGGCTTCTCTACTAATCTATCTTTCTCTGATATTCATAAAGAATTGATTTGGAAATGTATTGTGCCTTTTCAGTATTCATTTAAGCCTTCTTCGATCATCTTCAGATCTCTGTCCTTGTTATCTGATACACTTTGATGTTTATTCTACATTTGTAGAGGTGGTGGAGGCTTTCTGATTTGGAGGGTTCAATAGATAGTCAATAATCATGACTCATTTGACTAAAGTCTTTAGGAAAATACCCCTGTTGGTTCCCTTCTTGCATTGATTGTGGCCTTGGATCATCATCTTTGGCCTCGTGTCTCTTTACTAGACTGTGGGATATTTCAGTGCTTGAAAACTGGATGTGGAACTTGCAAAACAACAAACTATTACAAAATCTTGTGTTCTTGGGCTTAAATTGCTTCATAGGGCTTAATGGAGGTGGAGGGGCTTATGCAGAAGAAATGTGAAATGTAGCTATGGGGGGCCGAAACCATGGCGGAAGTAAAAAATGGTTTGAATGGAGTTTTATGTGCGAGGTGGAATAGGGATCGTTGGATCAGCAGGATCAACGGTTGAGATTGAATCGGTAAATTGCATCGGCGGAGGACGCGATGAACGAGGGGAACTTGGGCGCTGGAGTTACGATGTGCGATGTTGCACTGGCCGTTGGATCGATGGTCATAGATCCAATGGTGGAGATCTTGTGAGGGAGAGACGCGTGGTCGGGTGGTACCGGTGGTGACATCAGAAATTTTGGTGTAGAGGGGAAAAGAGGTTAATAGTGCAATAAAACTCGGACTGTTGGATCAAGGATGAGATCAACGGTGGGGATCTAATCATGGAATCGCATTAGCATAAAATGATGGACGTGGTGAGCGGAATCTGCGATGCAATGGGATCATAGCCGTTGGTTCTTGTGGGATCAACGGTGGTGATTTAAGCGGGACATCGCATCGGCGAAAAGCGGGAGTGTGGGGTCGAACGCCAGTGGCATCGTACGATGCGATGGTGCGATGGCATCACATCGGCGATTTGCCATCACATCGAAGCTTTGTAGGAGATGGTAGTGGAAAAATTTTGTGACGGATCAATGCGATGGAGCGATGCGATGGGCCTAGCGCTCGGTCACAGCACGGGTCATATGAGGAAAAGGGGCTAGGGCTAAGGTCGAAAGGGGCTCAAGGACTTAATGTTAAAAAATGGGTTTTTTGGCCAAAATGAAGGTTTTTTAAGGGTTTTGATAAGGTTAAAAAAGGGGTTTCAAACCTTATAACAGAGATTTACAAGGCTTAAAAGGATTTTGAAGCGAATGGAGGAAAATCAAGGGAAAATGGGGAATATGGAGGCCTTTGAAAAGCAGATTTCGTTAATAAACAACAGGATTTTGATGGAAACAGTAGTGAAGATGGTTCTTAGGATAGAAAACATAACTAGGATTCAAGAATGATAGATTTTCGCAGGAAATTTTCTTTTGAAGGCTAGATCACAGATTTAGCCACCCTTTTTCTTTGACAAATTATTATGGGTGGCTAACAGCAGCTACAACTTGGGATGGAAGCTCCTTGGAGGTGTCAAGAACCTCATAACAGTATTCTCTGGATGTAGATCAGTATCTTGCATATTGAAAACCTTTTTTCTGTTCTCTGATCAGCCACTTGAAAGATGATCAGAACTTGTTAAATCAGCAAAATAAATTTTCCCAAACAACTACCTACACAACCTACTTCCTAACATTTTTTCTTCATAAGGTGCACTTAGACTTGCAACCTGCTACATCATCATATTTTATTGAAAGCAGGAAACTAATCTAAACCTAACCTTATTCTTCCAGAAGTTTGGATTATACATTTGAACTCACAAATTCACTAACTGAACAACTATCTGCCAGGATTAAACTGTCTCACATATTTCATTCTCTACATTCTAAAACAAAAATTTAAATACAGACAAACTAGGATTAGACTGTTTGATTTGCTATGGGTACATCGCATAAAGACAAGCTACACATGGATTGAACTTTGCAGAAATTAAAACAAAATTGGGAAGGCTTGAAGTTCTGAAAATTGAAAACACCTTCCTTCCTTTCATGACTCAGATTTTGAGCTTTTTAGAGTCACGTTTCTTTCTTGCTTCTAGATCTGGTTTTGGTCTTGTTAGAGCTGTCTTTTTTCTTCTTTGCTGGTTCAAGTTTTGAGCATATTAGAACCAGTCCTTTTTGTACCTTTGGCTCAGATTTTGATCTGATTAGAGCCATTCTTTTTAATGCTTCATAGGTTTAGGATTTGAGCATGTTTGAACCTTTCTTTTCTAATGTTTTTTTATTTTTTGAATTTTTATTTCAAAGTAAAATCAACAACTAACTAAATGCTCACTGGTTGAGCTTTATTGAGATTCCTACATACCCTATTCTAACTTGAAATATTTACATGTCTAGCTGAAAAAATCTCTTTTCCAATACATCCAGTCAATCAGATGATCCCATGACTGGTTTCTGCTCATCTCTTTGAGCATGTTGGACTGGCAGGGCCACTCCCATTCTCTTTGTTTTTTAGCAGTAGCTTTTAAAATGTTTCTTGTTGTCTGCAACAAGCTGCTCTTGATGGCCTTTGATCTTTCTCTAAATATCTGCATGAAATGAGCATAAGGATCTTGAAATAATACCTGATTGTGAGTATTTGAAAATAGTTTTCAACCAGGATTACTTTTTCCTCCACTGGATCAAGAAAAAGATTCTTTTGAGAAAGAAAATATTCCTTGTCTTCATTATCATATGAACTAGAGGACTCATCATATTTGGTCGTGTTTTCCCCTTGTAGTCTTGGTATAATCTGATTCAGTGGACTATGCTCTATGAAGAGGTCACTATATTCTTGAGCAGGGGCCTCTTTTATCACCTCATCCTTTTCAGGAAAAGGCTCCTTATCTTCGTCCTGCTCAAGAAATTCCTCTTTCTTCTCAACCTCATTATCCAAACTGATAAATTGCTGACTCCCAATTATGTGAAAGCTATTTCTGATGGGCTACATTGCTTGATTACTTCTTTCAAGATGACAATGAAAAAATTCATTACACCAATCCACTATTGGTTTCCCTGCATGATTAGTTTCTATATGGAGCTCATCATCATCATCAGATTGATCAAAAATTGGAAAATCATTAGAAAAAAAAAATTCACCAATCAAGCATATTAGGTTATCAGTCTGTTTTTTAAGCTGATCTACAAGTTTATTTTCTATTTCAAGACAACAAGGTTCAGTAGGTGGATGAGCAGAAGTGTTTGTTTTATAAAATATTTCAGAGGCAAGCTTCTTTTTTAATATTTGATCAATTTCTTCTTCTGTCAAAAGAGGGATTTCTTTTTTAGCATGGACAGAAGAACAATAGTCCTCTTTCTCTTGTGTTAACTGGTTTTGAGGCTTGATGTTTTCTTGAGCCTCTTCTAGGGGATCTTCACTTGTGCTTGCAGGAAAACTTTGAGGGTTTTCTACTGTTTAATGATCTTTTTCTGTTTCAAGCAACTCCTCATGATTATGATGATACTCAGTTAGAATACAAGGTTCGTGAGTTATTTTTTCCACATTATTTGGATGCCACTCTTCTTGTGTAATCTGAAATGAGTGGCAACATAGAGGGAAAGTCCCTATATGTGCTAATTCTCCTTCCACATCAGATTCTGATTTTTCTAAGTGGCTACTTGTTTCCTCAAAGCACTGTTCACTATTAGTTTTTGAAATTCGGTCGTGAATTTCTCTTAACAGTATAGTACAAGATATAGGTAGGCGATCAGGAATTTCTTGACAACCTTCCTGCTCATCTTCTATAAATTCTTGATCATTATACATGTATGGCTCATTGTCTAGGTTTTGTAGGGGTTGAGTTTGTTCTTGATCTGGAAAAAGCATGGGCTACTCTAGATCATCAATATTTAAATTAGCCTCATACCTCTCCATTGTCTCTCCAAACATGTACAACATTTTTTCCATCTTGGCCAATAATTTTGTTCTTGGGTCTATTTCTGAATCCATGCTTGTAAATCAGAAAAGAGGTCATTGTATCTGGTCAACTAGTTTAGAGTCATCTACCAGTGGAGTCATTTGGTATTTGGGAGTTGCGGAGTCGCCAGGTGGAGGGTTTCAAAAATTTTGAGATGAGTTTTTGTCCACCATCAGCAATTGAATACCAATATAAGGATGTCGTGGGTCTTCTGAGCTCTAAAGGATGTATAAGAATAATTTTACTCATAATTTCCCTAGTGGAGTCGCCATTATGTTGGGGTTCCTGTGTTTTGGTAGATTGGAAAATCCAAAAGACAAGACAACATCAAACCACTTTGGGATCTTAGGATCTAGCCCTCCTGGATCCAGAGAGGGATCTCTCTATAAATGCAAAGAATGATATATCTTTAAGGTCATTTTATGGTATTAGGCTAGGTATGAAGCACAGGGGTTTTTTTTTGTTTTGGTTGGGCAAGGATATAATGAAGATGAAGGAAGTCTTTATGAAGGGTGAAGGTGAAAGTAGGTGAAAGAAGGGTTCAGCTGATAAGATAGGCAAGGAGCAGCATTAGTCCATTGGGCTATGGAGTCATAATAGGGTTTAATTGAAATAGAAAGGTTCAAGAGTGGTCCATGGGGCAATTCATCTATGTCAAAGGATCTCTTTAAGTTGATTTTATGGAATACAACATTAATAAATGAAGTGGAAGAAATAAAACACATGAAGAAACAAAGAACAGCCTAAGATCAAGTAAGTACTTTGAAACTATCCTACTTTTGGCGTGCACTTAAGGAAAGACACAAAGTAATCTAAGATCAGGTAAGTACATTGAAACTAGCCTGCTTTTGATGAAATTTATAGAAAAACATTTAAAAACATAGAATAGCTTAAGATCAAGTAAAGACTTTTAACTTAGCCTACTTTCAGCATATTGAATGGGAACTTTTTGAAGCAACTGTTGGAGAAGAAACTATAGGGCAGGGCTAACCATAGACTTCCCTAGTTCAACTTTAATTAGTAGAATTTTCAAGACAACATTTTAAGATAAACGAAAAATAGCCTAATATCAGGTAAGGACTTTGAACCGATCCTACTTTTGACATACTCTTAGGGAACTTTTCAAAGCAACTGTTGGAGAAGAAACTAGAGGACAGGGCTAATCATAGACTTCCCTAGCTCAATCTTTAATTAGCAGGCTTATCAAGCACATTCAAAGATAATATCTCAAGTTGTACTCAGGAAATATGGGCTCACCAAAACTTCATGGGTTATACTCTATTGAATCATCTTTGAATAAACAATCAGTAGAAAACATAAGGGATAAATATTTTTAGTGAGATTTATGGTACTTCAGGAGTAAATCTTAATCTATATTTGCTGTTATTTATCAGAGAAAAGTGGACAGAATGGAAACAAAAAGGAAAATAACAATTTACAGTGAGAAACACATCACTATTGACATAGACCAGGATCCCATAAATCAAATATTTGTATTTTATGTTCAAACCAGTTACAATCTTCAAGTCCAATAGGCCTCTACAACTTCAACCTTCTCATCTTAGCTTCTGTGTCTTCACTTACGAACAGAGCTACAATAGCTTCAAAACTCTACTTACATGCAACAAATATCCAAAGACCAACCTCTATAATGTCTTCTACAATAGTATTTATAGAAGAATGAGGAGGTGGAGTGTAAGAAGGGTCTATCTGTTCAATTAATGCAGAGTTAGTGCTTCTCAGCCTTTGAAGGGCTAGATGGAGAAGTTTTGACATGTATTAACTCTGTAAATTGATGATTACATTAAATTCCATCAACTTAAGTTTCTTTTGTTGAATTTTGGGGGCTTTTTGGTAGACCGACAATTACCTCTGAGCTATATATGTCACTAATATCTCTGAATGCCTTAACTGTGCCTTGCTTTTATGTAAAATAGGACTGTAGGTGGCAGAATGGCTCAATGGGAAGTAACTAGCCTCTCTAATTTGGTGTGCAGAGGCTTAGCTACTGATCTATCTTTCTCTGATATTCATAAAGCATTGATTTGGCAATGTACTATGCTTTTTCAGCCTTCAATTAAGCCTTCTTTGATCATCTTCAGATCTTTTTCATTATTTTTCGACACACTTCGATGCCTCTTCTACGTTTGTATAGGTGGCGGAGGCTTTCTGAACTAGAGGGTTCGATAGATAGTCAATAATCATGAGTCATTTGACTAAAGTCTTTGGGAAAATACCCCTGTTGGTTCTCTTATTGCATTGATTATGGCCTTGGATCATCATATTTGGCCCTGTGTCTCTTTACTGGACTGTGGGATATTTCAGCGCTCGGAAACTAGACGTGGAACCTACAAAACAAAAAACTATTACAAAATCCTGCGTTCTTGGGCTTAAATTGCTTCAAAGGTCTTAATGGAGGCGGAGGGGCTTATGCGGAAGAAATGTGAAATGCATCGATGGAGGGATGAAACCATGGCGGAAGCGAAAAATGGTTTGATTGGAGTTTTAGGCATGAGGTGGAATAGGGACTGTTGGATCAGTGGGATCAACGATTGAGATTGAATTGGTAAATCGCTTCGGTGGAGGATGCGATGAATGAGGGGAACTTGGGCACTGGAGTTGCGATGTGCAATGCTACGCTAGCCGTTGGATCGATGGTCGTAGATCCAATGGTGGAGATCTTGCGAGGGAGAGACGCATGGTCGGTGGGACCGACGGTGACGTCAGCAATTTTGGCGTGGATTGGAAAAGAGGTTAATAGTGCGATCAAACCCAGACCGTTGGATCAAGGATGAGATCAACGGTGGGGATCTAATCAGGGAATCGCATCAGCAGAAAATGATGAACGGGGTGAGCAGAGTCTGCGATGCGATGGGATCCTGACCATTGGTTCTTGTGGGATCAACGATGGTGATTTAAGTGGGACATCGCATCGGCGGAAAGTGGTAGTGCGGGGTTGAACGCCAGTGGGATCGCGCGATGCGATGGTGCGATGGCATGCATCAACAATGTGCCATCGCATCAGAGGTTTGTAGGAGATGGTAGTGAAAGAATTTTGCGGCGGAGTGATGCGATGAGCCTAGCGCTCGGTCACAGCATGAGTCATATGCGGAAAAGGGGCTAGGGCTAAGGCCGAAAGGGGCTCAAGGAATTAATGTTAAAAAATGGGTTTTTTGGCCAAACTGAAGGTTTTTGAAGGGTTTTGATAAGGTTAGAAAAGGAGTTTCAAACCTTATAATAGAGATTTACAAGGCTTAAGAGGATTTTGAAGGGAATGGAGGAAAATGAAGGGCAAACATAAGGGAAAATGAGGAATATGGAGGCCTTTGGAAAGTAGTTTTCTTTAATAAATAATAGTGTTTTGATGGAAACAGTAGTGAAGGTCATTCTTAGGATAGAAAACATAACCAAGCTTCAAGAATGATAGATTTTAATAGGAAATTTTCTCTTGAAGGCTGGATCACATATTTAGCCACCCTTTTGCTTTGACAAATTATTATGGATGGCTAACAACGGCTCCAACTTGGGATGGAAACTCCTTGGAGGTGTCAAGAAATTCATAACAATATTCTCTAGATGTAGATCAATATATTGCATATTGACAACCTTTTTCCTATTCTTTGATCAGCCGCTTGAAAGATGATCAGAACTTAAATCAGTAAAATAATTTTTCTCAAACAACTACCTACACAACCTACTTCCTAACATTTTTTCTTCATAAGGTGCACTTAGACTTGCAACCTATTACATCATCATTTTTTATTGAAAGTAGGAAACTAATCTAAACCTAACCTTATTCCTCCATGAGTTCGGATTAGACAGTTGAACTCACGAATTCACTAACTAAACAACTATCTGCCAGGATTAAACTGTCTGACAAATTTCATTCTCTACATTCTAAAACAAAAATTTAAATACAGACAAACCAGGATTAGACAGTCTGATTTGCTGTGGGTCCATGGCATAAAGACAAGCTGCACATGGACTGAACTTTGAAGAAATTAAACAAAATTGGGAAGGCTTGAAGTTCTGAAAATTGAAAACACCTTCCTTCCTTTCATAACTCAGATTTTGAGCTTTTTAGAGTCACTTTTCTTTCTTCCTTCTAGCTCTAGTTTTGGTCTTGTTAGAGCTATCTTTTTTCTTCTTTGCTGGTTCAAGTTTTGAGCATATTAGAACCAGTCCTTTTTGTACCTTTGGCTCGGATTTTTGATCTGATTAGAGTCATTCTTTTTAATGCTTCATAGGTTCAGGATTTGAGCATGTTTGAACCTTTCTTTTCTAATGTTTTTTTTTTTTTGAATTTTTCTTTTGAAGTAAAATCAACAACTAACTAAATTCTCACTGGTTGAGCTTTATTGAGATTCCTACCTACCCTATTCTAACTTGAAATATTTACATGTCTAGTTGACAAACTCTGTTTTCCAATACATCCAGTCAATCAGATGATCCCATGACTGGTGTTTGCTCATCTCCTTGAGCATGTTGGACTGGCAGGGCCACTCCCATTCTCTTTGGTTTTTAGCAGCAGCTTTTAAAATGTATCTTGTTTTCTGCAACAAGCTGCTCTTGATGGCCTTTGATCCTTCTCTAAATGTCTGCAGGAAATGAGCATAAGGATCTTGAAATAATACCTGATTGTGAGTATTTGAAAAATAGTTTTCAACCAGGATTAATTTTTCCTCCACTGGATCAAGAAAAAGATTCTTTTGAGAAAGAAAATCTTCCTCGTCTTCATTATCATCTGAGCTAGAGGACTCATCATATTTGGCCATGCTGTCCCCTTGTAGTCCTGGTATAATCTAATTCATTGGACTGTACTATGTGAAGAGGTCATTATATTCTTGAGCAGGGGCCTCTTTTATCACCTCATCTTTTTCAAGAGAAGGCTCCTTATCTTCGTCCTGCTCAAGAAATTCCTCTTTCTTCTCAACCTCATTATCCAAACTGATAAATTTCTGACTCCCAATTATGTGAAAGTTATTTTTGATGGGATACATCACTTGATTACTTCTTTCAAGATGATGATAATGAAATTCATGACACCAATCCATTTTTGGTTGCCTTGCATGATTAGTTTCTATATGGAGCTGATCATCATCATTAGATTGATAAAAAATTGGAAAATCATTAGAAAAAAAAAATTCACCAATCAAGCATATCGCGTTATCAGTCTATTTTTTAAGCTGATCTACAAGTTTATTTTCTATTTCAAGACAACAAGGTTCAGTAGGTGGATGAGCAGAAGTGTTTGTTTTATAAAATATTTCAGAGGAAGACTGCTTGTTTAATATTTGATCAATTTCTTCTTCTGTCAAAAGAGGGATTTCTTTTTCAGCATGGACAGAAGAACAACAATCCTCTTTCTCTTGTGTTAACTGGTTTTGAGGCTTGATGTCTTCTTGAGCCTCTTCTAGGGGATCTTCACTTGTGATTGCAGGGAAACTTTGAGGGTTTTCTACTGTTTCCTGATATTTTTATGTTTCAAGCAACTCCTTATGATTATGATGATACTCAATTAGAATACAAGGTTCATGAGTTGTTTTTTCTACATTATTTGGATGCCACTCTTCTTGTGTAATCTGAAATGAGTGGCAACATAGAGGGAGAGTCACTATATGTGCTAATTCTCCTTCCACATCAGATTCTACATTTTCTAAGTGGCTACTTGTTTCCTCAAAGCACTGTTCACTATTAGTTTTTGAAATTCGATGGTGAAGTTCTCTTAACAGCATAGTACAAGATATAGGTAAGCAATCAGGAATTTCTTGACAACCTTCCTCCTCATCTTCTATAAAGTCTTGATCATTATACATGTCTTTCTCATTGTCTAGATTTTGTAAGGGTTGAGTTTGTTCTTGACCTAGAAAAAGCATGGGCTGCTCTAGATCATCAATATTTAAATTAGCCTCATACCTCTCCATTATCTCTCCAAACATGTACAACATTTTTTCCATCTTGGATAATATTTTTGTTCTTGGGTCTATTTCTGAATCCATGTTTGTAAATTAGAAAAGAGGTCACTGTATTTGGTCAACCAGTTCAGATTCTTCTACTAGTGGAGTCATTTGGTCTTTGGGAGTTGTGGAGTCGCCAGGTGGAGGGTTTCAAAAATTTTGAGATGAGTTGATGTCCACCATCATCAATTCAATACCAATCTAAGAATGTTGTGGGTCTTCTGAGCTCTAAAGGATGTATAAGAAGCATTTTACTCAGAATTTCCCCAGTGGAGTCGCCATTATGTTTGGGTTCTTGTGTTTTGGAAAACTAGCAAATCCAAAAGACAGGAAAACATCAAACCACTTTGGGATCCTAGGATCTAGCCCTCTTGGATCCACAGAGGGATTTCTCTATAAATGCAAAGAATGATATATATTTAAGGTCAGTTTGTGGTATTAGGCTATGTATGAAGCATAGGGGTTTTGTTTGTTTTGGTTGGGGAAGGATATAATGAAGATGAAGGAAGTATTTATGAAGGGTGAAGGTGAAAGTAGGTGAAAGAATGGTTTAGATGATAAAATAGGCAAGGAGAAACATCAGTCCATTGGGCTATGGAGTCATAATAGGGTTTAATTGATACAAAAAGGTTCAAGAGTGGTCCATGGGGAAATTCATCTATGTCAAATGATCTCTTTAAGTTGATTTTATGGAATGGAACATTAAGAAATGAAGTGGAAGAAATAAAACACATGAAGAAACAAAGAACAACCTAAGATCAGGTAAGTACTTTGAAACTATCCTGCTTTTGGCATGCACTTAAGGAAAGATAGAAATTAATCTAAGATCAGTTAAGTACTTTGAAATTAGCCTGCTTTTGATGAACTTTATAGAAAAACATTTAAAAACATAGAATAGCTTAAGATCAAGTAAAGACTTTTAACTTAGCCTGCTTTTACCATATTCAAAGGGAACTTTTTGAAGCAACTGTTGGAGAAGAAACTAGAGGACAGGGCTAACCATAGACGTCCCTAGTTCAACTTTAATTAGCAGACTTTTCAAGACAACATTTTAAGATAAATGAAAAATAGCCTAAGATCAGGTAAGGACTTTGAACCTATCCTACTTTTGACATACTCTTAGGGAAATTTTCAAAGAAACTATTGGAGAAGAAACTAGAGGACAGGGCTAACCATAGACTTCCCTAGCTCAATATTTAATTAGCAGACTTATCAAGCACATTCAAAGATAATATCTCAAGTTGTACTCAGGAAATATGGGCTCAACAACACTTCACAGGTTATACTCTATTGAATCATCTTTGAATAAAAAATCAGCAAAAAACATAAGGGATAAAGATATTCAGTGAGATTTAGGGTACTTTAGGAGTAAATCCTAATCTATATTTTTTGTTCTTTATCAAATAAAAGTGGACAGAATGGAAACAAAAATGAAAATAAAAATTTACAGTGAGATAAACATTACCATTGACAGAGACCAGGATCCCATAAATCAACTATTTGTATTTGATGTTCAAACTAGTTACAATCTTCAAGTCCAATAGGTCTCTACAACTTCAAACTTCTCATCTCAGCTTATGTGTCTTCACTTACAAACATAGCTACATCAGCTTCAAAAGGCTATTTACATGCAACATATATCCAAAGACCAACCTCTATAATGTCTTCTACAGCAGTATTTATAGAAGAATGAGGAGGTGGATTGTAAGAAGGGTCTATCTATTCAATTAATGCATATTTAGTGCTTCTTGGCCTTTGAAGGGCCGGATGGAGAAGATTTGACATGTATTAACTTTGTAAATTGATTATTACATTAAATTTCATCAACTTAAGTTGCTTTTGTTGACTTTTGGGACCTTTTTGGTAGGCCATCAATTACTTTTGAGTTATATATGTCACTAATATCTCTAACTTCCTTAACTGTGCCTTGTTTTGATGTGAAATAGGACTGCAGGTGGTAGAATGGGTTGATGGGAAGTAACTAGCCTTTTTGATTTGGCATGCAGAGGCTTCTCTACTGAACTATCTTTCTCTGATATTCATAAAGCATTGATTTGGCAATGTATTGTGCTTTTCTAGGATTCATTTAAGCCTTCTTTGATCATCTTCAGATCTCTGTCCTTGCTATCTAATACACTTCGATGCTTCTTCTGCATTTGTACAGGTGGCGGAGGCTTTCTAAACTAGAGGGTTCGATAGATAATCAATAATCATGACTCATTTAACTAAATTCTTTGGGAAAATACCCCTGTTGGTTCCCTTCTTGCATTGATTGTGGCCTTGGATCGTCATCTTTGGCCCTGTGTCTCTTTAATGGACAGTGGGATATTTAGGCGCTTGAAAACCGGACATGGAACCTGCAAAACAAAAAAATATTACAAAATCCTGCGTTCTTGGGCTTAAATTGCTTCAGAGGGCTTAATGGAGGCGGAGGGGCTTATGCGAAAGAAATGTGAAATGCAGCGATGGAGGGCCAAAACCATGGCAAAATAAAAAAATGGTTTGAATGGAGTTTTAGGCATGACATGGAATAGGGACCATTGGATCAGCAAGATCAACGGTTGAGATTGAATCGGTAAATCGCATCGGCGGAGGACGCGATGAACGGGGGGAACTTGGGCGCTAGAGCTGCGATGTGCAATGCTGCGATGGCCATTGGATCGATGGTCGTAGATCCAATGGTGGAGATGTTGTGAGGGAGAGACGCTTGGTTGAGTGGGACCGGTTGTGACGTCAACAATTTTGGCGCAAAGCGAAAAATAGGTTAATAGTACGATCAAACCCGGACCATTGGATCAAGGATGAGATCAACAGTGGGGATCTAATCAGGGAATCACAACAGTAAAAAATGATGGACGAGGTGAGAAGAGTCTGCGATGTGATGGGATCCTAGCCGTTGGTTCTTGTGGGATCAACGGTGGTGATTTAAGTGGGACATCGCATCGGCGGAAAGCCGGAGTGCATGGTCAAACGCAAGTGGGATTGCGCGATGCGATGGTGTGATGGCATCGCATCGGCAATGTGTCATCGCACCAGAGGTTTGTAGGAGACGGTAGTGAAAGAATTTTGTGACGGAGCGATGCGATGGGCCTAGCGCTCGGTCACAGCGCAGGGCATATGCAGAAAAGGGGCTAGGGCTAAGGCCAAAAGGGGCTCAAGGCCTTAATATTAAAAAAATGGTTTTTTGGCCAAAATGAAGGTTTTTGAAGGGTTACGATAAGGTTAGAAAGGGGGTTTCAAACATTATAACAGACATTTACAAGTCTTAAAAATATTTTTATGGGAATGGAGGAAAATGAAGGGAAAACATAAGGGAAAATGAGGAATATGGAGGCCTTTAAAAAGCAGATTTCTTCAATAAGCAGTAGGGTTTTGATGGAAACAGTAGTGAAGATGGTTCTTAGGACAGAAAACATAACCAGGCTTCAAGAATGATAGATTTTCACAGGAAAATTTCTCTTGAAGGCTGGATCACAGATTTAGCCACCCTTTTGCTTTGACAAATTATTATGGGTGGCTAACACCCTCAGTAGAACAAGCGTCCCGCCACGTCTGACCCTGAGCCGCCTCCTTCGGTCTCTACAGAGCCTCTTTCCACACCTAATGGCCCGTTGAAGATCCCTCAACCTAGGGTGTAGGTTCATACCAAGATCGCTAAGGGTCCACTACATCGAAATGTTGCTTCTAGCAAAGTCACCCATTCGTATAGCATAGTCGATGATTTGGCACAATCCCCTGCTACCATTTCAACGCTAGAACTCCTCCAGTCATGCCCTTCACAATGAAAAGCTCTTTTTTCTGCCGTGGGAACTGTAGACCCTTCCGATGATCAATTGACTGTCTTTGATGTTGACTGGTCATAACATCCCCCTCTCCCTACTTTCGTCGCTTTCCAAATCCCAGTCAAGATTCAGAATGCTAACATTTCTCAGTGCATTATTGATGAGGGGGCATCCACTTACATGATGTCCGCTTCAGTTTGGAAACAACTCAGATCTCCTGAGTAGACATCCTACCCAGATCACTCCCTTCCACAGGGTGCTTTTGATTTCTACTGTACGTATAGGTTGCCAGGTTTGTTCTTTATCCTCCCATTTATTGCCTTGTGGCACCTTTCAGAGGGTCCCCGTCAACACCTTATATTAGTTTTTCTGATGGTGCAAGTCGCTACTCCCGAAATTTAGCCTCGGTAGGTTGGGCCATTTTTACCCCTTTGCAGGCACTTGTTCTTTCGAACAGTGTATGCATTGGTACTGCTACCAATAATCAAGCTGAATATGATGTTGTACGAGGTGTATTAGCCAATGTCCTTTCACATCACATCCTCCACCTTCATGTTCATTTAGATTCTCTGCTTCATGTCATGCAATTTAATGGTGTATATCGTGTGCATAATCCTATCCTGTTCAGAAGATATTTACGAGTGAAGCTTTTGACGCGAGAATTTGAAAATAATTACTTTCAGTCATGTACCTAGAGCACAAAATCACTATGTAGATAGCATTGCATACCATATTCTGGATTGGCTTTTAACACACACATTTAAAGCAATACAATAACATAAAAATATCAAAACGATGCATATCCATAGTATGTGTCGTATAAAATGTTATAGAGTTCATCAACACTGATACATATGACATGCCCACAGCATGTTACAAAAACTCAAAACTAGGGGCATGTGGTGCCCCTACACACTAATCACTATCTGGAGGGTCCTGAGCCAATGGCTTTGCCCCCGCAGCTCATAGATCACGCATGCTTTGTCTGGCCATCGCCATGCGCCACATGACCCCTTGCCATTCCGAGGGTAAACCAATACATGGCTCTATGTACTGGTCATCTAATTCTTGCCAACCGCGTTCCGAAACATCGGTCAGAAGCCTCTCACATCTATGACGAATATCCTCCAAAAGGGCTGCTACATCCTCATTGTGTTGCGCCCTTGCTCCACTAGATCCTGCCGCCCCCAATAATGCAGGTCATCCCATGTACCTGGCCGGTTTTACCGGTGCTATATCTGCATACCAAAAGTAAAAGAATCAATACCACATATAATATTCTAGAAACTTTACATGCACATAAAATATTAGAAATTTTTCACTCACCATCGAGTCCCCATATATTACCAGGCGACAGTGGTAGATTCGGGTCCCCACAATAACTCATCCCACTATAGGGATAGTCGTCTATACACAGTGGCATCTGATCCCAATGAATGAAGAAATTAGGATGGAACACTCGTCCAACTGCTCCACCTCCTCTTCTGCATAATATTTGCCCCCATCGGCGCATCCTAGGTTCTCTCGTGCCTCCATCTAGGAGCTGTATGCGAGGTCAAAGTGTCATGATCTTCTCAAAGAAGAAAGAGCACAAAACTGTACCATATGCACAGTCATGGTTCACTTGCCGCTTACATAGCGACAAATTTCGTTTCAATGAAGACAACATCATCTGGGCCCACCCATAGTAGGTCCCATTCAAAACACTCTCCACAAGCATCATTTGACCCCCCGTGATGTAATGGAGTGCTTGGTTGTCCAGGATCCGCAGCACCGCTGCGGTCACAACACAGGTCTCTAACCTCTCCAAATCCTCGATTGGTATCTGATTCCCCTTGACTTGGAGACCTGGCTGAAAATGGTGCTCTACAAACTCTATGATGTTTTTCCCACATGGTAATACTGGCTAAGTATTCCCTACCATCCTAAGTGGCGGAAGGCCAGTCAGGAAATATATATATTGGATCATCAACTTGATCCAGTGCCCCTACACTATAAATACCTCATGGTACGAATCCCAATAGCTGACAATCCAGGCCAATAAGGGCTCTCCGTCTCTCATCAAATGGTTCTCCACAAACTTCAGAACCCCAAACCTGGCCAAAGCACTACCGACACCCTGATCCTCCCGGATCTCCGACCGTAATGCGCCCAGGTCTCTCTCTCTCCAATTGATCCGTAATTCTACCATACCTATACAAAACCATCATATTTATCAGTATACAGATAGGAAAGATTTTTTCTCATCAAAAAACCCTAGTGCTCAGCCCAAAAACAACACAGAAACACCCCTCCTGGACAAGTCGTACTTTTTAGGCCTAAACCTGGGATAGGTCGCACTTTTCTGGCCAAAACTTACTACCCAGGTCGTACTTTTTGCCCCAAAAAGTGTGACACGGCTGTGAAGAGGAGTAGAGGGCTGTTACTAAGCCTTAGGGACCTAATCTGAAATTTTAATCCACTGAAAAGAAAGAGTAGGGTTAGGCCTCTTACCTGCAACTGACAGATCTCGATTCCAATGGTTGGTTTGTCCGCTACAATCGCCGCAAGATTTACGACCTTCTCTCCTCTCTACATTCACCATAGCTCCACATGTAAATGAATGATTTTGGAGGGAAAATGCCTTATTAAAAGAGAAACCCATATTTTTTCTTTCGCCTATTGTGATCCAACCGTAGCTCTGTGTTACACTAAAAATTGTCATCTTGACATTCTACTATGTGTATGAGTTCATTATTACTCATACTTCTCCCTTTGCAAGTCTAACATATCATTTCCTCATATCAAGCCTTGAAAATCAGAGAAAAGTTCCTAAAAATATCCTAAACTTTGGTGTCGCACTTTCTCTCTATCTTGCCTGTGGTCCCGCACCTAATATTCAGCTCTCTTGTGTACCTGAACGCACTTTATCTGTGTTAAAGGTGTGGACCCTTGTAAGATAAAAAAGGTGCAAGTAAATTCCAAAAATCTCAATAAAAGTAAATTCTAGAAGCTTCTAGAATGGATCTTGCGGTGGCAGAACTACTCTTGTGAGGTGCATGAATCCCTTACCTTATGGAGCTAACCCCTTGATGTGAGGAGCTTATCCCTTTGAAGGAGGATTCTATCCCTTCATACTTGGAACAGAAAATCTCCTCTTTTCCACTATAAAAGGAGGCATTGGGTAGCCTCAAAGGGAGGTCAAGCTTAAGAAGATTTGAGGTTAAGTGCTGTTGAGATTTAGACTCAGTTGACTAAGACTTTTGTGAGGAGAGATTACATACCTCTACTTGTCTTGGTTGGAAGGGTGTAGAGCTTATCAAAGTAGAGGAGACTCCTGCTTCGGACCCCGAGAAGGCCTGTACAATATCAAGGCTCAGGTTGTAAGGTTTTCCTTCTTTTGAAATTAATACAAATATACTCATTTTTCTCGATAAGCTGTATGTTCATGGTTTATTTCGTAGATTCCTTGATCACTATGATAAGCATGGTTTATGATGATTTCTATACATGTGCTATATAATATTTTGCTTGTTTGTGACTGCAGGTTTACAAGGAAAACTCCTTCAAGCGCGCGAGGGACAACAACGACTTCAAACAAGCACTGGACAAACAGTAAGTCCTTAGCACCTCCATAGAGCTTTTCATAGATCATATATTCTTAGAGAAACATTAGTTTATTTGACTGTTTTTTGCTAGATACTTTTAGTACTAGGGAGATCGGTCTTTTCCACAAGACGGATTTATCCGCCAACAAATTGGCGATTCCACTGGGGAAAGAACTTGTTGTTTTTGGTTCTCTTTTATTTTGATTTGAGGAAATGTTTTTCCTAGTTTTTGATTGATAAACATCTGCCTGGGTAGCTTAGGTTTTCTCTGTTTTTGAAAATTTTGAGATCTTTTATGTTTTTCTCTAATTTTTCCAGGGACCGCACTTTGCCTTCTTTGCGCATTGTGGGCAGTTTCGCATCTTTTCTTGAGTAAACAGTGCGGTACCGCACCTGTTACTTCTGCAAGCCTGCAGGCCCTGTTAAAATTTTGAAAAAAAATTAGATTTATTTCTTTAGTTTATCTTTATTTTGATTTAGAGTTTTTGTTTTCTGCCCAGATTGATGATTGTTTTTGTCAAAAGCTTTCCCTGAATGAATCTTACCAATATTGGGTGTTTTGAGTATCTTTTTTGAGAAATTCTTAATTTGATTTCCTTTGGTCATTACTTAGAGGTTTGTCTCAGTATTTTCACAATTTTGCATCTTTTTTCTTTTGTTTTTGCAAATTGTGTATGAGTGTTAATCACCTTTGAGTGTTTTTCTTTTTGATCTTTGGAACTCTCACCCGATTTTCTTGGCTTGCACTTGATTGTGTTTGAGAATTATCTTGCATAGATCACATTTTCATAATTAGAATTCTCATTTTCATAATATGAATGAAAAATGTGCATAGATTACATTTGCATACTTTTCAAGTGAATTGTGCATAGATTACAACTGCATAGTTTACATTCTGAAAAATCATTCATAAATTTAGATCATTTTTGTTTGATTTGAATTTAGATGTTTTTATGCTTGTTTTTTTTTTTCTTCGTAAAACTAATTCTATTAAGAGAGAATATGGTACAATATGAAGTTACAAACATGAGAAGCAAGAAAACAGGTAGCCGGAAAAGATAAACTATCCACCTCGGCCCCTGAGATAAACCATGAAAAGAGAAATGCAAAAAACAAAAGAAACAAGAAAAGACAAGGTAACAAGGGCTAAACGCGGATTCTACCCAGCATGGGTAGAATCGTCCATTCGACATTTTTTCCCTTTCTTTTTACTAAATTTTACCCAGCCAAGATGATGTGGCTGAGCTGGAATGATTTGCAAACTGTTCTGGGCTATTGGAGAGGTCTCTTTGTCTGAGTCCGAGGGAGAATACTCATGAGTTCTTTTTTGTGAGTTCGGTGGAACATTAGATTCCTCTGGGCATGCCGTAGGTGGATCCTGGGACTGCTTTTATTCCTGCTCTTCTGCTTCCCCCTCCTCTTCATCCAAGCTGAAGGAATCGACATCATCCATGGGGGGAGGATCACAAGGTTTCCAACTTTTGGATTTCTTCTTATGATTGACTTTCTTCTTTTGGCAGGAATCGAGGGGCATGAGCTCTGAAGGTGCCCTATTTGATGGCAGTGCTGGCAACGGAAGGCTGTGTTCTCGTAGTCCAGGGTCTGAGTCCAAATGAAGTCCCCAATCTTGAGGTTAATCTGATCAGGCAGACCTTTACTCATATCTATTTCTGCACAGATTCTTCCGAAGGTGTATATTCCTTTTTCCCCCCTCGAAGTGTCTATTGCAAGAAAACGGCCTAGAGTATTTCCAATCCCTTGGAAGACAGCGAAGTGCCATAGATGCGCTGGGAGGTTAGGAAGTCTGACCCAAATGGGAAGCTTGGTGATGACTGCAGTGGAGGGATCGAAATATGGGAACCAGGGGGTGAGGAATAAACCTGCTGTGCCCCAGAACCAAGGGCCATCTATAAAGGATTTTTGGTAGTCTTCGCTGAATGCAAACACTACAATGAAGAAGCCCTTTGAACAAAATAAAACCTTGCAGTTGTTGGTCCAGTTGGAGTGAATCCACTGGTAGAGATCTGCAGAGCATGGCCATAGTCCATTAAACCTACAAATGATGGCAAACTCTGCATACTTTTGGATTTGCTCATCCAGCATTGGATGCACAATTTCAATGGAGGGGATTTATTCCAGTTTGTCCACCAAAAAAGGCGTGGGAGCCTTGGTTGGTGGAGCTGGTGTCTTGTGTGTCTGAGCATGGACAGCGTCTTTATAGGAAAAAGCAGGAGCTGTAGATGATTGTCCAACTTCTCCCCCTCTCAGACGAAGGGTGAAAACAATAGATGCATTTTTGTTAATACTGTAAAAAGAGAGGGGGTAAGGTTCCTCAAGTTGTTTACCTTCATAGATAAGTCTTTGTAATGCAGATGGAATCCCCAGCCTCTGTTCAAGTGCTTGCTTGAGATCCTGCACTAGATCCGAGGAGCTCACCCATTGCATCAGGGTTTTGCCAGAAAGGAGCAGAAGATGGATCTGAAAAAAAACAGAGTGATCAGAAAACTTCAGCTTGCCTTTGCAAATTTGAGGGGAGAGCGAACAGGTACTCTATAGATTCAACATTTCCAAGTCTTTCTGCAGAGGGTAGGAACAAGTTGAAGAAAGAGGCGAACAGCCAAGGAAATGGGTATTATTTCCTGCCCATGAGGGCTTCCTTGCATTCCTTTCACGCAGATCCGGGCAACCCAAACGCCACTGGAAAGAATCTGAAATAGAGTCTTTGAGTTCCGAGTGAACATCTTCAGTGCCACATTCAATATCGGCAGGAAGAGTTTGGCTCAGCGGCGCATATTCTATAGCTGCTGTGAAGGCAGCCGTTCGCTTAGCAAAGTTGTCCACGGCAGTGTAATGTGCAGTGAGGTCCTCCTCTATGTTTGCGGCCGCTACAGAGATTTTGGAGGCAGTTTTCAAGTTTGGTGGCAAGATCCTGCTGAGGGCCGAAATTGGTGCTGTAGCAAATGTCTTAACGGCCTCCAAAGCAAGCCTGGGAGGTGTAGGCGCTGGGGGTGAAGCTTCAGCGACGGCGGCGACAGCAACCATTCGACTCCAAGCCCTAACGCTAGTCATATTTTTTTCTTCCAATTGCTTTCCTTTCCGTTTTTATGCTTGTTTTAAAAACACAAAAATAAAAAAATTGTTTTGGGATTGATTTGCATTATTTTTTCTTGATGAAATTAGTGCATTAGAGAATTTGTTATATTTTCTCCTAGTGATCAATTTTTTGCATTGTTGGAAGTGGATGGAAGCTCTTTCCTTACTTTAGTTAGGATTCACCGAATTGAAGATATTACATTATCATATTCGATTGCATTCAGTTTTGGTTCAGGTCATAACACCATTGGTTTCATATCTATTTACCCTTTTGAGTAATAACAGCCTAAATAACACAGCGCTTAATTAAAATTCATCTACTAATTTTTACATTTCTAGGGCTCTTTCCACCAATCTAGCTCAGGATTAGTGCTTTGGAATAGGTTTTAGTTAACTTTCCAAAGCAACTAAAACAAACAAGTAGATAAATCTTGCAGTAGGAAATAAATCCAATTGTAATTTGTATAATCTGGGAAGCTTCTCTTAAAGAAGTCAATCACGAGATCATGTCCGAACCTTTGAAACAATCAATTTTGTTTCATTGGGGAAGATAGAAGATTTTGCACACATAACAAATGGTAAACCTCGGATTAACCATTGTCGAGGAGCCTCGAGTCACTTGTCGGTAAACCTCGGATTGACCATGACGAGGAACCTTCAAGGGGATTGAGCTTTGTTACTCTGCCCTTGTGCGTGGGATCGGATCATAGACTGTTCCCCCAGTTATATTTGTTACTTTTGGTAACCTTAGTGTCCATAGACTTAAGATTATTTCCTAAGGTGACAGTGAAGGAAAGATCTCACTGTACCTGGAGCAGATGTCGACTAGACTCACTTGGACTCTCTGGGGGGTTCTCTTCACACGATATTTTGTGAGGAAACTTGTGCCAGTCTATTTCATTAAGCAGGTTGTCAGGGTAACTGTTCCAACTGCCCTTTCTGTATTAAATTCTACGATGTTGGATTTCATCACCAACTAGTGTTTTTAGTACGGGAAGTTACTGTTTGTGTGTGGTTTGACTCCTAGATTTGATAGCGCATGTTAATTTGTTTGTTTTTAATTTTAGAGACCATAGGTGTGAATTGTGAATTTTAATTGTTAGGTGTGAATTGTTAATAAAATTCACTGAAGTTGAATATAATGGCAACTGTTCCGGAATTTACCAACCAAGGAACCCCTCTTAACGAGATTCCTAATACTTTTCCTTGCTTTGGAAATGTTGGTCCTCCTTATATGGCTACATTGTCATTACCTGGATTTACAATAGGTTTACCGATATGGTTATTTTCAACTTCGTTGGCCCCAAACACTCCAATTGTTCCACCTCAACCGGATGCTTCAACTCAACAGAGTTCACCATCTCAACATCACCAACCTTCTATTGACCCTTTACCTTCTTCGCCTAATATTTCCTCCTCCATTTCTTCCTCTTCACTTGGTAAAAGCCTTGATGCTAGTAACTAGGTGGCTAAGAAGAAGAAGAAAGGGAAGAAGAAGAAGAAGAAGAAGCAATATAAGAAAGAAGTCAACCAACCAACCATGGTTGTAAGTGTTAGTTGTGTTGAGGAAACCTCCAACATGCATCGTAAACCAAAATACCATTGCAACCTTTGTAAGGGTGACCACTTCCTTATCAATTGTCCTAGTATTCTGAAGGTCTTGGAAGTATGGTCTGAAAAATCTCATCAACTTTCCATTGATCCATCAACTAGTGATAGTCAGGTTCTTGGAAAAAAGGGTAAAGTTAGGTTTCCTTGTAAGTTATGCAAAGGGAGTCATCAAACTCACATTTTCCCTCACATGGATGAAGCCTCAAAATTATTGGAAAACCTTACTATTCGACAGCAAGAATTTCCAACTGGTTACCATAAAATTTCTCCCAACCTACCGTCAACTGATGGAGTGATTGATCTAATTTCAAGTACAGTCGATCCCACTCTTCCATTGGAGAGTGAAACTCATATCACTCAGGTTGATGATCCATTAGTTGATCAAGTGATCAATTCTATTTCACATTCGATCGATCCCATTCTCCCTGTAGAGAGTGAGCTTCATACTACTCAAGTTCTTCTTGTTACATCAAATTATTCTACGCGAGGGGGCATTTCACCTATTTCTACATAACCCCCTCCAAATACTGAGGTCTTTTCCTTTGATTGGAATATACTGACAGAACCTCGTCTTCCTTCTTCTATCCCTTTCCAAATCATTTTCAAGGCTGGTGGTAGGGACATACACCGCACACAGGTAGATGAAGGTGCTTCTGTTAGTATTTTATCCTCAACTGCTTCGAAAGCTTTGGGTTCCCCTCAGCTTGTGCCTATTACGTAGAATCTGAAAGATTTTAACAGAAACATTAGTGAACCTTTATGGATCCTTCCTAAGTTCCCTATTACTTTGGAAGGTAAAACTGTCTGTTTTGATCTTATGGTAGTTCGAGGTCCCTTGGATTTCAATTTACTCCTTGGGCGAGACTATGTTTATGAAATGAAAGTTGTCGTATTGACACTCTTTCGCGTGATGTCTTTCCCTCACAATGAAAATATTGTGACTGTAGACCAACTTTCATTCCCTAGTCTTGATTCGACTACCAATAATCCGACATCCCTGAATGTTCCTCATATGCAAGTGGCATCTACCCCTCCACGGGTTAATTATGTAGCAACTAGTCCCATGTTTTCAATTACCAATGTAAGCGAGCTTCTCACTGTTTGCTCATATTCCTTTGAATTAGATCCGGTAATTGACATGGAAAACTATATGGGATTATTTGAATGCGATGTTATTATCCCTTTTGAGTCCCTTGACATGTGTTTTTTCCAAGGAATTGTTCTTCCATCTGATGAAGACCTATTGGAAGCCATGATCAAGGTGTGTCCATTGACATGTGTTTCTTCCAGTTGGAAGCCATGATCAGTCAATCCGAGGATATTTCCTTTTACTGTGTCGACCTCGTTAAAAAATGAATCAGTGGCCCAAGGAGAGTTTCTTTTACTGTGTCAACCTCGTTAAAAAATGAATCAGTCGGCGATGAGGACAGTTCTTTTCCTGTGTCAACCTCATTAAAAAATGAATCAGTAGGTAGATCATTGAGAGCATAGTTCCTTTTCTTGTGTCAAGCTCATTTAAAAAATGAAACAAGCTTCCATGAGGACAGTTCTTTTCCTGTGTCAACCTCATTAAAAAATGAATCAGTAGGTAGATTGTAGAGAGTAGTTTGATATATTAGAGATAAGTAGTTTATGAGGATAGTTCCTATTACTGAGTCAACCTCGTTAAAAAATGAATCAAGTATGAGGAAAGTTATTTTCTTGTGTCAATCTCATTAAAAAATGAATCAGTAAGTAGATTAATAGATTAGAAATAAGTAGTTTATGAGGATGGTTCCTGTTACGGAGTCAACCTTGTTAAAAAATGAATCAGGTATGAGGATAGTTCCTTTTACTATTTCAACCTCGTTAAAAAATGAATCATTTGGTCCGAGGATAGTTCCTTTTACTGTTTCAACCTCATTAAAAAATGAATCAGTGGTCCGAGGATAGTTCCTTTTACTATGTCAACCTCGTTAAAAAATGAATCAGTGGTCCGAGGAAAGTTCCTTTTACTTTGTCAGCCTCATTAAAAAATGAATCAGTGAGTTTGAGGATAGTTCCTTTTATTGAGTCAACCTCATTAAAAAATGAATCAGGTATGAGGACAATTCTTTTCCTATGTCAACCTTGTTAAAAAATGAATTAGCTAGTAAGAGGATAGTTCCTTTTATTGAGTCAACCTCATTAAAAAATGAATCAGGTATGAGGACAGTTCTTTTCTTGTGTCAACCTCATTAAAAAATGAATAAGTAGGTTATATAGGTAGATTGTAGAGAGTAGATATGAGGAAAGTTCCTTTTATTGTGTCAACCTCGTTAAAAAATGAAACACGTTGTCATGAGCATGGTTCTTTTCTTGTGTCAAGCTCATTAAAAAATGAAACAAATCCTCCCCTAATTGAGTCGAGTCTTTGAATAGATCTCTTAAATGTTAAGTCATATATTTAGGTTAGTCATTTCAATTTTCTTACAGTTTTAGGTCGGGTCTTTCATATGATCTCGTAAATGAACCTTCATTCCATCCAGCTGTTAATTACTAGTAGTGTACTTAGTTGAATGAAATGAAGCTGGGGAAGCATGCACTTTAGTAGTTACGCTTAGGGGGCATCAAGCACAGTTTTCTCTCTATTTCAAGCTTGTGCAAAAATGAAACCACTCTGAAGCATATTTTTTCTCTGTTTCAAGCTTTTGTAAAAATGAAACCTATCTTGAGTCAATTTCGGTTATTTTCAAGACTCATTAAACTCATGAAAATCCAGAGATTATTTTGCTATCTTTCATTCTCGTAAAACACATGAAAATGTTGAGTTCTTTCTGTCTTTTCCTACTCGTAAATTAAATTGAAATTCGGCCAGAGGAGTACATTTTTATCCCTTTTTCGAACTCATTAAAATTACGAAAAAGCGAAACCTTGGAGTCCTATTTTAAGCCCTTTTCATACTCTCTAAACATGAAAATATTACCGAGAACTTGATTATTCGAACTTGTTAAAGTAAATGAATGATCGTCCCTTCAGTATAAGTTTACCCCTTTTACGAACTGAAATGGACTATTTACGAAAAAGGTATACATTGACTAATTACGGTCCATAGAGTTCTCTCCCGTATTATTTTATCCTTTTTCGGGCTCGAGAGACTAAATTTACGAAAAATTACACCCATGGATTTTTCTTAAGTTTTTTCTTCTGACTCCCTAAAATTGAAAAGCACCGAGCTTCTCCTATACTGGACTCGTTAAAATTTAACAGTAAAGGACCTGTTCAATTTCAAACAGGAACGGACCACTCCTTCTTAGGGTTCAAATTTTAAACTAAGTTGGACTCATCCAAAGGATGAGCTTATAAACAAGAAAATGTTATTCTCCTCAAGCTTGTCAAAAATAAAGAGGTACTTGCCAAAAATGGTAGGGGAAAAGAGAGAAAAATGGACTTGTTTGTTGTGTTTTGATTTTTTGAAAATTGTTCACCACTCTTGAACACGACACTTTTTTTCACCTGGGTTGGGAAATCCTTTGCCTAATAGTTAATCAAACCACATTGAAAGTCTTCAGCCGGTTTCTGGGTATTAGCTTTGGGTCAATTGTCACCAAGCCATATGCAGTGTCGTTATGTGTTCAAGAGGACAGTTCAAACAAACCATTCATCTGCAAAATATTTGTCTTCCATTTTGACCATCCCTGAGTTAGTCCTTGCAAATACATTTCTCCAAAACATGATCTATGATTTCGTGTTGTGGGCTTGCCTTTAACAGATCACTTTCTATCGACGACAACTCATTATCTAGGAAGTTGATCTAGAAATCGTCAATACCTTGAAATATGCATGCCTCAATGGCAGGTTTCTCGCCTTTGATGACAGGTTTCATCATTGACCTTCGATCGAATGATTCTGTGACATGTTCGAATTCTACTTTATCATTTACATTTGTGGATTTGACTGAGTACCTATATTTAATAAATTACCTGCGTTACTCACACTTGTTAACAATTTACATCATTGATCGGGTAATCAAGTGGTTTCTACCATGTTCACTTCAACATTATTTTATTCATGCTGGATAATCATACCAGTTCGAGATGCGGAAATCAAGACCCTGGATCTAGTTTCTACCATCCAGGCTGCGAGGAATTTTGTTATCAATTATATAGTGGACTATTTATAAATAGATGGATGCGTCCATGCTGTGTCTACATATGTCTATACTGTTGATGTATTGAAAATCATTCCTGTATCAGAATAGTTTAGATTAGTTTCTAGTTAGTTTGATCTAAGTATGGGAATGCCTACCTCAGCGATGATATGTTTACATATATATATTTTTCATTGAATTTTTTTATAGGTTCCAACTGGGGTTTCCACAGGATGATCCTTGAAATGATAAAGTACTGCACTCTTCATATATGACAGACTTCAGTTTCATCTATTCCAGAATTTGCACTTTAGGGGGCAATATGTTACACTAAAAATTGTCATCTTGACATTCTACTATGTGTATGAGCTCATTATTACTCATACTTCTCCCTTTGCAAGTCTAACATATCATTTCCTCATATCAAGCCTTGAAAATCAGAGAAAAGTTCCTAAAAATCTCCTAAACTTTGGTGTCACACTTTCTCTCTATCTTGCCTATGGTCCCGCACCTAATGTTTAGCTCTCTTGCGTACTTGAATGCACTTTATCTGTGTTAAAGGTGCAGACCCCTGTAAGATCAAAAAGGCGCAAGTAAATTCCAAAAAGCTCAATAAAAGCAAATTCTGGAAGCTTCTAGAATGGATCTTGTGGTGGCAGAACCGCTCTTGTGAGGTGCATGAATCCCTTACCTTATGGAGCTAACCCCTTGATGTGAGGAGCTTATCTCAATATGATTTTATCCTCATGAACAAACCTCCTTTTCCACTATAAAAAGAGGTGATTGTAAGAATGCAAAGGGAGGTCAAGCTTAAGAAGATTTGAGGTTAAGTGCTGTTGAGATTTAGACTCAGTTGACTAAGACTTTTGTGAGGAGAGATTACATACCTCTACTTGTCTTGGTTGGAAGGGTGCAGAGCTTATCAAAGTAGAGGAGACTCCTGCTTCAGACCCTGGGAAGGCCTGTACAACATCAAGGCTCAAGTTGTAAGGTTTTCCTTCTTTTGAAATTAATACAAATATACTCATTTTTCTCTATAAGCTGTTGGTTCATGGTTTATTTCATAGATTCCTTGATCACTATGATAAGCATGGTTTATGATGATTTCTATACAAGTGCTATGTAATATTTTTCTTGTTTGTGACTGTAGGTTTACGAGGAAAACTCCCTCAAGTGCGCGAGGGACAACAACGACTTCAAACAAGCACTGGACAAACGGTAAGTCTTAACACCTCCATAGATATTTTCATAGATCATATATTCTTAGAGAAATATTAGTTTATTTGGTTGTTTGTTGCTAGATACTTTTAGTACTAGGGAGATCGGTCTTGTCTGCAAGATGGATTAATCCTTCAACACTCTGTTTACCAAATCATCTGCATCGTTGGAAAGCTCTCACTGAACCCTCAAATGGGTATCTATTAGTTTTTAGTGATTTGATACTTCACTGAGACACATTTTTCCCATGAAGCACCACTTCACCCTTCCTCAAAATCAAATTTCCTCACTTGCAACACTCGTACTGGGGGCACCATGTTGCCTCCATACTTGTCCACGCTCGTGTTGATTTTCATCGTGAGTTACCATCTTGTACTCATGTCTTTATGGTCCCCATTGGACCATTTTCTTGTGTGGCAGCACCATCGAGTCACCCTTGTTTAGAGCATCCAAGTTGAGTCATCATTACTTTCATGGAGTCTATCCTGAGTCGCTTCACACCCCGCTATAGTTCTCCATCCTTCATTTCTTGGTCTCTCTCTTGTGTCACTCATTATGGCCTTCAGTCCCTCTATCCCCTATCCCCGATGATATTTTGTCAGTTGCTACCAGGTCATTCATGTTTTTTATTCTCTAACAATGGAAGTCGTCCATTCGCTACTCATTTCCCCCCATTTCATCATCACCATTGGTGTCAGTTTGTCAGTCACTCTACTATTTTCTCTCCTGCCTTAGTTGAGGATCCTTTATTACCTCACCTATGGTAGACCTCCTTCTGTCGACATCAGCTCATCCATTCCAGAAGACAGGTCCAGAGAGTGGTGTACCTTGGTTCCAGCTTCCACTCTTGTTCAGTGCCTCAGATCAGGAAAAGGGACTCCTCATAGCCCTTTGACATGATTTTTTCTCAGCTTCAAATCCTTTTCAGCATGATCGATATCCGTATACTCGATGGTCCAGTGATGTAGCAGCTGACATCGGTGATTCCCGGGTGTGTGTGAGATGTCTCAGCCCTCATGAGGAGGTGGCCCTACAAGTATCACCCGACACACTTGGATGACCTCTTCATTACAGCCTTTGATGCAGCTCCTTACATTTGATGATGTTGGCCTCAGCCGCTTGCAGTACCCTTTTGTTTGCATGTATCAGCCAGATTTTTAGAGCCCTTTCCTGTTTTCGGGGCATCTGGGTTGTATTTATATCTCATGTACTCAGATATTATTATACAAGTCATGGATGTTATCATAGGCACGATATGTATGTGGGATTCATTATCGTGTTATTTATCTGGCTCATGTTTATACCAGCATTATGTCATCTCGTGGTTTTCTGGATGCCTTACTGTTTGTACTATTGCCTCTACGGGCATAGGTATGCCTCCCCCGCCACCTATAGTAGGTAATCACTGATCAAAATGACTTGTCGCACCTGCAAGTCACTTCCTCAGGGTCTAGTTCTTTCAGCACTTTGGTCTACCTTACAATCCTCTCTCTTTGACTTCCCCATTGTTGTCTAGTGATTGAGTTCTTACAACGTACTTCGGTCATATGATTAGCCCCTAATGCTCGCACGCTGGAGTGAAATCTTTTACACCATTTTTTGGTCATCTAATCCATTATTATTAGATGGACACAAGTACAACAAGTAAGACTATTCTTACCCCAAGTAAAATCACATTCACTATGAAAAATAACTTAGTAAACCACCTTTATTAAGTTGTTTATGGTCGTTTATGGTTATTTGAGTCCTTTACTTTGAAGAATGAAAATACTTTTTCCTATGAAATTTTCATTAGAACTTTGATGGAAAGATTTGGTAGGAAGAATTATGAAACACATGTGGAGGAAACAAACACATCTAAACAAACAAAACCCTTGCATGTGATGGAAGAAACCTTAGACTCAAAATCACTTTGGAGGACCATGAAGGAGGCTGATATCTTGCATGATACTTTGTTGGAGGCAAGACCTTCATCTTGTATTTTGGCACAAGGAGGCAAAGAGATCCCTTTTCCAAAAGAGGATCCAATCATTGGAGGGTTGCCCACTCATGTTGAGGAGGCTAAGGGAAACAACGCTATCATTTCTAGAGTTGATCTAGCACCTCATGCATAGGGTGGAGGAGCTCTTTCTCCCACTAGAGGGATTCTTGCATATTTTCAAGGAAGTCCCCAGGATCTCATACATGGAGGTCCAAGCACAATCAGTGAGCAGCATGATTGTGCAACATTGCAGCTGGAAGGAGGAGGAGGGGAGGACGAGCAACATCATGTGATGAGAGGAACACATCCTTCCCTATTTCATATAGCTAGTGCAAAGAGGAGGCAAACTATATTGCGTTGTGAGAGAAAGGGCAAGGTTGCCCAACCATATGTACAGTCCACTCTTGACATTGATGTCTCACTACATAGAGGCATTCCACCAGGGAAGCCAACAGATCTATCATTGATGAAAGACATATTGTCTTTGGATTCATTGCTCTTGGATTTTGGAGAGGTGAAGAGTTTGGAGGAGAAATTTGGTATGGGGGATTTCAAAGTAGTAGGTAGCAGTAGGAAGAGAGCTTCACATGCCAAATCACCAGTGTTTTCTCTTAGGAGGATTGATCCTTATTGAACATCTCAACTCTTAGTAGAGTACTCCAAGGATCTTGTTGCATGCATGATTCTTGATGACCCAGATGGAGATGATAGATACATGGTGGATGATGTGGTCATCTATTCCTATGGTAGGATCTTCTTTACTAGATCTTCTAGTCTCAGGGAGAAGTTGCTGCATGGAGCACATGAGAAATTCTTTTCCATGCATTTTGATGCATACCTTACCTTGGCAGAGGAGTTCATTTGGGAGGGCATTCAGCAAGACATATTTCAGCATATGGAGAGATGCATAGCCCAGATGATGATAGTGAGGATGTCACAGCCACCTTCCTACTCATTGGGATTAAGGGAGCATTTTCAGTTGAGCCATTTCAGCTCAAGGTCTCAAGTATATGACAGAGAAGGTATCATTTCACATTATGTTTTGTACTTATTTCCTTTATATGAGTAGCATGGTGTATCAAGAAGGATTATCTCTTCTTGCATATGGTATGATGATGTACTTGTAACTACTTGTAGCATTGGTTTTGGATATCATTTTGGTGGTTTGTGAGGGAAGCCACATGATTCTTGGTGTGCACCATTGACACCCTTTTGTAATTCCATGTCTATATCTTGTAAAATGATTCTGGCAGCAAAAAAGTGGTTGGAAAAACACTTGTTTTTGTTTGATTTGATGCAGGCAAGGAATGCGCTGCACTGGTTCCTTGTATGGGACCTTGATCCACTTTTTAGTTGTCATGTGACAACTTGTTTCAATTGGCTTTTGCTTCCATGTATTGCTAGTATCTCTATATTCATGGGAAGATTTGATTGGAGAGTGGGCTTGAGATTGAGGATGCCCATTGGGGGCATGATTCTTCCCACTATACATGTTGTACATTTCAGGAGGAACCATGGGCTAACCATGAATGCCACATTACATTTCTTTTCTTCTTGTGGAAGGGACCACTTAAAGAACTTGAGGAGGCACTCCATGGATCATGAGAAGATGGAGGAGTTAGCACAGTCAACTCTTTTCCCTTTAAGGAAGATTGGAGAATCATCTATGAGCCACTCCATTTATATGAGAAAAACATATGGTTAGAGTATTGTTGACTTGCATAGTTATTTTTCTATATATATGCATCTCTTAACCATATATTTGCAGGGATTTTCTCAAAGGAGGGATATTCTTCCTTCTAGATTTGGTGGTCTACATAAGGCCATTATGGATGATCACATAGTATGTGGACATGGGGAGGGGATTTATCATAGATAATATACTCACATTGCACATTACATCATTCACTTTCTCCAGACTTGTGAAGATATTGGGGCAGCAAGAAAATGGTGGGGAGGCCACCCATCATTTTATTTTCTATGGTAGTGGAGAGTCAAACTGCGTTGGCTACATTTGAGGGACCACTGCCCTTCTCCCTTACTTCACATGGCAGCCAACATGATTCTCCTTATGGTTCCCTTAGTTGATATTTCTAGAGCTTTTCTTGGTAGCATGATTGGAGGAGAGACACATTGGGTGAATGTGTCCTTCGAGGGAGAAAACTACCACACTCTTTCCACTACATGTTCTAAAGGGAGCATGGGCGATGGTAGGGCCACTACAACAGCACCTTTATTTCCTTATGAGGTGAGCCATATGATGAATTTGATGCCATATGATGATGAATTCAAGCTCATCACATATGAGATGATTTGGGCCAACATGTTTTATAACGTTGAAGGAGAGATTCTTAGAGGATTAATCTCCATCTTGACATTTGAGGGCAATGTCATTGCAAACCGGGATCAGCATACACTCTATAATTATCCTAAGTGGAGAGGAGGATAGCATGGGGTAGGCTATTTTGTCTACTAGGATCAGATTTTTAGCCTACCTACATTGCCGGAGCCAGAGGTGGAAGATGACTTTTGGGAGTTGCCATGTTGGGAGGTAACTCATTTTACATGGATGATTGCTTGGGGGATGGAGGATCCACATGAGGAAGATGTTCCTAAACACATCATATACTCCATGCCTTTATAGGAGGATTTCCAGTTCTATCCTTACAGTTGCTTGAGGACAAGCAACATTTGGGAGGGGAGGACTGTAATATTCCAAAATTTTCCTACAATAAATTGGAATATTAATTTTTGTTGATTTCACCTAGGAGGAGAATAAATGGGTAAGGAGGTCCATGCAAAATGATAATCTTAATAAAATCCCTCATAGTATGAATGGGTATAATCTTTGGAGCTGGTTTTCACACCCTCATGTGTGAACAAGGTCATTTGCAAGTGGACAAGGTCAAGTTTGACCAAGTCAACAACGCTGGGATAAGAGGTGGAGAACTCTTAGAGAAACAATGCAGTATGAATGGGAAGAGGCTTATTTGGTGGAGGAAACCCTAAGAATAGTGGGACCCATGGAGAGGGGCTTTCACTTGTTTAAAAGGAGGACAAGGAAGCCATTGTTTCTCATGGTATGGATTATTGATCTCATTGTCTATTTAGACATTGTACATTCTTTGCTGTTTAGCAAGAGTTGCTGGGGGGATTCCTATTTAGGATTCCTTCTCCTTCTTGAGAGGAATATTGAGGGATTTTTCTTCATTATCCACATTTCTTGGCTCAAGGCCAAAGCTACTCCTTTCAATTATTGCATTCTTTCTTCTCAAATATAACGCAGTATTGCTGGGTGTTGCAGTGGAGGACCTCAACACCATTTTCAGAGCTGATTTTCAAAGGAAGGAGTCTCAATTCCTTTGGGAAGCTGGTGATGAAGGTTTCAACACTTATTTCAGATCTTGGCATCAGGACAAATCATTCCCATGCCCCTACAATGCATTTTTCTTTAGAGACTGCATTATTTTTGGTGAGCAATAGCTGTGGGGCTTTGCAGATATGTTTGGAGGGTGAGATCTTAGGTGAGAGGATCAACCTTTCACTCTAGAGATCCATTGGAGGAGATCTTGTCATTTATTGTAGAATCTCCAGTCTTCTCCACTTATTTCCAGTTCTTGAGTTGCTGTTGCCACCCATCAACTCTGGCATTTTGCAGATTTTGTGTATCATAGCCAATCCTTCCAAGATTGACTTGAGGTAGTCTTTGGGAGCTGAGATCTTCACTCCCAATGTTGTATTGGGCCATATATTGATATATCCATGTATTTGACATATGTTGCATGTATTTTCTCTTATAAAACTTTTCTGTCATAGCTTGGACACATTTTTGTAGTAGTGGTTTCATCATGATTTATGTACTTGTCTCTTGAGGCTGAGTATTCCTTATCTTGAGTAGCATTTTCCTCAAGATCTTGTATTAAATTATTGCTGCTATTTCTTAATAAGATAGCTATGGATTTATCTCATGTTTATATGAGTTGAGTGTTGCTACTACTCCATTGTTGTGTTTGCATATTGTTGGGTCTCCAACTTTAGAATATCTTGAGATATTCTCATTGTTGTAGAAATTTCCTAATTTTGAAAATTACAAGTTATAAGGATTAGGGTTTGTTTGTTTGTTTGGATGGTTGGGAAGGTTGTCAATAAGAATAGATAGAGTGAGAGAGGTTTAAGCTATTGGGTTATGGAGCCTAAAAATGGACTTGAAGATTTTAACAATAGATCAAGGGTGTATCATAGGGCAAGTCTAAGAAGGTCAAATGGATCTAAAAGCTTATGTGCATGAAGTGAGAATTAAATTGTGATTATAGTAGGTGCAAAAGGGTAGTTAATATTCCTTTGACAAATACCTTAAGAAGAATGGCCTTTAATATTACTAAGCATGAAGAAATAATCAAAGACAAGGCATACCAATACCTTATTTGACTAAACCTTAGAAAGTAAGCATTAAGACAACAATTCAGTGAACTACAGAAGGCAAGAAACTTGTAAGTCTTCTAGTGATTTCACCTTCAAGCTAAGAAAACATTTAAGATAAACACATAGCTGAGATCAATGAATATGGAACTCCTAATTTCATTAATAAAACTACAAATACCTCCAAAGAAACCATTTAAGATGAGAAAAAGGGCATGGAAAATCATAAACCTCTTTAGCTAAACCTAATCAACATGAAAGCAAAATACCTTAAAAACAATGTTTAAGTAATATCAAAGAGTAGGGCTAACCATAAAGCTACTTTGACATTTTCTTCATTGAATCATTCTTAAGGTAAAAAAAATAAGTGGGACTAGAGAGCATTGAAGAATTCTCTAATCTGACCTAGCAGAGGAAAAAATAGAAGAAGTAGAGAACAAACAGAGCTAAGGTACCTCTAAACAACATTTATTAGCCTAAAATTTATGTCCTAATGCAATAGAAAGATGAGACAAAATGATAACATAAGAAAACAAGTAATGAATAAGGAACACATCACCATTAACTATGTTCATGAATCCTGCAAGTGAGCCTTCTCCATTGTCAAGCAAGTCAAGCCATCCACAAAAACCAAAGCCAATTTCTCTCGAATCTCAAATCTATGAGTTTCTTCTTAATAATAATCCAACATGTACAATGAGGCCTCAATCTTGTATTTAACAAGAAAGGAGGACCAAAACCCTAACTAGGGTTTCCAAAATGTCATAAATACATCATAATTGCTAAATTTGTCCATTAAGACAATGTAAGGCCCAAGGCACAAAATATCTAAGGTAATAAATAAAAAGTAACTTCTAACACCTAAATTTGGAAAAAAATAACTTTGAGGCTCTTCAATAACTCCGAAATATCTTCAAGTGTGTTTTGTTGACTTTGCAGGCAAGGGCACAACATTGAAGTCCAAAGGCGCAGTGCCTGCACCGGAAAAATAGGTCATGTTGTAGCTAAGTTTTAAAGGCTTTCCCGGTGTCCGAATGAGCTCCATGATAGCTCATTGGAAAGCATGTCAAGTATACTTTCCAAAAAACCTTTAGTTTTTCATTTGGTGTCTATTTTCCTGCCCAAAAAATAAAACTCCCAAGACTTCTCAGGGCAAGTGCCAACTTTGAAAATAGGGCAGAATGGTGAATTATTGCATGTTTTTTACCCTTTTAGAGGACCAAATATGATCCAAATGATTTGAAATTTTGTGTGTGTGATGTACTTGGGAATATGAACCCAAAAATTTAAACTAATCCTCAAGAAATTTCCCCAAAAAAGAGCACAGTTCCAAGGGCACTGCGCTCTTAACACTTTAAATCAGTCAAAAACCAAAATTTCCAAAAACTTGCCGAAATTTGAAATTGTCTTCCTCATGGTGTTTGGGATGCCTATAGGGAAGCATAAACAAGGATTTCAAGGTTTAATTTTCTTTTTTCCTCCTTGAGGGCTTGAATTTTATCAATGGCTCTTTTGAGCTTGGCCCTTGCAATTTGGTTTCTTAACGCATAATGCTTGGTCATCTTCTTCTGAAGGCCAAGGTCCTTTTGTGTCTTTTCCAATAGACCCTCCAAGTACATAATAGCCCTCTCAATCCAAGGCTCCTGATCATAGTCAATCTCCATGGAAAGCAACTCACTTGAAGTGAGCTACTCTATGAAGGCTACCTCTTGCTCTCTCTCCTTGGCTAAGGCCTTTTTTAAACCAATTGTTCTTGGCCTCCTCTTAGGAAGTTGTTCTTCCTCTTCATCAGTGTATCCATATCTATCTAAGGCCTCATCTAGCTTGGCCTTGCCTTTTGCAGGCTCTTTCTAAGTTCTGATAGCTCTGATCTCATAAATGGCCTTTTGTGCCTCTAGCTGCTTGTTTTCAATCTCATAATAATGGACATTCCTAGCTCTACCTAGATTGGCTTGCAAATATTTAATTTGGGCATATTTACCTTTGAGAAACATGCTTGAGATCCTTGCCTCATTCTCATCATCACTTCCAACATGAATAAGCTCACATTCTTGCTCAGTCTCATGTTTATCTTCTTTTTATTCCTCCATGACTTTTTCTTTGCCTTTTTCAAGCTGCTTAGTTGAAGTAGAAGGCATGGCCCCTTGCCTCTTGAGGGCAGCAAACACATGCCTACTTCCCCTTTGGTAAGTTAAAGGAAAAGGTTCAATTTTGATCATTTCTTGCCTTCACTAGTGGTTCCATCATGACTGTCATCATCATCGGTATCCTCACTATCCTTATGGCTCTCATCAGCATTGTTGTTTTCTGTCTCTTTTTCCTCATTTGATCCACTAATTTGTTGTATTTTTGACATATTGCCATCATCATCATTCTTGATTTGATGGCTGCTATCATCTGTCTCCATTCTCTCATCCTCACCACTGATATCCTTGTTGTCATTATCTATAATATCCCAAAATTGGGATTGCATAGCAAGGCTACTGAAATAATGCACCCATGGGAAATATATGCACATAAATGAGTTTTCAGCCCTTGGATCCCTTAGATCAGTAGATCTAGAGTCTAGATCCAAAAGGGGAGAAAAAAAAATCAAACTAGGTGTGGTAAATAGATCTCCCACCACCTAGTCTAGCTGAAAATCACCATACAAGAGGGGCTGCAGTTATGCACAACAAACTGCTTTAGAAATAATTCAGTCTTGGAAAGCATGAGCAGGAGGCCATCAAATAAGATCAAATTTTGAATATACATTATAAAATCAGATTTAAAATGATGCTCTTACATTATACAGTAGAATACAGAAGACAACAGAGAAGGAAATCTTCAGAAAAGAAGGTTGCAACATATGTATAAACTGCAAAATGGCTTAACAACGTTATTTTATGGAGCTGCAGCAAATGAATGTTACACTTCAGATCTAGAGCATATATGTGTACAAAATATCAGATCCATTTTAGATCTATACACTAGAAAGGCTCTATTACAAGACCCCCTTGGGGTTTTGACCAAATCATGCCATACAAAGAGTAGATCTGAGTTTCAAGTAGCAGATCTGCAATATTATTCAAAAATTTCTAAAGATGAATTTACATTAAAACAGATCAGATCTATACATAACATGGATCATAAATCTAATCCATGGATCACCAAAGTAAAAGACAAAGCCCAGCACCATATATCTCTCATAAAAAATGGGATCAAAACAACCTACAAAACCTCCACTGAAAATAACGCAGTCTCTCAAGGGAAACTGCATTGTAGCTTGAATAATTGGGTTGGCCTGATGCCAAGATAAGATTCTAAATCTCAAACAACTGATGCACTCTTCCAAGAGGTTAAAATACATAGTCACTTAGAAGAGGCACCAATACAAGCTAGATCTGAATAAATCTAGTGTTCCACTTGCTGCAACCTACAAAAGCAACCAAACCCTCACTAGATCTGCATTATAGTTGGAAGTAAAGCTTGGAAAAATGCCTGATAGTGGATGAAATCAGCAAGACTCCTCCAAAAATCCACAATGGAAGATGTGAAATCCCTACATAGGAACTCCAAGTGCTAAGCATCACTATTCTCCACTAAACAACAGAGAATGGTATTTGTCTAAACAGACAAGATACTCAAAAATATAGACAATCAACAACCTTCTCTTGCTGCCTTCCCCTTCCTTTTATAAGATGAAAGCCTTTGCAAACCCTAAACCACCTTGATGAGATAGATTCTTTCACCTAAGGGGCCTCCTTCTAGAACTGCGCTGTCCCTTCATGAGGTACATTGTATATAGATAGCGATGTAGATTTGGTCAAGGTTGACCCAATCTCATAGCTCAAACCCCTTTCACACTTGCAAGTGATTTGTTTACATGGCTGAGATTTTTCCATGTTCATATGGGCATTTATTTATTCATTCTTTTTATGAGTTTTACATGTCCTCCTTTATTCATTTATTCATGCAACAGAAAATGAGACAAAATTGCATATTCCTCTTAGCTTAGGCTAAGTAGGAATATTACAGTCCACCCCTCCAAAATGTTGCTTGTCCTCAAGAAACTGATAGGGTGGGAGCTGTAGTCCTTCCCCTCCCTCATAGATGACACCATCAATGATCAAATCCTCATCATAAGCCAAGTGTTCATCAAGCCGATAAATCATGAATTGTTCCTCCAGGGTCAACATAAGATGTGCATAGTCCATACCACCAGGAGTGAAAAATTCAACAGAAATAAGCATGGTTGGAGAAATTCTCCATCTAAAATATGTAGCATGAGGAATAGGGATAAGTTCCATTCCATGTGGTACATACAAACTTCCCATCATCCCTCCATATAATCCCAAAAATAGTAAAACTGTATCATCCAAGTATGGAAGCAAGACTACATATATGCAAACAGAAATCTGAGCTTGAGGAGGTGGGTCAAAATCCCACATGTGATGCCAGCGTAGTGCATCCCCTGCTTGCATTATATTAAGGTGTGGCAAGTGGAATTCCCACCACACATTTGTTGCATGAGTCATCTTAACATGGCTGAAGGTGTTAGATATGTTTGGTGCCTTTGGAAAGCACCCATCTGGAAAGAAATCTCCCTTTTCACAACAAGGGAGTGGCCAAGTTCAAAATTTCTATTGGCCCACCAAAAGCCATGAGATCCACATGATCTCTCACTCCCTTTAGGAATCATATCCTACAAAAACATGGTAAAATAATGTGAAAAATCAGAAAATAAAGTTTTCTTTACATGATCATATCTTTTACCATCAAAGTTCCTCATAGACATGGAGTTGTGCATGGGCATTCCCCTTCTCTCAAAATAAGGAAGAAATGGCTAAAATGACTCTTGCATAGAGTCCATTGGCTGCCCCAACTCCACACTGCTCATGCACTCTTGAAAGTGCTGATGTAGTTCCTCTCTTAAGCCTTCCCATTCAAAGCTCCTCATGATCAGGGTATAGATCTTCATTAAATGCATATGGCTGAGAAATAATTCCTTGTGTGCCCCTTGTAGTATCTTCTTCTTGAGCTTGGAGGCTCTAGCCAAGAATATCCTACCATGATGATATATCACTCCCCCTTGGACTAAGTAGCCCTCTTCTTGCTGCATTTCATCTAGGATCATACCTGTGTGGAGATCTTTGGAATACTCTACAAGTAGTTGAGATTTCCAATACAGATCCACATTGTTCAACAATGACAGCACTGATGGTACATCCATGGAAGTGCCTGTCATGTTGCTGGTATCTTCTTTGACATATCTCATGCCAAATTTGTGTGTTGGAAGGTTGATCCTCCCATTATTACCCTCCCACAACGCAGATCCAGGAAAAAGGGAGGGTGATAGTGATGCAAGGAGAAGATTCCCTTCACTCTTGAGTTATCCCAAACCCTCCAACGTTGTAGCATGGTCTCCCATTGCTCCAATCCCTCCTGGATCTAGATTTTGAGCAGTGCTTTGTAAGGCCTCCCCCACAAGATCTAAATCTGGTGGCCTCCTAGGTGGTTTTCCACTAGATAGGAATGTCCCTTACAGAATTATCATGAACATTAGAGAAGGGACTGTGAGATCCTTGCTTACACTGTGCAAATCCATCTATGTTGTTTGTGTGGAAGTGCTAGGTGAGGGATAAGTGTGCATGCCTTGGATCATTTGGGGTTTACCACTCTTCATGTCCACCCACTCCATCTGCAAATTTTTCCAATCAGTGGTGACTTTCCCCAATGTAATCAACCATTGGACACCCAAAATGATATTGGTGTCTGGTATGTCAACTACAAAAAAGTGATCCACCAAAGTGTAGGACCACATAGTGACTGAGAGTGATGGGACATATTGCATGCATTGCATTGTCCTATCTCCTTGGACCAAAACAGAGAATCCCTCAAAAGTATGAGTGGGGATTTCTCTCCTCTGCACAAGATGAGCATCAATAAAGTTGTGGGTTGCCCCACTATCAATTAGTACATATACCCTTTGATGCATGATTGAACCTTGTACTCTTAGGGTCAAGTACTTAGGTACTCCTCTCAAAAATGCGAGAGTCCCACCTATTGGAGAAAAGGTTCCATCCCCATCTCCAGATGGTGTTGGATCTCCCTCAACATTATCAGCACTGTGACCCCTTCTTGGTTCATCATCTTCATCTTCCTCCTCAAAATCTGAGAAGACTTCTATGTAGTGTGCTTTCCTAGCATTACATCTATGTCCAGGTGCCCATGACTCTTCACAAGTGAAACATAGTCTCTTCTTTCTCAACTCCCTCCTGAATTCAATATCAAGAGGCTTCTTGAATGAGCTCTCCTTGGAAGGAGCAGATTTTTCTTCCTTCCCTTTAGAAATGTGATAGAAATGTGAGGGGCCTTTCTCTGGAAGGTTGCCTTTGTTTTTGGAAAGTCATCTTGGAGATCTCTAGCCCTCTCAATGGCATCATGAAAAGTGATGGGCTTGGTGGATTTAACCAACCCATGAAAATTTTCATCCAAGAGATTGATGAACATGTACACCATCATTGTTGCAGACAGATCAGGAACCATAACAGGTAATCTCATAAACTTAGAGATATAAGTTTCTTCATTCCCCGATTTCTTTCACTTTGCAAGGCTCATGAAAGGTGTTTCTGGATCCTTTCTGTCAAACCTCTCCACCAGTCTTCTAGTGAATTCAGAATAGGAAGTCACATTGGCATGGCCCAATGTAGACAACCCATGGAACCACCAATTGTGTGCTTCACCTTCAAAGTGCAACGCTGCAACCTTGATGGCTTCAATCTTGGCGAATTTGTTCAATTGAAAGTAGATGTCCATATTTTCTACCCATGCCTTGGCAGAAATGTTGGATGATCCATCAAACTTGGTCAAAAATAATCTTCCCATAGAGTGATGTATATCATGATTATGGAAGAACCCACCATCTATATACTGATGCCTTGGTCTTATTTTTTCCTTGAGGTGACAAAACTCTTGGAAACTCAAGTGGTCCTTGAATCTTTGATTTTGACATTCATATTCCACAAATTAGTCTTCAAGGAATTCTTTCTCTTGTGGTCATTCATTCTCCACAGCCAAGAAGGTAGGCATAGTGGAGCATTGTGGAGCTTGTGGCTGGTTCACTGGTTGACCAGTCCAGTGGTGAGACATGCAGAGCTCTCCCCAGGATGAAATATCCCAGGATATTCCCTCATTATGTCCATCCTAATCTCTTTGATCTCTCTAGCAATATCTTGCATGGCCACCAAAAGAGTTCTTGAAAATTGTTCTCCTTCTTTATCACTTGCAGTTTCAGGGGCTTTACCCTTTTCTTGATCATCAGTGGTGTAATCAAACTTCTTGTGACTTATATTCTGATACCTCTTCTCTCTCTCAGCAAGAGGATCATATTCTTCTAAATGCAACATGGCTGTGGTTCTCCAATGAAAGCATAGGCTGTGCCAAGAAAGGAGCTCTGATACCACTATAATATGCCAAAATTGGGATTACACAACAATCTTGCTGAAATAACGCACTCCTGGGAAATATATGCATAGAAATGAGTTTATAGCCATTGGATCACTTAGATCAGTAGATCTAGAGTCTAGATCCAAAAGGGGAGCAAAAAAAAATCAAACTAGGTGTGGTAAACAGATCTCCCACCACCCAGTCTAGCTGAAAAACACCCTACAAGAGGGGCTGCAGTTATGCACAACAAATTGCTTCAAAAATAACGAAGTCTTGGAAAGAATGAGCAGGAGGCCATCAAATAAGATCAAATTTTGAATATACATTATAAAATCAAATTTACAATGATTCTCTTACATTATACAGTAGAATACAGAAGACAAGAGAGAGGGAAGTCTTTAGAAAAGAAGCCTGCAACATATGTACAAACTTGGAAATGGCTTAATAGTGTTATTTTATTGAGTTGCAATAGATGAATGTTACACTTCATATATAGAGTACACTCCATTTCATATCTGTACACTAGAAAGGATCTATTAAAAGATCCCCTTGGGGTTTTGACCAAATCATGCCATACAAAGAGTAGATCTGAGTTTTAAGTAGCAGATCTACAATATTATTCAGAAATTTTTGAAGATGACTTTACATTAAAATAGATCAGATCTATACATAACATGGATCAGCAAGCTAATCCATGGATCACGAAAGTGAAAGGCAAAGCCCAACACCAGAGATATCTCATAAAAAATGTGGTTAAAACACCCTGCAAAACCTCCACTGAAAATAACGTAGTACCTCAAGGGAAACTGCACTGTAGCTTGAATAATTGGGTTGGCCTGATGCCAAGATACAAATCTACATCTCAAACAACTGATGCACTCTTCCAGGAGGTTAAAAGACACACTCACTGAGAATAGGCACCAATACAATCTAGATCTGAACAGATCTAGTGTTCCACTTGCTGCAGCCTACAAAAGCAACCAAACCCTCACTGGATATGTGTTTTAGTTTGAAGTAGAGCTTGAAGAAATTCTCGATAGTGGATGAAATCAGCAAGACTCCTCCATGAATCCTCAATGGAATAGGTGAAATCCCTGCATAGGAACTCCAAGTTCTAAGCAGCACTATTCTCCACTAAACAACAGAGAATGGTATTTGTCTAAATAGACAAGAAACTCAGAAATATAGACAATCAACAACAATCTCTTGCTGCCTTCCCCTTCCTTTTATAATATTAAAGCCTTTGCAAACCCTAAACCACCTTGATGAGTTATCTCCTTTCACCTGAGTGGCCTCCTTCATGAACTACGTTGTCCCTTCATGAGGTACATTGTATCTAGACAACACTGTAAATTTGGTCAAGGTTGACCCAATCTCATAGCTCAAACCCCTTTCACACCTGCAAGTGATTTGTTTACATGGCCTAGATTTTTCCATGTTCATATGGGCATTGATTTATTCATTCTTTTTATGAGTTTTACATGTCCTCCTTTATTCATTTATTCATGCAACAGAAAATGAGACAAAATTGCATATTCCTCTTAGCTTAGGCTAAGTAGGAATATTGCATTATCACTAACCTGTAATGACTGCTGATATCATCCTTGCTGTCATCAGCTTTATTTTCATCATCTTCACTATTTTCACTGTCATCATGGCTCTTTGTTTCTCTTCCATGTTCTTCATTGGTTTCTTCTTCTTCACTGACTGACTTTTCATTGTTTGACTCCTCACTGTTTTCGCCTTCATTTTGTTCGTCATTGATATCTACCTCATTTTCCTCATTTGCACTACTTTGTGTTTCATCATTATCTACCTCATTGTTATCTTAGCTCTTTGTTCCAATGCTATCATCATCTCCATCATCATCACTGCCTTCTGTTTCCATGCTCTCTTCCTTATCACTGACCTCTGCCTCACTGCTAATATCCTCCTTACTATCATCAGCCTTATTTTCATCATTCTCACCGCCCTCTTCTTCACAGTTTTCTTCTTCATTATTACTTGATTCATCATTACCCTCTCCCTCATTTTCATTTTATTTCTCATTGTCACTTCCTTCATTGTCTGATGCATTGTGATATATTCATGAAGGAGGGTTTCCTTGAGGTGAAGGGATATGTGTAGATGGTGAAACATGATCAACAGGAGATGATGTAGGAGTAGGGACAGGAGGATGAGATGATGAACACATATTTTGCTGAATATGGGCTTGTGGGTTGGTGAACACCTCATGGGCAATGAAAACTTCCCATGGAATTCCCTTCTGCTATAACTAGTGAAACACAACCATCTTAATCAAAGGGTGATGAAATAATCTTTGCATCTACTGAGGGTAGTCTCTCTTTTGTACAATATAGGACATTTTTTCAATGCTTCTGTAGAGGTAATAGGGTAGGTGCAACATCCTAACCCTAGTAAAGTGCATAAGCAGTCTAATGTGATAGGAGTAAAGCCTAGAGAACCTTCCCTCACATGTAAAATATTTCATGATAATTCTCATCAACTGTGCATATCTCTCCAGCAAATGTGAGAAAGGAAAGATGGATTTGCAGTTGTCTTTGTATATAGGTTTGAGGAAGGGTTCATAGTAGCTCATGGCAAGATTGGCCTTCTTGAACCATTTCTCCCCTACACTAGGTATCTCAGTGGCATTGGCAATAGCATCAGAAGACAACTCAAAGTTTACTCCTGCAAGGTCAACTTGTTTCTCCTACAACTTGAGTATGAAAAGTCTTGTAAGCTTAGGGTGATTTTGCACATGTTCTATCCTTTCACAAAAATCAAAACATCCCACATTCTGGAAACATGAAACATTCATGGGAGAGGCCATCAGATCTAAGGTGTCGAGGGGTTAAAATCTATTGATTTTTCTACCTTTGTGTTGATTCCTCCTTGGCATTTGGCCTTCCTCACCACTATCATTGTCACCTTCCCTTGACATTTTAAAAATTATTCCTTTGAAACCCTAGCACTACTTATAAAACTGATATGGAAGAGGGTAATGGAATGGTGATGAAAAAGGAAAAATTTCTACAAGTGAATGAGATGGATGAGTGAGGGTGTAAATTGGGCAGAATGAGAGGCTAAATAACTATAAGGAAACCCAATTGATATTTCAAACTCTGTTGTGAAACACCTAGTACTGATGACAATTTGAGATGAGGGGGGCATGTAATGTCAATGTTTTGCAGTATAAGGGACTGAGTATTATGTTAAGCTTTTATGGATGAAAAATCTCAAACCAATGCAACTACCTCAATTCACCCATGTTTTGACTGATATTTCCTTATAGGCATATGAGGGAGGCTTAATCAGTGATTTAAGCACGACATTTGGGTTATCTCCTTAGGTTCCCATTCCTTTAATGAAATGATACAAAAAATTGGAGAGGAGTTTATGTTCTGTACTTACACCTTAAAGATGCTTAAAAAAACCTTAGAGGAAGTTTGAAGAAACTTTTAGCTGATTTGAGTGTTGAAATGGCTTGGAAGGCCCTCCTGGTCAAGCATGCAATGCCCAAGAAACCGGTGAGTCGAGTCGGGCAAAGGTGAAACACCTTGTCCTTGTCGGGTCTATTCGAGTGAAAACAGGCAAGCACACAATGCTTTTCCAGGCATGCAGCACCTTAATAAAATGCATGGAGGTTTCTTCTAGGGGCACAATGCCTGACTCCAGGCGCATAGCGCCGACCTGAATGCACAACATCTCAAAAACTCTACCCGATTTCCCTTGAAAACGTAGACTTTTTTCTCCTGAACATTTCCAACTTTTTGCAAGTGAACAATGTTTTTCTGAAGTGTTGAGATGAGTTTATATAGGCTCAAGGATTTTAAATTAATATCTTACAACCCACTTTCTTAATTTTATTAAGCTTTTTTCATTTATTATTGATATTCCTTTGTCACTAACTCTCTGACCTTTTTTTCTATGCATGTTTTCTTGAGTTATGAAATTTTCTCTTCTTTTAACCCTAGAGTATCTGACCTATTCACCTTGACACAACAGCAGCCTTTAAAACCTCTTTTGTCTGCACCATGAAGTTTAATATCATCCTTTGATTATTTAGGCATGAAAACTCACTTTTGATAAGTTTGGAATCTTTACATAGCAGTAGCTTTAAAATCATATTTTGTTTCCTCCTTGGAGCTCAAATCATGGTTTTCATCCCTTTGACAACTATTGCTTTGTAGCTGACTGAGATAATGAATTTTGACCTTATTATTGCTCCTTGAAACATAATAAGGTCATTAAACATCTCTAGGAGGATTTCAAATATCAATACCTTCAAAAATCTCCTCTTTCTTGCATTATGAAATTCTGATAATGTTTTTACCCTTTTTGACACTTCTCAGTGTAGGTGACTTGAACACATTGATTTTCCCTTTCTCACTGATCTTGAGGCATGACAAGTTGAGCTTGGAAAATTTTTAGGATGCTTCCACACACTGGCGCCTTCACAATCCTTTTACCTACACCAAGGAGCTCAAACTATCTTTTGATCATTTTTGGCATGAAAAACTTCTTTGGACAAGTTTGGAATCCCTGCAAATATTGACATCTTCAGAATCCCTTTGTTGTCATCATGAATTTCAAATTACCATTTCACCTTCTATGACCATCTTCTCAAAACCCTAGGTGTCTAGAATGCTTGAAAACAATTATCAGTGTTGTCTTCTAAGTTCTCTATATCCCTTTTAAGTTCATTCATTTATGTCCAGTTCACCTCACCTTTTTCCCTTTTTCATCAATAATCTCTAAAAAACTTCTCTTCATGTCTAGTTTCTTGGTGTACCTCCTCCATCCTCATTTCTGCATTTGATCCCTGCTTGGCACACTGCTAGCCCAATCAAGCTCAAAAACCCTGATTCTCCTTAACATCAAGTGCTTCATGTCTTCCTTGCTATGAATGTCTTTATTCAAGAGAATATTTCTTACCATACAAACTTTCTGTTGATAGACATTTTAACACTCCTGCAGAAGTGTCAAAGTTCACATTTACCCTTTGCAGAACTTGAATTTGATAAGGTAGTATTATTTGGAAACCTCTAGATTTCTTCTTGAGTAACCATGTCTCATCATTGCAATACCTCTAAACCAAATTATTAATAAAGAAAAACAGTGTCTGAAACACCAATAATTGACCTTGGACCATATGAAACCATAATTTGACCTAGTGGGAGGATCCTTTGACATGCTCTTTGACTGAAAATTGGCTTGGAGTCTTTAAGTGTAAAAACAGAGTACCGAAAAAGTGGTGTATTGAAGATCCAAAATCTAATGTACTTGATTTATCTAAAGAGACTACATAGAAGGAATAGGCTATAGGTAACCCTGGTTGTAGGAACCTGGTGAACATGGGAAGGAATAGGCTATAGGTAACCCTAGTTGTAAAGTGGTGTTATGGGCAAGGGAAAAAAGGAGTGATGTGGTCATAGGTAGAAAAAAGGATGGAGATGGGAGGCATAAGCCCATAAGGATCTCTTTTAGGAGTGGTAGGGTGACCATGAAATGACAAAATGGTAGAGTAGTGAAAAATTTTCCATAAGGATAATGAAGGCAGTGATATTTCTAAAACTCATTATATTTATGGAATTTTGTTTTTATACATCTATAATCAATATTTAGTCATCTATAGATAGTAAAAATTACTGATTAATAACAGGAAGCAAATAATATTTCATTTTGTTTTGTATAAATGTTTCTTGGTCCCAATATTCAACAGATAAACACGGGTTCCAGTTCTCTTGGATCGAAAACTCGCCCACATTTTTATCTAGCCAATCCTACAATTCATTCTTATCTGGATGCCACATAAAATTTCCCTCAAACAGATCCTAGTCCCATAAATGGAACCAATTGTTGGCTCGAGGGTCTACACCCAGGTTCATAGTGTACTTATGCAACCAACAAAACCTCCAACTACTGGCCCTTTCGGCAGTGATCCACTTATATTGTCCTCAATTCTTGAGTAGCTCTGGATCCTTCTGTATATAATTATCATCATTGCATGTTTAATATTCAGTGCATAAGTTCTTCCACTTGATGAGATACTTTGAAATTGATTGATTTCATAGTTTTTGAGTTTTTTTTTTCTGTGACTACTTCAGGTTCCAATATGATTTTTCCTTCCTCATCAAGTTCTGGAAATATTGTTTGAACTAGAAGTTTGTCACTTATAACCTTCTTTAAGCATGAAACATGGAAAACTGGATGCACTTGATAAGAAGCAGGAAGCTATAATTTCTATGCCATAGTAACTACCTTTTGCAACACCTTATAAGGACCATAGTACTTTGGAAATTATCTTGCTAAAGGGATATTTATTTATATCGTTGTAGCCATAAAAATACCCAGTCTCCTACATCAAAACTTCTCTCCCTGCAATGTTGATCTCCCAGTTGTTTCATTCGATTTTGTGCCACATTTAGGTTATCCTTTAAGAGTTGGAGAAATTGTTTTCTATGCTTGATGTGATCTTCCACTGCTTGAACCTCAGAATTTTCTCTTAAAGATGACATGTTGGATGGTGGATGATATCCATAAAGTGCCATAAATGGGGTCATTTTTGCTTGAATATGGAAGGAGGTGTTTTACCACCATTTAGTCAGATTTAACCACTTGACTCATTGTATTTTTTATCAAATAAAAAACAACGAAGATATCCTTCCAAATTTTTTTTCACTATCTCAGTTTTCCCATCGGATTGAGGATGATAAGATGATTTATGAGCTAGTTGAGCACCCAAACAAGAAAATGATTCTGTCAGAAAATTTCCAGTAAAAATGGTATCTCTGTCGCTTACAATAATCTTTAGGTTTCCATGTAGCTTTTGAATTGTTTCCATAAATGCAGTAGCAATTGTACTTGCTTTAAATGGATGAGATGATGCACAAAAGTGTGCATACTAGGTAAGACTATCAACTACCACCATGACGACACTCTTTCCTTCAGACTTAGGTAAAAATGTGATAAAATCCATTGAAATATCCTCCTAAAGAAGACTTGGAATGGATAAAGGCTTTAGAATACTTGGGGTCTTAATTGCCTCAACTTTATTTTCCTGGAAAACCAAACATTCCGCCACAAACTTTTGAATATCAGATTTAAGGCCATCCCAAAAAAATTCTTTCTTCACCCTGTGGTATGTTTTTAAAAATCCTGAGTGTCTTGCTAAGGGAGATGTGTTCAATTCCAAAATAATATTTTGTTTTAGTTGGGAATTATTACAAATATATAAGCGATCTTTGTACCATAAGGAATCATTTTTCCCACTAAATGTATCAGATGTACTAGGATCTTGCTGCAAATTTTGAATGAGTGTCCACACTTCTTCATCCTTATTCCATTTATCCCTCTCTTTGGTTACCCAATCTTGTTGGATAATAGAAATGGCACAAACCAATGCTTCCACCTCTTGATCCTTTCTTGAGAGTGCATCTGCAACAACATTTAGCTTCCCTTTTTTGTAGATGGTTTCAAAGTCATAACCCAACATCTTTGTGACCCATTTTTTCTACAGTTCTAAAGATATTCTTTGTTCCAAAAATTATTTAAGACTATCATGATCCGTTTTTACCATGAAGTGTCTTACCATTAGGTAAGGTCTCCATTTCTCTAGTGCATGTAGTATTGCCAACATTTCATTCACATAAATAGCTTTCTGTCAATAATTTCCTTTGATTGGGTGACTTTTAAAAGAAATGGGTCTTTGTTCTTGCATTAAAACCACACCAATTCCATTTCCTGAGGCATCACATTCCACAATAAAGGTTTTTGTGAAGTTTGACATAGCTAATCTCGGTGCTAGGAAAATTACCTCATTAAGATGCTCAAAGGACTTAGTTGCTTCAGGAGTCCATGAAAATGCATATTTCTTCAATAATGTTGTTAGAGGTGCTTCTATTCTCCCATAATTCTTAACAAAATTATGATAATACCCTGTTAACCTGATAAATCCTTGCAAATGATTTATGGTTGTGGGGACTTTCCATTCCTTAATGGATTTAATTTTGTTAGGGTCTACCTTAACACCCTTGTGGGATACAATTTGACCTAGATATTCCACCTCTTGTAATCCAAAGAAACATTTGGAGGTTTTTGAATATAATTGTTTCTCTTCCAATAGTTTGAGCACCCTGTCAACATGTTTAACATGATCTTTCCAAGACCTGTTGTAGATTAGTATATCATCAAAAAATACTAACACAAATTTTCTAAGGAAGGGTTTGAAAATGGAATTCATCAACCCTTTAACTGTAAAAGGTGCATTAGTAAGGCCAAAGGGCATGACCAAACATTCATAATGACCCTCATGATTTCAAAATGTTTTTTTCAGAATATCTTTAGTCTTCATTCTAATTTGATAATATCTTGAGCAAAGATCCAACTTGGTAAAATAAATTGCTCCATGTAATTCATTCAATAATTCATCAATCACAGGAATGAGGAATTTATCTTTAATAGTGAGATTATTGAGCTCCCTATAATCTAGAAACATGTGCCATGATCAATCCTTCTTGTGCACCAATACTACTGGAGCAGAGAAAGAACTTTGACTAGGTTGAATTATACCAACCTATAACATTTCTGAAATCATACATTCAATTACACTCTTTTGGAAATAAGGATATATGTAAGGCCTGATGTTTGGAGGAACACTTCCTAGAATCAAATGAATAGCATGATCACGATCACGAATAGGTGGAAGTCCTTTGGGAGTTTCAAACACCTTGGAATGATTGTCCAAGACATTTTGGAGATCTAAAGAAATATATTATTTTGATGTTGGAACTTCTAGTGAGCATAATTGTGGGTCTTCAATCCAACATTAGAGTTTATGAAAACATGATTAAAATTTATGTTGTTGTCATCATGAGTTTCCTCTACTATCTTTTAGCCATTAGGAATCATTTATTGTATCAACTTTGTCAAACCTTCCATGTCTTATTTTAGATCATTCTTCATGGCTTCCATGTTTTCTTTCATTTTTTCTCATATACTATCAATATTAGATTCCATGTATTCCATGACATTATTCAAACCATCCATATTAGCTTCCATGCCCTTCTTCACACCATCCATCTTAGCTTCCATGCCTTTCTTCAAAAATTCCATTTCATTTTTTGTTGCTCTTTGCGAGAGAGAAATTTGGTGCACTTGCTCTTGTAATTTTGATATATCATGTTGCATTTCTTCATCTTAATGAGTCATAGTAGAGTATTCTGAGGGCTTAATGGGTGTTGAATTCCTTTTAGGGGGCATTTTAGAACCCAAAACTTATTTCTATGCTTCAATATGCCCTTGGAATCACTTTAAACTGAGTATTAAAAAAAGAATTATGCAATTTGAGAAAAAATACACACCTTTTTCTTTATTTTGAGGAGTTCGAATTGAAATTGAATTATCTCTGTGATTTTGGATATTCAATATATGAAATTTGGTTCTGTAGTATCCTTCTAAATCTTCTTTCTAATGTCACGTGTCTGACCTGATTTGGATGTTTCAAGGAAAATTTATTCCCAATATCCCACAATGACCTAATTATGGACTTGTTCAGTACAGTGAATGTGTATAATGTGCCATGTGTCACTATTTCCTCCTTAGGATATAAATTTGATACAAATGAAACTACAGTCTGTGTGCTTTCATCCATTTTTTATATAATTCCAATCTTATGCTTAGAGAGACATTTATGATGATTTTCCCAAGGTCACATGTTTTAGATGAAATTCGGGAGCCCGCAAAAACCCTAACTTCCATAGATTATATCCTAGAAACTAATTCAAACCAAGATCTGAAATTTTTACACGGTGTTCCTCAGGATTTCGGCTTCTCGTGATAAAAATTTCAGCTCCTAAACCTTCATAGAAAAAAAAATTATAGCGAAAATTCCACGATGAACTCTTTGGAGCAGCGAAACCCTATAATCCAAAGCTCTGATACCAAATGTTATGAAACTAGCTCCAAAAATAGAAGAAAAGAGAGCTCAACGCCTTAGAAATAAGCCACTTTGAGGGGGAAACCTTCTTTACATTACATAAATGAACAATTCTTGGATGATGCAAATGAAAAAACCTCCTTTCTATATATAGGATTCCATGGGCTCACAATATAATCCTAGTCAACCTAACAATAATAATGTAAGTGCACAATAATAACAATATGGGGGTTATAGGGGTACAACAATGACAATAAGGGGGCTACACTAACAATAATAAGGGACTAAAATAGTAATATAGAGAGATAAAATTAATGAATTTACGTGAGACTTTACTTTAGTTATGTATTGAGTTATCCAAGGCGGTGCTTCCAGAAACCTTGGGCCCAGTACATAGAGGATCTACTATCTCTTATGTATTGTTATTGACTGGTTACTTGTCATATTCACATTAGTTGTGTTATTGATTATTTGTTTATTTGTTATAACAGTTAATAAATTGAAATTTCCGTCTTGTAATTTGGTTATATATTTCCTGAAATCGTTGATTGAATTCTGTGAATTAGTTATGAAAATGTGAAAGTGTGATTTTGTGAATTTCATGAGTTACTCTCGATAAGTAAGATTTCCATGCATTTGTGTGATTTAATAGCTTTCCTTATGCACTTGATTGGTTGAATTATTTTGAAATAGACAGAGTAGGATAAGTTAGAATAGATTTCCTTTATGAATAGTAGAACCGTAGCCATAGAAGTAATCATTTTCTATTATGAATCATTTATTTATGCAAAAATTGATATTTCTTATAATCCTTCTGTAGTGATTTATTCATACTCTTTTATAATATAAGACTCTATCTTTGCATAGTTTTTTTTTTATAGTCTTAAAATAAAAGATGAATACTAGGTTGATAAGATTAATGAAGGTAGGATTAAGTTGATTTTTTGGAGTCATCTTAGTGCCCAACATTTTGGTGACGTTGTCGGGGAGGTTTTCAAATCATAGGTTGTATATCAGGAAGGCACAATATTAAAGACGGAAAGTAAGAACCTATGAATGTGAAAAGAAAAAAACTTGTGCCAATAACTTAATTTTAGTTGATATGCTTAGGCTTTGAAAGTGCACATGTCAAAGACAAATAATAGGAATCAAGTAGCAGTAGAAACCATTATATAAAACTACCAAAACCCAATGACCGACAAGCCTTGGGAGGATGACCTTTATTGATGAAATCATTAGGAAAGCTAAATCTCAAGCATCAATAGGACCCCAAACAACATTTAGGAAGGGCTCTACCATAATCCCTCAAGTGCTAGAATCACCAACTACAGCCCACACTGAGATTCACAGTAAAACTGAAGCATCCAAGTAAATCTTTCAAATGACATTTATTCAACATTCCAATCCTTCACAAGAGGGAAATTCTTATAATTTATGTTAGTATGAATCTTTATTCGAAGTGTACGAAAAAATCCCAAGTGTTGAGATCCAGAGTGATCTTTAGGCAACAAAAGGTGACAAATAAATGGGAAAACTCTTCTATTTATAACAAAATATTGAGTTAGTCTAGAGATTGGTGCATAATTAAAATATTATTAACCAAATCTAGATCCAATGTTTATGGAATATTTTATTATATTTGTTGGAGGGAAAAGGAATTTGACTTGAGTCAAATCCCCTTATTTGTAAATAATAAATAAATAAATGATTTACTTATCATTTTAAGGATGTGATTAAGTAATAATAAATAAATAAATGATTTATTTATCATTTTAAGGATATGGTTGAGTAATAATCAAATAAATAATGATTTATTTAATTATTTAAGGGTGAATTAGTCATATTTAACAAAAAATATTATTTAAATAAGATTTAAACAATTATTCTTAGAAAATAATAAGATAAATAATGATTTATCTAATTAATTTCCTTGTTTTGGGTTAAATATAACCAGAAATATTAATTAAACTACTGTTTAATTAATTATTTCTTGAGGAAAATCAAACAAATGTATATTTATTTAATATTTCCTTATGGGGTTTCCTGTTTAGACCATAAACAACTTAATAAAGGTGATTTACTAAGTTATTTTCATAGTGAAAGCAATTTTACTTCGAGTTAAATTTGTCTTACATGATGTACTTGGGTCCATCTAATGATAATAGGTTAAATGACCAAAAAATGGTGTAACAGATTACCCCCCAGCGTGCGAGCGTTAGGAGCTAGTCGTATGACTGAAGTACGTTGTAAGAACTCAATCACTAGACATCAAAAGGGAAGTCACAAAGAGAGAAGTATAAGGTAAACCAAAGTGTTGAAAGAATTAGACCCTGAGGAGGCGAATTGCAGGTGCGACAAGTCTTTTTGATAAGTGAGTACCTGCTATAGGCGACGGGGGAGGCATACCTATGCCCGCCGAGGCAACAGTACAAACAATAAGGTGCCTGGAAAACCACGAAACACAATAATGAAGCATATGTTGGCCTAAACATAAGCCAGATAAATAACACAATAATGAATCCCACATACATATTGTTCCTGGGATAATAGCCAGGACATTGTACAATAATATCTAAGTACATGAGATATAAATACAACCCAGATGCCCCTGAAAACAAGAAAGGGCTCTAAAAATCTGACGGATACATGTGAACAAAAAGGCGCTGCAAGTGGCTAAGGCCGACATCTTCAAATGTATGGAGCTACATCGAAGGTTGTAATGAAGATGTCATTCGAGTGTGTGGGAGGCTACCTATAGGGCCACCCCCTGATGAGGACTGAAACATCTCACACACACCTGGGAATCACCGATGTCAGCTGCTGCATCACTGAACCATCGAGTATACAGATCTCAATCCCGCTGACAGGAGCTGGAGCTGAGAAACAATCAAGTCAAAGGGAAATAAGGAGTCCCTTTGCCTGATTCGATGCACCGAACAAGAGTGGAAGCTGGAACCAAGGTACATTTCCCTCTAGAACTATCTTCTAGAATGAATGAGTTGATGTCGATAGAAGCAGGTCTGCCATAAGTGAGGCAAAAAGGGATCCTCAACTAAGGCATGAGAGAAATTAGTTGAGTGAATAATAGACTGACACCAACGATGATGATGAAATGGGGGGGACTGAGTAGCGAACGGACGACTTCCCTTGTTAGAGCATAAATGGCATGGATGACCTGGTAGTGACTGACACAATATCATGAGGGATAGGGGACAGTGGGACTGAAGATCATAATGTGCGGCATGAGAGAGGGACCAAGCAATGAATGATTGAGGACTATGGTGTAAAGGGACTCGGGATAGACTCCATGGAAGCAATGATGACTCTACTCGGATGCTCTAAACAAGGGTGAATCAATGGTGCTACCACATATGTAAAGGGTCTAATGGGGACCATAAAAGCGTGAGTACAAGATGGTAACTCACGACAAAATTTGACACGAGCATGGACAAGTATGGAGGCAACATGGTGCCCCCAGTACGAGTGTTTCAAGTGAATAAATTAGATTTTGAGGAAGGGTGAAGTGGCACTTCTTGGAAAAAATGTGTCCGGGTGAAGTATCAAATGAAAAACGCTAATAGATACCCATTTGTGGGCTTGGTGAGATCTTTCCAATGGTATATACGGTTCGTTAAATTGAGTTACGTTTTGGTCGCAGTAAGTGAAAGAAAAATCTGGGGTTTTCTTTTAATAAGGCATTTTCCTTTTCACTTATTTGCTAGTGGAGCTGTGGTGAATTTCGTGAGGAGAGGAGGCCTTAAATCTTGTGACAATTGTAGTGGATAAACCGACCGTTGTAATTTCAGATCTAAGAGGCCTAATCCTACTCTTTCATTTCAATGGATTGAAATTTTAGTTTAGGTATGTAGAAATTTGCTAAATAATGAAGATCTATCCACTGAGATTATCCTGATCATACACTAATTCGAATTCATGTATAACACATAACCTCTTCTACAATCAATCATCAATTTGTGGAAATAGAAATAGTCGCATGCGCACATAAACACAATATGTAATGGGGAAAGCTTACAGCTGAAAACCCCTAGCTATTTGTATATTATAATAGAAGAGAAACATGTAACAATCTCAGTACAATACTCCTCACAAGTACTCAGTACTGTCTCCAAAAGTTACACACAAACTAGCTTGGTTTTGAACAAGTCACAGGTTCAAAACTCATCCACTAATTGCCTGCCTCTATTGCGTAATCAAGGCTGGTCTAATGAGATATCCAAGTTCAAATCTCACTGGCTCCAACTGCGCAATCATCATTGGCAATATCCTCCAATGCTTGTGCAAATCTCATGCACAACTGCTGTCGCAACTAATAGCAAACTCACCCTTTCATCTACCTCTTCCACTGGTCTCCACTGAACTGTCCATGCACTGTAGTGAACTGATGTGCTCTTGAGTTGAATAATGAGTTAATAATTAGTGAATTAAATAATATTTAATTCACTCCACTCATTACTAGTTGATTAGCTAGTTAAACTAATCACAACTAGTTCAACTAAGTTAAACCGAACACAACTCCACCAACTGTCTCATCAACTCCACCAAACTCTGCCACTGAAGTCCTAACTGAAGTCAACCATGCATGAGCTCACCAAACCCCAAGGAATAGTGTAAGTCCTTCTGTCAGATGCATGGGCCACATCCGTAGCTCCAACTAAAGTGTTGTAAGAGAATAAACTGAAGTTTAGAGTCCAAATATTATTAAGGGCTAATAATATTTGACTGACCTATTTTTAGACAGGCAGTCTAAAAATAGACTTCGACCTGTATGTCTAAAAATAGAGGTCCATCTATTTTTACCAACTCGACCAATTATCCAAGAATAGAAAACTGCAACTCCCAGACCATGCTCCATATGTCTAAAAATAGACATAGTCTAAAAATAGACTTTGCGCCAAAAATAGCCTGCGGGCCCACTTAGTGAAGGCGACTTCATTTCACTAAGCTCCATCATCTTGTTGCATTTTCAACACTCCCTCTCAAAAATATATGGATTATCTGCAACCCCTATCCTACCTCTGTTGAATTTGAATTTGCTCCTGGTGAGCACCTTCGTCAGAATGTCAGCATCCTGATCTTCCGTGGGAACATATGAAAGTAACATGATTCTCTTCTTAACACAATCTCTGATATGATGGTACCTGATGTCGATGTGTTTGGATCTATCATGAAATACTGGATTAGCCGAGAGTTTAATGCAACTCTGGTTATCACAATAAATCACAGTAGGCTCTAAGTGCGACCCGAACAATCCGACGAGGATCTTCCTCATCCAAATAGCCTCGCATGCAGCCAAGCTTGCTGCCATGTACTCGGCCTCTGCTGAACTGAGTGCCACGGATATCTTCTTCCTGCTGTACCAAGAAACTGCTGTCGATCCAATGGTGAAAACTCCTCCAGATGTTCTCTTTCGGTCTGTTGGGCTCCCTACCCAATTTGCATCAGTGAAGCCGGAAAGCTTCGCTCCATCCTCCTGTCTGTACCATAGACCATATTCCGATGTGCCACTAAGATAACGCAATACATGCTTGCTTGCCTTCCAGAAGAGCTTGGTAGGCTTAACCATAGCTTGCGAAAGCTGGTTAAGAGCATAGCATATATCGGGTCGTGTATTGACCAGATACATAAGCGACCCCACCAACTGTCGATAGACAGTGGCATCCACTACCTCCACTGAAGTAGTATCCTCCTTCCTCCAACCACCAGGAAGAGGAGTGTCAACAGGCTTGCAGCCATGCATGTTGAACCTCTCCAGAATCTCTCGGTCATACTTACCCTGAGAAACAAACAGTCCTCCACTGCGCTACCAAATCTCCAATCCCAGGAAATAATGAAGGAGGCCCAAGTCCTTCATCTCAAACTCTCTAGCAAGATCATCCTTGCATGAAAGTATCAATAGCTCATCACCCGTCAAGATTAGATCATCTACATACAGTACAATGATCAGCAGCTTCCCCTCCACCATAATCTGGTACAGGTTAGGATCTCCCTCACTCCTGGAAAATCCAAGCCCGGTGAAATAACTATCTATCCGTGTGTACCAAGCACGAGGTGCTTGCTTCAGCCCGTACAGTGCTCTCTTGAGTCGGAAAACATGCGACTCACTGCTGAAGATCTCAAAACCTTCAGGCTGCTCTATGTACACCTCCTCCTCAATGACTTCATTGAGGAACGCAGTCTTCACATCGATCTGATGGATGTGCCATCCCATCTGCGCTGAGAGAGCAAGGATCGTCCGTATGGAAGAGTACCTTGCGACAGGTGCAAAGGTCTCCTCATAATCGATCCCCTCGATCTGTGAGAAGCCACGGCGACAAATCTCGCCTTGTACTTCTCCACACTCCCGTCAGCCGCCTGCTTCACTTTGTAGATCCATCGCGAACCCACCACTGATTTCCCCTCCGGTCTTGGGACAATCTCCCATGCACTGTTCCTGACGATCGAATCATATTCTTCGATCATGGCATCAACCCATGCGGGTTCCTCCACAGCTTCCTCAAAAGAGGATGGCTCCGTCATGACACATTGACTCACAAGAGCCATGTATCCATTGTACCGATCCGGTGACTGTCTCTGTCTGCGCTGTGCTGTAGGTGGTCCTACAACCTTCTCTGCATCCCGAGCCAGTCGCTCAGCTTCTGTAGTGCGCATGCGCCCTCTGATGGTTGGCGCTGCCTGGGTGGTCTCTTCCACCTCCTGAACTCCTCTTGTGGCTGATCCACATCCGGAAGCTCCTCCTTAGGAACTAACAGCTCCTCATCTGCATGCAAGTGTAGCTCCCTCTCAAGCGAACACTGCATGGCTTTCTCCTCCTGAAATTTTATATCCCGTCGCACAAAAGTCTTGCGACTGTCTGACAAATACACCCGATAGTTGTGAGGTGTATCAATGTACCCCACAAATATTCCAACCTCAGCAGTTGGATCCAGCTTCCTTCTCGCATCCTTCGTCACATGCATGTAGACAGGAGAACCAAAAATCCGCAAATGGGAAATATCAGGCCTCTTGCCAAAATAAGCCTCCTCCGGTGTACTCATGCCAAGAACCTTGTGAGGACAACGGTTCTGCACATACACTGCTGTATTGCATGCCTCACCCCACAAGTGAAGGGGTAGGCCCTGATCATGCAACATCGCCCGTGCAGCACCCACGATCGTTCTGTTCTTCCGCTCAGCCACCCCGTTCTGCTATGGGTTATGGGGTGCGATGAGCTCTCTTCGAATCCCTTCTGCGCTGCAAAATTCCTTGAATTCAGTAGAGATGAATTCACCACCATTGTCGCTCTTGAGAGCCTTCACATTCTTCCCGATTCCTTCTCAACCAGCGCCTTGAATTCACAGAACTTTGAAAATGTCTCGCTCTTCTTCTGCATGAAGAAGATCCAGCACTTCTGAGAGAAATCATCAACAAAGATCACATAGTACTTGTGCTTTGCTGTCGAAGCTACAGAGAAAGGACCACACACGTCTGTGTGAACTCTCTCAAGGATCGTCGTGGCACGACTATCCTTCTCGTGAAAGGTGGCTTTCACATACTTTCCCAAGGTACACCCCTTGCACTGATCTGACTGCGCAAGAGTGCCCTTAGGAAGCCCAGTAGAAATCTGCTGCAGTATCTTCAAAGCTCCATGGTGAAGGTGGCCCAATCTCCTGTGCCACAGTTTGCCCTCATCATCCCGGCTCACCACTTCTCCCGCCTTGCATGCCATTGCTGCGCAGCCATCTACTTGCAACTGATAAAGGTTCTTGGTTCGAACCCCTATCTTCCGGGTCTCTCCAGTAGTCTTACTGCGCAGGAAGGCTTTTCCTTCGCCGAAGACCACATCATACCCCTTATCCTCCAACATCGCCACAGAGATCAAGTTCTTCTTCAATCCAGGTACATGCATGACATCCCTCAATACAAAGGGTTTACCAGACTCCCTCTGAAAGGATATGGTACCGATACCAGTCGCACCGTATCTACCATCATCGCCCATCTCGATGTGCACACCCAAATCTTTGTCCTCCAGATCTGAGAACAAATCCCGATCTCCCGTCATATGAAATGACGCACCGCTGTCCAAGAACCATACCGATCCCATTACACTTGAAACCAAGCATGCGATCAGTGAAAATCCAGCCGACCCAAAGTATTTCATCCTCTCCCACCTGCATCCAACAAATTCTCTTATTTTTCTTCTTCCGTGGACAATTAGTGGCGTAATGTCCATGTTGGTGACAGTGAAAGCACTTCACCTTGGACATCTCCTGCTTCTTTCCTTTCGCACCAGATTGAGAAGCTTTCTTGCTCTTACCCTTCTTTTCTTTGGCAGCCAAAGCGCAATTTTCTTCATCAGATACCTTTGATGAAGATCCGTCCCTGGTAGTCCTCCTTATCTCCTCTTGCATGAGATCCGCCCAAAGTCGCTCCCATCCTGGCAACTTCTCCCGACCATTAACACTATCTTGATACGCATGCCAACTTTCGGAAGACCAAGGAGAGCCAATTACACCATATCCTCTTCTTCAACAGTCACCCCCACACTTCCCAACTCATCTCTGCATTGAGTGAACTTCATGAGCTACTTGGCGATACTGTCGCCTTTCTCCATCTTAATGTTTCTGAGCTTATCCTTGAGCGCCAGCTTCCTTTGGTCGCTCTTACTCTGGAATAGATCTGGCAATGCTTTCCACATCAAATATGGAGAATCTTTTCCATGCAAGATGGATACAATGTGATCCTTCACGCCCTCCAATAGAATCCTTCGACATTTTTCCATATTCTTTTTCCAAGCCTCGACTTCAGCAGGATTAGTGGGCTTTTGGACATCCGTATCTACGAACTCCTTCAGTCCATTATCTTCTAATACTACCTCCATCTGATCTTTCCATGCAACATAATTCGAACTTCCTTCAAGGGCATATTCAAGTCACAAACCGTTGAAAGACATTTTCAACTCCGGCACCAAGAACACAAACTGCTGCAAAATTTGAATTCCAAACTCAAAAACTCAACTGCTTCTGGATCTGTGAGAACAAATTATTTCTAGCACAGAGATCGACTGTAAGGGCATTTACTGAATATATCACCTTTCAGAGAAAGGATGGATCCAGAGGCTACCTGGCCCATTACAGACTCTGTCTACCGAAATAAAATTGTAATCACTGTAATAGATCCCGATGATCAATTCGCTCCGATACCATGTAGAAATTTTCTGAATAATGAAGATTTATCCACTGAGATTATCCTGATCATACACTAATTCGAATTCATGTATAACACATAACCTCTTCTACAATCAATCATCAATTTGCGGAAATAGAAACAGTCGCATGCGCACATAAACACAATATGTAATGGGGAAAGCTTATAGCTGAAAACCCCCAGCTATTTGTATATTATAATAGAAGATAAACATGTAAAAATCTTAGTACAATACTCCTCACAAGTACTCAGTACTGTCTCCAAAAGTTACACACAAACTAGCTCAGTTTTGAACAAGTCACAGGTTCAAAACTCATCCACTAATTGCCTGCCTCTATTGCGCAATCAAGGCTGGTCTAATGAGAGATCCAAGTTCGAATCTCACTGGCTCCAACTGTGCAATCATCATTGGCAATCTCCTCCAATTCTTGTGCAAATCTCATGCACAACTGCTGTCGCAACTAATAGCAAACTCACCCTTTCATCTACCTCTTCCACTGGTCTCCACTGAACTGTCCATGCACTGTAGTGAACTGATGTGTTCTTGAGTTGAATAATGAGTTAATAATTAGTGAATTAAATAATATTTAATTCACTACACTCATTACTAGTTGATTAGCTAGTTAAACTAATCACAACTAGTTCAACTAAGTTAAACCGAACACAACTCCACCAACTGTCTCATCAACTCCACCAAACTCTTCCACTGAAGTCCTAACTGAAGTCAACCATGCATGAGCTCACCAAACCCCAAGGAATAGCATAATTCCTTCTGTCAGATGCATAAGCCACATCCTTAGCTCCAACTGAAGTGTTGTAAGAGAATAAACTGAAGTTTAGAGTCCAAATATTATTAAGGGCTAATAATATTTGACTGACCTATTTTTAGACAGGCAGTCTAAAAATAGACTTCGACTTGTATGTCTAAAAATAGAGGTCCATCTATTTTTACCAACTCGACCAATCATCCAAGAATAGCATACTGCAACTCCTAGACCATGCTCCATATTTCTAAAAATAGACATAGTCTAAAAATAGACTTTGCGCCAAAAATAGCCTGCGGGCCCACTTAGTGAAGGCGACTTCATTTCACTAAGCTCCATCATCTTGTTGCATTTTCAACACTCCCTCTCAAAAATATATGGATTATCTGCAACCCCTATCCTGCCTCTGTGGAATTCGAATTTTCTCCTGGTGAGCGCCTTCGTGAGAATGTCAGCATCCTGATCTTCCGTGGGAACATATGAAAGTAACATGATTCTCTGTTGAACACAATCTCTGATATGATGGTACCTAATGTCGATGTGTTTGGATCTATCATGAAATACTAGATTAGCCGAGAGTTTAATGCAACTCTGGTTATCACAATAAATCACAGTAGGCTCCAAGTGCGACCCGAACAATCCGACGAGGATCTTCCTCATCCAAATAGCCTCGCATGCAGCCAAGTTTGCTGCCATGTACTCGGCCTCTGCTGAACTAAGCGCCACGGATCTCTGATTCCTGCTGTACCAGGAAGCTGCTGTCGATCCAATGCTAAAAAATCCTCCAGATGTGCTCTTTTGGTCTGTTGGGCTCCCTGCCCAATCTGCATCAGTGAAGCCGGAAAGCTTCGCTCCATCCTCCTGTCTATACCATAGACCATATCCCGATGTGCCACTAATATAACGCAATACATGCTTGCTTTCCTTCCAGAAGAGCTTGGTAGGCTTAACCATAGCTTGCGAAATCTGGTTAATAGCATAACATATATCGGGTCGTGTATTGACCAAATACATAAGTGACCCCACCAACTGTCGATAGACAATGGCATCCACTACCTCCACTGAAGTAGCATCCTCCTTCCTCCAACCACCAGGAAGAGGAGTGTCAACAGGCTTGCAGCCATGCATGTTGAACCTCTCCAGAATCTCCCGAGCATACTTACCCTGAGAAACAAACAGTCCTCCACTGTGCTACCAAATCTCCAATCCCAAGAAATAATGAAGGAGGCCCAAGTCCTTCATCTCAAACTCTCTAGCAAGATCCTCCTTGCATGAAAGTATCAACAGCGCATCACCCGTCAAGATCAGATCATCTACATATAGTACAATGATCAGCAGCTTCCCCTCCACCACAATCTGGTACAGGTTAGGATCCGCCTCACTCTTTGAAAATCCAAGCCCGGTGAAATAACTGTCTATCCGTGTGTACCAAGCACGAGGTGCTTGCTTCAGCCTGTACAGTGCTCTCTTGAGTCGGCAAAAATTCAACTCACTGCTAAAGATCTCGAAACCTTTAGGCTGCTCTATGTACACCTCCTCCTGAATGAATTTTTTGAGGAACGCAGTCTTCACATCCATCTGATGGATGTGCCATCCCATCTGCGCTGAGAGAGCTAGGATTGTCCGTATGGAAGAGTACCTTGCGACAGGTGCAAAGGTCTCCTCATAATCAATCCCCTCGATCTGTGAGAAGCCACGGGCGAAAAATCTCACCTTATACTTCTCCACACTCCCGTCAGCTGCCTACTTCACTTTGTAGATCCATCACGAACCCACCACTGATTTCCCCTCCGGTCTTGGGACAATATCCCATGCACTGTTTCTGATGATTGAATCATATTCTTCGATCATGGCATCTACCCATGCGGGTTCCTCCACAGCTTCCTCAAAAGAGGATGGCTCCGTCACGACACATTGACTCATAAGAGCCATGTATCCAGTGTACAGATCCGGTGACTGCCTCTGTTTGCACTGTGTTGTAGGTGGTCCTACAACCTTCTCTGCATCTCGGGCTAGTCGCTTAGCTTCTATAGTGCGCTTGTGCCCTTTGATGGTTGGTGCTGCATGGGTGGTCTCTTCCACCTCCTGAACTTCCTCTTGTGGTTGATCCACATCCGGAAGCTCCTCCTTAGGAACTACTAGCTCCTAATCTGCATGCAAGTGTGGCTCCCTCTCAAGCGAACACTGCATGGCTTTCTCCTCCTGAAACTTGATATCTCATCGCACAACAGTCTTGCGACTGTCTGGAAAATACACCCAATATTTTTGAGGTGTATCAATGTACCCCACAAATATTCCAACCTCTGCGGTTAGATCCAGCTTCTTTCTGGCATCCTTCGTCACATGCATGTAGACAGGTGAGCCAAAAATTCTTAGATGAGAAATATCAGGCCTCTTGCCAGAAAACGCCTCCTCCGGTGTACTCATGCCAAGAATCTTATGAGGACAACAGTTCTGCACATATACTGCTGTATTGCATGCCTCATCCCACAAGTGAAGGGGTAGGCCTTGATCATGCAACATTGCCCGTGTAGCACCCACGATCGTTCTGTTCTTCCGCTCAGCCACCCCGTTCTGCTGTGGGTTATGGGGTGCGATGAGCTCTCTCCGAATCCCTTCTGCGCTGCAAAAGTCCTTGAATTCAGTAGAGATGAATTCACCGCCATTGTCGCTCCTAAGAGCCTTCACATGCTTCCCCGATTCCTTCTCAACCAGCGCCTTGAATTCACAGAACTTTGAAAATGCCTCGCTCTTCTTCTGCATGAAGAAGATCCAGCACTTCCGAGAGAAATCATCAACAAAGATCACATAGTACTTGTGCTTTGCTGTCGAAGCTACAGAGAAAGGACCACACACGTCTGTGTGAACTCTCTCAAGGATCTTCGTGGCACGACTATCCTTCTCGTGAAAGGTGGCTTTCACATACTTTCCCAAGGTACACCCCTTGCACTGATCTGACTGCGCAAGAGTGTCCTTAGGAAGCCCAGTAGAAATATGCTGTAGTATTTTCAAAGCTCCATGGTGAAGGTGGCCCAATCTCCTGTGCCACAGTTCGCCCTCATTATCCCGGCTCACCACTTCTCCCGCCTTGCATGCCATTGCTGCGCAGCCATCTACTTGCAACTGATAAAGGTTCTTGACTCGAACCCCTATCTTTCGGGTCTCTCCAGTTGTCTTACTGCGCAGGAAGGATTTTCCTTCGCTGAAGACCACATCATACCCCTTGTCTTCCAACATCACCACAGAGATCAGATTCTTCATCAATCCTGGAACATGCAAAACTTCCTTCAATACAAAGGGTTTACCAGACTCCATATCAAAGGAAATGGTACCGATACCGGTCACATTGTATCTACCATCATCGCCCATCTCGATGTGCACTCCAAGATCTTTTTCTTCCAGATCTGAAAACAGATATCGATCTCCGGTCATGTGAAAATAACACCACTATCCAAGAACATAGATGAATTTTAATTAAGCGTTGTTTGTGTTATTTAAATTTGTTATTACTCAAAATGGTAAATGGATATGAAATCAATGAATTATTATGACCCAACCCAAAGCCCAGATACAATCGAATATGATAATTTAATCTTTTCAATTCGATGAATCCCTAACTAAAGTAAGGAGAGGATTTCCATTCACTTCCAACAATGCAAAAATTGATCACTAAGAGAAAATATAACAAATTTTCTAATGCACTAATTTCATCAAGAAAAACTAATGCAAATCAATTCCAAATCAATTCTTTTATTTTTGTGTTTTTAAACAGAATAAAAACATCTAAATTCAAATCCAAAGAAAACTGATCTAAATCTACAATTGATTTTTCAGAATGTAAACTATGTAGTTGTAATCTATGCAATTCACTTATATTACGAAAACAAGAATTCTAATTATGCAGAAATGTGAATCCAATACCAAGAGAATTCTCCAACACAAATTGATTAATATAATCTAAGAACCAATCAAGTGCAAGTAAAGAAAATTGAGTGAAGTTCCAAATATCAAAAAATAAAAACACTCAAAGGCAGTCTGCTCATACATAATTTAGCCCCCACCCCCAATGAATTAGGAAATTTTTTTAAAAAAAAAGCAAAAAGATCTGAAATTGTAGAAAGAGTGAGACAAACCTCCAAGTAATGACAAAATCAAATTAAAATTTCTAAAAGAGAGACTCTAAACACCCAATTAAAGCAACGGAGATTGATGAGATGAAAAAATTTAGCGAAGAAACTCATAAACAAGGCTTTTTGATGAAAAATGGAATCTGAGTGAAACGCTAAGAATCCTAAATTAAATCTAAACTCAAAGCTAGGAAGGAGAAATCTAAGTTTTTCAAGACTTTTAACGGTCTACAACAATGTGTGGTCCCCGAGAAAATTTCAAAGAAAAACAAAAATATTTCAAAACTTTTCAAGCAAAATAAATCTAAGTTACTGACCGTAAAAAATTAATCGAAAAAATCAGAAAAAAACATTTTCTCAAATCAAAACAAAGGGAAAATCAAAACAGGATTCTTTCCCCGGTGGAGTCACCCGATTTGTTGGCGGATAAATTGATCTTACGGACAGATACGATCTCCCTGATACCAAAAGGTAATCTAGCAACAAACGACCAAATAAACCTATATTTCTCTAGACATATGTGATTTACAAAAATAATACTATAAAGGTGTTAAGGTCGTAGATCCAATGCTTGTTCGCAATGGTTATCCTTCGGTCACTTAGAGGAGTTATCTTTATGAACTGTGATCCATGACAAGCAAACATTAAATGGCACTTGTATAGTAAATATTATAAATGCTTTTATCATGGTGATTAAAGAATCACTTGAAATAAACAGTTAATTAACAAATTGACAGAAAAATGAATTCATTTGTATTAACTTTGAACAAAAGAAAACACAACCTTGACCTTGATGTTGAACGGAGTCTTCCAGGAGTTTGAAAGCGGGAAACTCTCTACGACAAGCCCTTGCACTCTTGTCAGAAAGATACAGTGCATGATCTTTCCTCCCACAAAATCTAGATTAAATGATGTTGAATCCCAACGACACTTCACCTCAAATAATTCTAAAGCTTTAACCCTTTAAGGCTACCCAATGCCTCTTTTATAGTGAAAATGAGGAGGTTAGTTCCACACATATGAAGGATAGAATCCTTCTTCAAAGGGATAGGCTCCTCACATCAAAGGGTTAACAACTGTAGGTGTAGGATGCATAGACCTTACAGAGCGTACTCCCAAAAATCTCATCCAAGAAACTTACAGAATTGACCAAAAATCAGATTTTCACTTCTTTCCTCGCCCTTTTGACTTTGTACCGGTACGCGGGCATTACACATCGAAAGCTGCGTTACGGAATGCAATTAAGCTTCACATTACCCTACGTACCGGGGGTTTTGGAGATTTTTAGGGTTTTCTCCTGTTTTTGGGGCTTGACATGATGAGGAGTTGTAAGACACGAGGAGGTAAACATGGTGTGATGAGCTCATACGATGTTGAAAGTCAAGGTGATATTTTTTAGTGCAACATAGCTATCCTTAAGGAAGCTTCCATGATAGGTAAAAAACCACCTTCCATACATGGAATCCTAGAGACCAAACCCCCCAACTCATTTTAGAGACTTGTTCGGGAGTTTTTGGAGAACGTCGGCCATTTATTTTTAAAAAACAATCCTTATTAAACAGCATGAGAAGACAACTGGAATGACACGATTGAGCATCTACATGGTGGATTTTCCCCATTGGTGAGAGGCTAAACTTGCTAGTCATGCCAAGGCTAAAAGATCGGTTTTAGGTTTTCAGAAACTTTCTTGAATGATTGTCCTTATGAGGGATGCCATGAAAGTGGTTTGAGTTATGTCACTACTCACGGGTCATGGTAGGCCTCAAGGTGCGAGACCGAGGGATTAGGGATGATGAAGAATTACGTAGACGATTGGAGGTTAAGGTAAAGTGAAGGTTAAGGTTAGGTTAAGGGTAAATTTAACGGTCAGGTTAAGATTTGGTGATGTTAGGAAGTTAGGTTAGGGTTAATTTGACCTCATTTGCTTTACCTTGTATGTATATAGTAAACTATTGACCTTAACTTTACCCTTAATCTAAACTTAACTTTGACTTTACCCTTAACGTAACCCTAACCTTAACCTTGACCTTAACTATAACCAAACCCTTAACCTTACATAACATGACCTTAACCTTTGCACTTAACCTAATCTTAACCTTGACCTTAACCTTAAACCAACCCAAGCCATAGATTAGGTTAGGTCGAGTTAAGTAGATTTAAGGTTAAGGTTGATTACGTTGGGTGGAGGTTTTAGTCGAGACAGTTATGTTGGGTGTGGTTAAGGTTAAAGTTAGGTTATAGTTAAGGTTAAGGAGTAAGTCATAGTTAAGAATTACATTAAAATGAGATTATGGTTAAAGGTTAGGTTAAGGGTAAGGTGAGGTTAAGATTAGGTTTACAATATTAAGGTTATGGTTAAGGTTAGGTTAAGGGGTAAGTTAAGGTTAAGGTTAGGTTAAGGTTAAGGTTAAGGTTAGGTAAGGTTAAGATTAAGGTTAAGGTTAAGGAGTTTGGTCAAGGTTAGGGTTACGTTATAGTTAGGTCAAGGTTAGTTTGGTTATGGTTAATATTGAAGTGAGGTTAGGTTAAGGTTAAGTTAAGGTTAGGTTTGGTCAAGGTTAGGGTTAGGTTATAGTTAAGGTCAAAGCTTAAGGTTAAGTTTAAGGTTAAATAAGGAAGGTTAAGGTTAAGGTTAATTTTAAAGGTTTGGTGTAGGAGTTAAAGTTAGGTTGGCTGAAAGTTAAGGTTAAGGTTAGATTTAAGGTCAGGTCAAGCAAGGGTAAAGTTAAGGTCAAGCTTAGGGTTATGTTATAGTTAAGGTTAAGGGTTTGGTCGAGTTAGGGTTAGGTTATGGTCAAGGTTAAGGTTAGGTTAGGATAAGGTCATGGTTGCGCGTTAGGTTAAGGTTAAGGTTAGGCTAATTGAAAGCTTAAGGTTTAGGTTAAAAAGGTTGGAGTTAAGGGTAAATTTAATTTTAAGGTTAGGGTTAAGGTTGGGTTAAGGTTAGGTTAAGGTTAAGATTAGGGATGAATTAGGTTAAGGTGATGGTTAAGTTATAGTTGGAGGTTGAGGTTAGGTTAAGGGGTAGGATAAGGTTAAGGTTAAGGTTAAGGTTAGGTAAAGGTCAGGTGAAGGTTAAGGTTATGATTAAAGGTGAGGTTAAGGGTAAAAGTTAAGGTCAAGTTTATGGTTAGGTTATAGTTAAGTTCAAGGTTAGGTTAAGGGTAAGTCGAGTGAGTTAATGTTAAGGGTAAGGGTAGGTTAAGGTTAAAGTTCTGAGTTTGAAGTCGGAGTTAAGTTTAAGGTTAAGGTGATTAAGGAGTAAAAAAAGGTTGGTAAGGTTAAGGTCAAGGTCGAGGTTGAGTTTAAGTTAGGTTAAGGGATAACATTATAGTTGAGTTGGAAGGTTAGCTCAGATTCAACACTACGACATCTACACATCTCGGGTAACAACGAAGCTTCAAAACCAATCACTACCACACCTCTTGTCTTTGGTAATATGAGACTTTAAACTCAATCACTACCACACCTCTGTCTTTGGTAGCAAAAGTCTTCAATTTTAGCACCTCACATTTTACGGTAGCAACGAGCTTTAAACTCTACAGCCTGTTCTGTGTTGTGATGAAAATGCTCCAAACTTCGTTCACGGTGATAACTGTCTGTTCACGGGATCAAGTGGTTTTGAGTTCTCACAGATTATACTTCCAATTTACCTATTACGATGCATACGATGATAATAAATACTTTGTATCGGAATGGAGATACGCTACGGAATGACGTTATGGCAGAAATGGTCACGGCATAGAGTGGTGGAGTGAGGTGGAGGATTATGTTAATGATTGAGAGACGGCGGAGGATTTACGGCGGGCAAAATCTTCATCATTGTTAAATAACTTGGTTAAAGTCGTGGGAAATTCAAATGCTTTGGCCGTTTCACGCTTAAATGCTATCGGATAGAAAATTTGAATTGGAAGATTTTAATACAAAGTCTGTGGGGTTTGTTTGGTGTTTGATCAATAAAAACAATTAAAACAACTTTTAATTAATCCCAACTAAACTATGCTAAACTTTTGTGAAGTGCCATCGTAATTTAAATTTGTTACCTCTTCCTTTATTTGATGTTCTTGTAGCCTTTGTCTTCTGCGCTCATCTTTGGAGGAATCTTTCACAATTTTCTTGATATTTTTGATTCATGACTTCATGGATCACTTTGTTTGTAGTCCCGATGTCTATTTGGTTGATGCCTTCGGGGTTCATAAGTGAAAAGGACTTTGGTGAAGAAGGTGATCAAACAGAATATTCTTGAAATTTCATATGAGAATGTTCTTTGTGGAACACTTTAATCATAGAATATGAAGTGTTTACGGAGGATGGGTGAAATGTTATGAAAATGGATGAAAATGAATGATGGATGTAAGTATCTTATGAAGTGGATAATGGAATAAAATTGATTCGATTCATGGAATGAAGGAACATAAGAAATTTATCTTTTGATTCATGACATATTTTATTCATTTGCGACAAGATATCAAATTCTATGTTTTGACATGAAAATGAAGTGAATGGAAGATGGAGTGAAATGAATGAGGGAGATGTGGAATGGTGAAATGTGAATGATGGATGAGATGAAGTATGGATCAGATAAGTGAATGGAGTGAGATGAAATGAATCATAAAGTACTATGGCATGGAACATGATTTTTATATGATGCTTGAAAACAAAAATGGGGAAAGTTAGAGTGTCGGAGAGACTCTGATTTTTACTATCTTACTACGTATAAACATGCCAATCAGTGATTGGTTTTCATGTTTATACCTTTATTTTTTTATTTTTTTCCAAAAAAAGAGAAATGCTTCAAAATTTAATCAAGTTGATGAAAGGAGCTCTTCTTCATTAACTCATCATTGTCTCCTTGGAGATTCTTGACAAACTCTTCTCTTAGTGAAAAACGTGGTATGGCTAGGTACATGGCCATTTCCTGAGAAAAGTGACCTCCTCTTCATCTATGGTTCGATTTTCTTTGCCCCATTATCAAAAATTCGAACAATTTCATATGGCCCAAGCCAATGTATGCAGAAATTTCCCTTGAAAATCCTTGAATTTTGAATCAAACAAGAGCCCAATCACCCTCTTTAAATTTCTTCTCTTTGATGTACTTGTCATGCCATCTAGCCCTTTCTTTGTTGAATTTGAGCCTTGTTTCTGAAGCGCATCTTATACGATCTCATCCAATTCATTAATTTGCTCCGATCATGCTTTTGTGCCTCGTTAGATCAAGTCTATGATAGGCCCCGCCATCTTGAATGTTTGAATTTGGAACTACATAGGAAACAAAGCTGCTTCCACCATAAACAAGCTCATAAGGAGTATGGCTGTTGTGTTTCTCCATGTAGTTCACATAGGCCCACAAGGCCCGGGAAGCCTATCTACCCCAATCTCTTCTATGTAGATGAACGGTCTTTGTTAGGATTCCTTCAATGACTTTATTGATGGATTCCACTTGACCATTTGCTTGTGGATGATAAGGAGTAGATGTTCTATGTACGATTTTGTCTTCTCCATCATTTGCTCCACTAAGCACGATGTAAATTGAGCTCCTTGATACGTAACAATTTCCTTGGGACACCAAAGCAGGTAAAACTATCCTCAAAAGAAGCGCTCTAGGATGATTCATTAGCAAAAAGTAATGGTTTAGCTTCTACCCACTTGGCATAATAATTTGCAAGCTAATATATGTATTTCTTTTGTCTTGATGGAGGACTAATAGGTCCTACAAAATCCAAGGCCCATTTTTAAAGGTTGATATTGTGCACACGAGGTTGTAATGTCATCTCACCTGAAGAGAAGGTTCCCTACCCTTTGGAAGCTGTCCCACCTTTTGACATATTCCCTTGCATCTTTAAGCAAAGATGGCCAATAATATCCTAAGTTAAGGATCTTATAAATTTTGTCCTCTTATCACCAAAGTGTCATACAAGGTTGTTTATGACATGCCTTGAGAATTTGGGCATCTCTCATCTTCCGACACACCTTCTAATGATCAAATCTGAACTGTCTTGTACAACTCATTAGCGACCCATGAATATCTTGCACTATCATTAATGATTTTCTTTTATCCCTTGCATTCATAATTGAAGGAAACTTTCTGAAACTAAATAATTAACAATGTCGACGAAACATGGAGTTTGAGTGAAAGCTATGAAAATATATTCATCCCGAGAATTGATCTTCAGCGAATTATCATCTTTGATATTTTGAGATTCTGAGCCAGGAAGTCAAACCACAGGTGTTTTGTTTTCCAGGCCTATCTAGAATAGTAATGTTGAATTCTTGCAATAATAACAACCATCTTATAACTCTACCATTAGTGATTTATTTTATTATTAAATATCTAATGGCGAGAATAAATCAGGTATGAATAAAAGTTTCTGGCACATTATATAGTGTCTAAATTTGTTAATGGCATGAACAACAGTAAAAACTCTTTTTCGATTCTGAAGTATAGTTTAACTCTGCGGGAGTCAAATTTTCTTTATTGTTAATAAGATAACATAGGGGAATTAAATCTTTTTGTCCCAATGTTGCTCCCAATTTATGTCAGCTTTTTATCTGTCGAGATATGAAAAAGGTAACTTCAGTTAAGGTCCATAATATAGGTGCTTCAGAAATTTTGGTTTCAGAGTTTCAAAAGCTAAGCTGGCAATCGAAGTCATAGAATTCACAATCTTTGGTGAGTAATTTGAAGAGAGGAGATGCTATTTTGGTGAAGTTTTCTATAAATCTCCAATAGTACCTAGTAAATCCTAGAAAACTTCTTACATCCCTTTGACAACTTGGAATGGATAGGTTAGAAATGACTTCAACTTTCGCTCATCACTCTAATGTCCACGAAATGTGGTGCCTAAAACAATACCTTGATGTGAACATCATAAAACATTTTCATGACTAAGAAAGGTTTGCTTCTTGACATCTTTTTAAGACCTTTTCGATTTTCTAAAGCATCTTCAAATGTATCCCCATAAGTATTTGTAAAATCATCCATGTACACCTCTACACGGTCATGTATCGGATCAGAAAAAATTCTAATACGCCCGCTTTGGAATGTTGCGAGTGCTTTCACAATCAAAATAGGAAATACTCGGTAGGCATAGGTACCCCAAGGACAAGTAAATGTGGTTTATCTTGGTCTTCAAGTGCTACTTGGATTTGATTGTAACCACTAAATCCATCCCGGGGAATGAAAAGTACTTTTTACCCTTTAATGTGTCTAATACTTGATCTATGAAAAGGTAGGGGAAAATGGTCTTTAAGAGTAGCTTTATTCAGTTCTCGATAGTCAACACACACCCTCCATTTTCCATTTTCTTAAGTCACAAATTACTAAAGGGAAACCAACGACTATACGAAATAGGATAGATAAAGTTAACATTTAACAATTTTTGTAATTCTTCCTTGACAATTTCCCTAAGATTTGGATTCATCCGTCTTTGAGGTTGTACGATTGGTTTATAATTTGCCTCTATGAATGTGATGAGTACAAGTCTTGGGACTTATCCCTTTCATGTCGGTGTATTCACATGCATATGCGAGAAGAATGTCTACGTAATACTTTGACTAGCTTTTCTTGTTGAGATTTTCAGGTTTTTGTTTATGTTCGAGGTTTTCTGAAAAATTTCATGTAGAAGCCCCGCCCAAATTTGTCCATAGAATGAAGAGACATGTTGTCTAGATGACAAGAACTCAATATTGGATTTCTCTTGAAATGATTCTTGTTTAATGCTCACGGAGAAGATTCAAAATTTTCTAGAGTATTGAGTGATTATCTTCACCAATTTGAAATTGTGAAGAGTGGTTGCAAATATTCTTCATCCTCTATCCAAAATTGGAGTGTCATCTAGATGTTTGTAATTGTCTAAATTTGGAGGATATAAAGTGAATTTCTTTGTTGAACTTCCATCATAAATATACATATCCATGGGACCTACAACTAATAAAAGCATGATTGTAGCCAACCAAGGTCTTCCTAGTATGACGGGATGGCTATCACAGATTATTCTTGGGTGTCGAGGATCATGAAATCCCTGGCAGTGCTCCCAAGAGTCTAGGGACAACTGGAATGTCTTCTATTACCCCATACGGGTACGATCACGGATCTATCTGCTAGTTGTAATAGTGTGGGTGTAAGAAGATTAGGAAGTTTCGGTTGTCCATGGTTGTCTACTCATGATATTTATTGCTTTGCTCTAAGTCCGTGAGTGTGTTTTGTGATTTCAATTCCATTGATGTGAATTTTGACTTAGTTTGGATTTCTGGAATTAGTGCTTTGGAATAGTAATATTACCCATCATAATGTCACATGTTGTCTACGAGTTGAATTTTCTTGGTTTCTCTTATTCTTTTCTTTGTTGTCTTCATACTCCAACTCCTTTATTGTTTTGGCTAAAATTGGGATTTCCTTCGATGGCTTGCAATAATGGAATTTTAATGCAAACATTTCTCGATTCATCCAAAGAATCATAATTAGGCACCATTATTTGTTTTTCTACACCTTTGTCGATTTGTAATCTTTCGGAAAGGAGGTAAACAAATGGGTATGGATGGTTGCTCTATCTTTGAGTTGGGCTTATTGGATCTTTTTGTTTCGATTTTTCAATGTTTTAGCCTTGAAAAGGATGTTTCTTCTCAAAGACTTTTATTAACCGTGAGAGTCTTCCTCGGAATTATCTTGTTCTTGTATGATCACGGAAAGGTTTCCTCTTCTCAAGTATCCCCTTCCCGAGACCTAAGTTGAACATCACTAAGGTCTAGAGGAGTAATTAAATAAGTTGGAAATTGTTTGTCCTTCTATCATGTATGTGATACCGGGGTTCTTATTATTGGGGTTTGGTAGTAAATTTGTTTGGTAATTGATTGGATTTTTGAGGGAATGGTAATGGAAGTGGTTGATTTTGATGAGGTTGGTTCAAATGATGTTGTTGAGAATTTTGTTGAAAATTTTGTTGAAAGATTTTGAGGGAAAATTTTTATTTGAGGATTTTGAGATAAAATTGTGGATATGGTGGATAGGATGGTGGATGCGATAATATGGAGAGTATCTTCCATAGGGACATATGATCCTTGTGCCCCAGCTTGAGATTGATTTTGAAATTGGGGCCAAGGTTAACACTTAGAATTCCAAGGTGGAGGTTGATTATACATTTGATCATGAAATCCTTGTGTCGAGATGCGAGTCTTCTAGATACAAAGTTAAGGGTCTGTGGAATGCAGCAGGGTTTCTTCTGAAAAACGGCCTTGAGACCGGGGAAGAGAAGGACAATTCTTGATTCTCATGTTTCTCGAGAACAAATAACACGAGGTTTTATCTTTTACATCTAGGACCTCTCTGAGAGCATGTTTCTTCCTACATTTGGGGCCAAAGAAAAATTGCAAGCATCGAGATTCAGCCTTTTGCTTGTTTTGTATCTTGAGGGTGTCTATTTGTTCCTTAAAGACTCCCTAAGATGATGTCGATTTAAAAAAATCATCGAAGCATGTGTCCTATTTACGGTCTACTTATTTGTCCCGAAGCGGTTGCCCTTTGCGAAGGCGGGTCTCTTGGACCTTTGGCAGTTTTGGATTTCCTACAGAAAGTTGATACATAACTCAAATATTTAGGGTAATGTGAGTTGTGATATATCCCTTTTCCCATCATGTTGAGATATCCAACTTATTCATCCCTAATGGTTTTCAACAAAGAAGCTTTTAAGGTGTCTTGATCTAGGTTTTCCATTTTATTACCTTTTTATGTTGTATTTAAATCTTTTCCAACAAGTCTTCAAATTTTCATCTTCTTTTGTAACATCTTGTTCCTTCTTCCTTATGATTAGCAGAGCATACAATAATCCAAGTATCTCTCTAGAAATGCTTGTTTCATGTCTCCCCATGTCCTAATGGAACATCTGTTTAAGCTCATAAACCACTTCAATGTTTGCTCCTTTGAGTTGAAGAAACAATTTCAATTTTTGAGCATCTTGAAGGCAGTGTAAGTCACAGAACTGGGGTCGAATAAGAAAGTTTCGGGATCTTCGAGTTTTAAGTCATAGAGTTAGGGCAGAAGTGAGTATTTTTCATGGGGTGTGTGGTCTCTTCATCAGTATAGGGAACCCAAAGAGCTTCCTATTATACCTCTTCCTCCATCGCACCTCCTACCTCCTCTTCCTCCTTCTCCTCTCACTCTACCTCTACCTCCTCCAATTAATGCTTAACAATTCCTCATTAACCAACTCCTCCTCCTCCTTCTAACTACACTTATGGTTGACTCTCCTGTAGAGTAGAAAAGTTTGTAAACTCCTCGACAAGTTTTGGATCCTCTTCTATGGCAGGTTTAGTGGATGAAGTGGAAGGTTTCTCTAATGGAATAGGTGACCTTAGATCTTCTAAGAAGTCAGGGTGATAAAGGATGGAAGATGGGTTTGAGATTGAAGGTGTACTAGCTCTGGATCTAGATGAAACAAGTGGTGTTCTAGATGTCAGGCTCTGCCTCTCTGTTTTGCTTATAAATATTCCTTGAATCTCTCCCTACGCATAAAATTGTTTTGGATGCTAAGAAACAAAAAGGTTACCTAGTTTTTTCACTTCCAGAGCAGCGAGGCCAAAATGTTGTGTCTCAATCTAGTCTCCTAGCTGAGTTCATTTAATTGTCAACCGGGATTTGTAAGCTATTTGGAAGTGAAATGTACCATATGTACCTAGGTGCTTGTTTCCTGGTGCGTTGTGTGTAGTGTTTGTGATGTTTTGATCTTTTATGTTGATTTATGATGTTTTTTGGTCTTTGAAGTTTGTGTTTACAATGAAAGTGCACAGAAAACTAATGAAAAGAAATTGAGTGATCAAAACACGGTTAGGCCTAATGTATGGAATGGCAAATGTAATAAAAAATCTTGAAACAACATACGAACTATGAAGTGAATAGAAACAAGAAGCTTGATGATGACTTCTTAAACAAATGGCACAAACTAGATTTTGAGAAATGATTACTAAATATGCAAGTTTTCTAACTAGACGGTTAGACATTAATCATGATGCAACATTCTATTCTAAGCTCATCTATTCCATGACTAATTTATAGTTCTATTCACATTCAATTGAAGGTCCATGAGTCTATACTCAAAAAGTTATTGGTTTCTTTTCAAGGTAGTTAATTGAGAAGAGCTATGTTTATGGTGAGAGATTTGCGGTGATATTTCGGACACTTGTAATGATGTTATCTTGCATTCCTAAGGTTATGGATCTTGGTGGTTTTCAGAACAAAAAGATGTTTGTAAATAATGAAGGTTGTCTTATGAATCATATCATTAAAGTGATCTATTGTGCAAGGGTGTGTGTGACTATGAGATGTAAGTGCAATGAATTAATTTAAACATGAGCTTAAGATGCTTACGAACTAGAACAATGTCGAACTATAAGCCATCATCTTAAAACTGACTTGATAATTTGGACATGAATTAAATGCAAAATGAAACCTAGGAGGGCGTTCTAACTAACATGCATTATTCTATGAAGTTACTGAAATGTTTGTTTGTTCATCATTAGTGATATTTTGGAAAAGTTCCTTCTTGTGGAAGAGGTAGAACAATTGTTGTGGACTTGTATGCAATTGAAAGCAAATGAGCCGAAAGCAAATGAAAAACTAAATTTGTCACATCACGGTCATATCTTGAACTTCTTAAGGATGTCTTGGAAGAATTTCTTCTTGTGGAAGAGTGATTAGAACAAGTGCAATTGTGATAGTGAAGACTAAAAACTACAACTAATTCTACAATACTATAGATTATTCATCATTCGTTGTTATGATCTATTTGGAAGAATGTCTTCTTGTGAAAGAAGCCGGAATGAATATAACTACGGTATCTAGTTAAAAGAAAATACAAATTCAACTCCTATCTACGGTACCATAGTCATTAAACATTCATCATTTTAGTCTATTGGAAGAGTGTCTTCTTGTGTGGAACGAATATGACTACGATACAGCTAGTTAAAACAAATACAAATTTGCTTCTATCCTACAATACCATAGTCATTTAAACATTCATCATTTTAGTCTTATTTGGAAGAGTGTCTTCTTATGGAAGAACTAGAATGAAGTACGACTACAATAGATAAAACAAAACAACTACCAATTTAAATGCACGAACGTAAAAACTGACTAGGAAAAACTTATCTAGTTTACGCAAAAAGAAATCCGTGCAAGAGCGGGGGCCCTCTACCACTTGACGGCATTGACTCCAAATTAAATCTGCGCCTTGAATAATTTTGTAAACCATTAACGATGCAATAGTTTGAACATAATGCTCTGTGTCTTCAAAGGCGTAACACGATTTACACAAAAAATCTAGCAGCAAATCTAACACAAAATTTCTAACTAAGCTCTCGGCCTGCTCAAGAGTTTATAAAGTAAATGCAAGTAACAATAATTACAATAATTTAGGAATATTGTCTTTCCTTATCAAAATCATAGCTAGGGAGTCTTTGAGGTAGGCTGCGTGAAGGAGAAAAGACACTGTGTTTGAGAGCAGTCTAATGAAGTCTTTAGCTACAAATGTGTTCCCGTGCATACTTAGTACTTACTTACGAATTCATTTCCTCTTCCATGACCAGAGCAAAACACCATGTAGGCACGGCGTGGATCATGCCCATATGCGTTTTTCCAAGGAAATGCACAGAACATACTCAAACATAAAGGTAGGCTGAGAATCGCTAGGTTAGCTACGGAATGCACATTAACGTGGATTAAGATCAAAATGCTTAACAATGACATGATCACAAATTCAACAAGTCGATCATGTAAGCTTCATTCTAGAAGTAATTTTAACTATTTTTATTGATCGATTAGGTTTAAAATGGAAATGGACAAGGAAAATGAGGTAAAATGAGGTGAAGGAAAACACAAATTTGAGGCTCAACACTAAGTCCTGAATCTTTGAGACAGGTGCATCCCCACCTCAATCCTGCGAGAAGGCACCGGAAAATTTAGAAGGCTGTAATATTAATAACAATGATAATTGGAAGTAAGACAAGCCATGATCCATCGTATGCAAGGGAGTTTAATCCAGTTTTGATAAGAATCATTTTGATAAAGTCCCAATCCACACAATCGAAGGCTTTCTGCAGATCAACCTTGAGGAGGCAAGTGTTTGATGATGTGCTTGGATCAAGTAGGCCAGTTCCTGAGTGATGCCAATGGAATCCTGACTAAGCCTGCCACCCAGGAAGTTGACCTGTTTAGGAGAGATATGCTTTGAAAAAATCCCCTTCAACCTACGAGCAATAAGTTTAGACATCATCTAATATATAGAATTACATAAAGAAATAGTACGAAAATCAGTAAATGTGTGGGGGGCAACTCTTTTAGAAATTTGAGCAATGAACATGGCATTGATTTCCCCTGGAATGGATCCAAGAATGACTACCTACATTTGGTCTCAGACTTTTGTCTTTGGGGCAGTCCTTCTATGTCATTTGGCTTGATTCAATTCAGCAAATGAACAACTACATCAGTAACACTCTGACTACATTATTTTACAGCCTTCATTTCAGTGCGGGCCATAGGTCGAAAGAGTTAAACTATGGTTTCCTCTCCCTAGCATTATCGATTAAGACATATACTTGATTAGGAACCTTTTTTTTTTTCTCGTTGATTATTATCAATTCCGACATAGAACGATTAGGAACCTTCTTTCATTTTCTACTTGATTTGCGGGAACGAGGTAAGAAATACATAAAATAAATAGAAGTATGATTTCCTGCTGTGAATATCGCTTCTTTCATGGGTTCCTCACGTTTGACATAAAACACAGTTAGTTTTGCTTCAGTCTCATAGTGTGATTTCATTTTAATCATAATTTTCTTTTTTATGTTATATAAAGTATTTTTACTAGATTATAACATTAGCATAATCAAATTAATAAATATGGAGAAACTATAATCTTAATTTTAATAAATGTAAATAAACTATAATCTTAACTTTACAGTAAATCTCAAATATTAATTGAACTTGTTGTAAACCAAATATTGCTGGGATCAGTAGTACTCAATAGATGAAACAGTAAATTCTTCAGCTCCTTACTTTGGATTATGCCTCTATAACTATCATTGTCACTATCCTTTCACTATAAATTTCAATCAATCAAAGGTCAGTTTCATACAACAATATTTTACAAGGATTTTGATAAAAGAGGAGAATATAAATTTTTAAGAAGGTTTTGAGGGTTTCTGACTACAAATTGTTTTGGTTTTGATTGTTTTGGTAGAAATTATCTTCCTTAAAAACAGCAAACGCCTGCTACGATCATAAATTATCTTTTAGTTCTTTAAACAGCGGGCATGAACATACCTTAGTGGGTAGCCATATGTGCTCATCACAGAACCATATCTCTTGCAAAAATTTAAAAGCTCCTATGAGCATTACTTGATAAGTTTTTGGTGAATTTCAAAACCAATCAAGATAAATATGTAAGAATTTAATTGATTGATCTTCACCCTCCTTCAAATTCTCAGTAATGCCCCTAATTGTAAGTACTCTGTCAAGTGACCATAAGAGTTTTAGTGAATTTCAAACAAATCAAGATAAATATGTAAGAATTTAATTAAATTGATCTTCGATACCTCCAAATTCTCATCCATACTCCCAATTTGTAAAAACTTACCGTTATCCAGGTCCACAACGATCCTAAAATCGTTGAGCTAAGGAATTTCCTATGAGTTTCGAATACGTACCCTAGATTAGCATATATACTCATTACGGAACAATAATTTAATTTCATAGCTCATTTGCACCATAACTTCCAGAATCACATCATTTTGCGTTTCCAATAAATTAATTGATTAAAGCAATGCAAATAAATGTCATACAATCAAATTATATGGCTGGTAATAACTTCATATGCATAGATTTTAACCAAAAATAAATAAAGAGAATACAAAAATTCTTTACTCAAACCCCTAGTACTCTATGCCAAACCTTCTACGTATTATTCAATCATGGGCTCAAGATAAATGCAAACAAAAAATGCAGAGAGGAAGTCGAAGTGTGCAAATCTACCAGCGTCCATGGTTCTCAGTCCGGTTAAATCGTTTCAATTACCTCAACTGTGTTGGAAAGACAGAGGATTCAATCACACAAATAACACAAATATTTCACACACGAACAATGAGCTGTTGCGCTTCTATTAATCATAAAACTTTCTTACTCTCTTGAAAAAAATGAACCCGTGAAGGGTATTTAATCTAATTGACATGCCAGACTATCACTCATAACTGAACTTGATCAACTTGCTTAACTCATGAAGTAACTTGCTCACCAAATCTACTTGTAACTCAACTCAACTAACTCCACTTAACTATTTGTCTATACGCATGAGGAAGTAATTATATGTTTTAACACTCCCTTAATTCGACCTCTAAACTAAAACATAACTTATGACAACTCAAACATATGTATTGATACATGTCTCGTGGAAGCACAACACCCAAGTTTCTTTTGTGAAACTCAAACAAGTCTCTAGTTAATGGCTTTGTAAAGATATCGGCCAATTGATCACTTGTTCTCTGAGGCTTCAAGTGAACTTCTCCATTGCTCACAAGTTCTCAAATAAAATATTATCTAGTATCAATATGCTTGCTCTTTTGATGAAACACACTATTCTTGGATAGTGCAATTCTTGTGTGTTGTCATAGTATATCGATGTTGATCCTTATTGTTTCTACTTGAGTCCATCCAATACTCTTCTTAACCACTCTTGCTTGACATGCGTTGAAGTTGCTGCTACATATTACAGCCTGCTTGATGATAATGTCACAATAGGGTGCTTCTTAGATGCCCATGCTATCACACACAGGCGAGATGGAAAACATAGCAGGATGTATGTGGAGTCATCCAAACTTCTGCAAAATCACTATCTGTATGTCTTGATCAACTCTTTCTTTTCTTGTACTTGTATACATTATGACATAATCTGCGGATTTCTGCTATGTATCTCGAGAATTCTTTTTCCAACACTCCAATGTGTGTCTTTTGGAGTCTCCATGAATCTGAAATGAGACTCTACTCCTTGCATAATATCTGGTCTTGTAGTACATGAGATACATGAGGCATGACCAATCTTTTGAATAGAGTTGGATTGACATCTACCCCTTCATCATCCTTGCTTAATTTTTGTACCTATTGCAAGTGGTGTGAGTACGGGTTTGGAATTATCCATCTTGAATCTTTTCAATAAATGTTTGTTGCATACTTATTTTGACAAATAGAAATGCCTTTTTTAAGTTGCTCAGCCAATGCGAGAAAATATTTCATCGAGACCTAGATCTGTCATCAAATTCTTTCATCATGGTTGTTTTAAATTCATCTATTTCAAGATCACTGTGAAATCATATCATCGACATACAAGCAAACTATCAAAATCTGTCCATGCTCATTTACCTTTGTGTACTCAAGGTAGGCTCATCTTATGCAAAATCCATTCTTGATCATATAGCTGTCGGTCTGCTATACCATGCTCTAGGTGCTTGCTTGATCCATAGAAGCGCTTTTCTTCAATCTATAAACTTTATCTTCTTGTCCTTCAACTTCATAACTTTGGAGGCTGCTGCACTAAATCTCTCTTCTTCTAGAATTCCATTCAAGAAAGGCTGATTTGACATCCATATGATACACTTTCCACTTGTTCTAAAACTGCGTCGCTAGGAGGCTGCTCTTATAGTATCAATACGGTGGCCAGGAGAAAAGTTTCTTCAAAGTCTATTCCGATTCTTTCATGAAAATCCTTTGGCTACAAATCTTGCTTTAAATCTGTTAATCTCACCTTTCTCATTCTTTAGTCTTGTACACCCACTTCACTGTTAGAGATTTTATCGTTTGGTAAATCAATAAATCCCATGTATCATTATTTTCAATGGAATTCATCTCTTCATCAATGGCTTGCACCAGTTGTCATCTCTGATTGCTTCTTCAAAGGAAGAAGGTTGGAATGCCAATAATGAAAATTTGAACTAACATCCAAATCATCATAAATATCTTTCAAACTTCTCATATTTTTCTTACCGTGCTTGATTCATTACGATTAAATCGCTTGGAGAATTCATATGTGGATGCGCTTGAAGATCCATCTTCCTCATAATCAGAGTCCTTAGTGGTGTGACTCTGTTTGGTGTCTGCTCTCTTTGTTCTTGCTGCTCCTCTTCTTCTACAAGATCATCCTCCATTAATGGTGTTTGAGCATCGGTTGGTGTGTCTACAATCCCATTCCATGACTCTTGTTCTTTGAACACAACATCTCTTTGCTAATGATTGTCTTCTTTGTGACAAGGTTATACGGTTGTAAACTTTTATTTGCTCACTATAACCAATAAATATACATTTTCACTTTGATCATCTAATTTGCCTCTTATTTGCTTAGGCACATGTGCATAGGCTACACATCCAAAAACTACGAAATGAGATACCTTGCCAAGACATGCACGACCATCTTGGAACTTCTGTTCATTACGCTCTTTGTAGGAGATACATTTATCACATAAACAACACATGCATTTATACGCCCAATACTCATTAGACAAGTGTCTTGCTTTCAACATGCTCCTTGTCATGTTCATGATTATTCGATTCTTCCTCTACATACACCATTCATTGTGGTGTGCTTGTGTATGCGGTAAATGCTTGTCTTCTAATTCCATGTTGTTTGAAGTACTCATGAATGCCTTGAATCGTGTTCTCCACCACGATCAAGTCTCAATACCTTGCTCATTGATCCTTTGGTTCTCCACCAAAGCTTTGAACTCTTTTGAACTTTGCAAAGTTTCAGACTTCTTCTTCAAAAAGTAAACCAAGTCTTCCTACTATAATTATCAATGAAGGTGAGGAAGTAACAACTTCCACCGATGTTGTGTCCTCATAGGTCCACACAAGTCGGTATGCACCAATTCAAGTGGTTTCTTTGCTGTAAACTCCTTTTCGGAAAAAATTTCACGGTGTTGCTTGCCTAAGATGCAACACTCACGTGCTAAGCGGAGTTCCTGATGGGAGGTAGACCTCTCACCATGCATTTCTGTTGCCCGATAATTTAACGAAAAAATGCAAGTGTCCCGGAAACCGAAAGTGCCACTGCTAGTATGCATCGAGAACATGCGTTGTAAAGAACTAACACGATCATTGTAGTTCATATTGAGGAAAAGTCAGTTCCTCGTCATCTGCATAACTTTGCAATCAACTACTTGCTTGGGGGTTGACAAGAAAATAACACATTTTTGCCCACTGAAGATAAATTTGTATCATTTACGCCAATTGCCCAACACTAATTAAATTGTGTTTGAGCCCGGGGACATAGTATATCTACGATATGGTCTTTGGCTCCCCACCTTCAGTCACAATGTTGACCACTCATTCCACTCTCTGACTTGCTGATCTTGTCGGTCCCCAACTTGACCTGTTGTTTGCCTTTGTGACATCCAAATTAGCAACCAAATCCTTGTTGCCTATCATGTAGTTCTTGCTACCAGCGTCTAATAGCCATACCTTGTCAGACGGTGCATGCATGGTGTTGCATGCTAGAAACATAGAGTCATTATTTTAAATACGACATTAGCTCATACGATTTCCTTGATCTGCATGATCTTCTTCCTACAATCATGAGCATAATGACCAAATCTGCGAGTAATAACATATTTACCTTTGATTTTTCGGACCTTTGATTGTTATGAAATCTTGGCTGGCTGCTTTGCTTCACGTTGATACTCATGATCATCTCTCGGCCATCTCACGTGACCACCATAGTTGTTGCCCTCGTCCTACGCACTCTCGATTGACCTCTTCCTCGACCTCTTGAAATATAGACTTGACTTTGGAAGAGGCGAGTTTCCAATGTGGAATCCTTATCTACTGTCTATCCTTGCCTCATACGATAGAAGAGATGCCATCGACATCATCGATTGTAAGTTTTTCCAAGTCCTTTGCTTCTTCTATGGGTGCTACCACCACATCAAATTTGGTAGACGGGGATCGAAGAACCTTCTCGATCAACATTCGATCTTTAATATCTTCGCCATAGATTTTTTTAAGCCGATTGGCCAGCAGACATGACCCTATTCATGAAGGAATCAATGTCCCTGCATCTCCTTCATGTACGGACTTTCAAAGTCTCTCTGGAGTACTGCGATTTAACAATGTTAACTTTTTCCATACCTTGATGACTTGTCGCAGGTGTCCCATACCTCCTTGACTTGTGAGTTATCATGATCTTACGAAACTGGCTCAGTCTTGCTCCTATTTGGATTAGTAGCAATGCTTGTGCATTCTTTCATTTATCTTTCTTTCCTTGTTCCCTCTATTTGCATTGTTGAGGCTCGTTCTTACTGCATCATCTTTAGGTTCCGCAAACCCATACTTGACATGATCTCGGACACCATGCGCTTTAGCATGGTATCCATCTTAATGGCCCATATATTGTAATCTTTCCCATTGAAAGATGGAATTTGTGGCTGAAAACTTGATGTGGCCATCTTGCCTAAAAAAAAATTGTCTCTGACAAAAAACCCTAAATTTTTTTTTTTTTTTTTGTAAAGGCTGTGCTAACCTTCTTTAAAAAATATCTTTCAATAAAAACACTAAATCCTTCTTCTTCCTTTTTATTTAATATAATAAAACTTTTATATGAAAAATTTTATATATATAAAAGTCTTCTTAAAAACCCTCACTTTTAAAAAAAAACTTTATGTGAAAAGCCCTTTTTAAAAGATCATATGAAAATCGTTTGTAATAAACTCCTTTGGTTTAAAAAAAAAATGATGAGAGCGGACTTTTAAAACTTTTAACAAAAACCCTTTTTTGAAAAAAGAACTCCACATGCTTTCTATTCACGTGATTTCCAAAAATTAGCAGTTTACTTTTTGAAAAAACCCACACGGATGTATCTTTAAAAAAACAAACTCCACGTCATTTTATGTGCTTTGCCGCCGCACTTTGTGTAATGTTTATTGAACGGGTTCTGCACCCCGATCAAAAACGCGGCGTTTCATAGGATGGAGTTACTTTCCAGATTGAAGAAAGCTACGTTTTCATCGGATTTGCGGAAAAATAGTAAGTTTGCCAAGAGTACGCAATTTATACTGCGAGCGGTTGCGAACCCTCCTTCCGGATCTCCGCAGGTTCTGCACTAAAGACGTGCGGACCGCGAGTAAAAATTTTATTTTGTGTAAAAAAATTTGCGGCCTTTTGCTTTTGTTCTTCTTACTAGCTTTGTTTTCCCATGGATCTTCTGATCCTTCCTCAGCTCTAATACCAATCTGTTGGAAAGACAGAGGATTCAATCACACAAATAACACGAATATTTCACACACGAACAATGAGCTGCTGCTCTTCTATTAATCATAAAACTCTCTTACTCTCTTGAAAACAATGAACCCGTGAAGGGTATTTAATCTAATTGACGTACCTGATTTATCACTCATAAGCTTGAACTTGATCAACTTGCTTAACTCCAGCGTATTTCGCTCACCAAATCTATTGTAACAACTCAACTAACTCCAAAGCAACTATTTGTCTAACTTACGCATGAGGAAGTAATTATATATTTTAACAAAGCGCCACATTACTAGTAGTAGGAGTGATCAAATTTCATGATTCATTTTTTTAAAAGTTGTAACTCGCGAAGGGGAGGTAGATGTGGTAATCGGATGACATATTCCGTGAACGTTGAATCTCGATATAAAAAAAGCAAAAACAAATTCCATAAACCTACATCCACCTAAGTTAAGTTGAAATAGGTACACCTATCGGAGTAAGAGCACTATTTGAATATAGTAGCATCGACGTATGAAAGATTCCCCACATACGGGAGTCTATAGAAACCTTCGTGAGTTGAACCATCAGAATAATGTCACAAGAGGGGAACTTGGAATGGATCGTCCAAATTGTGAACATAGAGCCGATTGTGGCTTTACGAAGGTTGCAATGACATTGAGGTCTTCCTTAAACCTTTATAAGTTCAAAAATTAGAGTCCGTGATTACTCAGTTGATTCTAATCAATTGACAACCAATGATAGAACCATATTCTCTCCTAACATCAAGCAAGCTATAATGTTGACATCTCGGCAAATAAAAATGAGAAGAAAGAAAGAAAGGGATTATGTTGCAATTGTGACAATCGGTATATTAAAGGGAATAATGTAGGAAGGTAAATTATTCTACATAGATTATGATGTTGAAGAATATGAACTAAATTATCTTAAAGGTCTCGAACTGGAAAATTCCTCAAGTTTACACCAATTATTGTTATGTATTACTTAACATTATCACTTCTCAAATTCTCAATATAAAAAGATGCATAAAAAGGAAAAGGTTATAATGTCGGTTTATCTTCAAACTCTCCAACATAAAAGATGTAGAAAAAGGGAAAAGGTCATAATGTTGTTTTATTTTGGTGTACGCATACTTTGCAATTTTAGTGAAATCTATATATTTCTTTATTTATCTAGCACCAGAGAATTTCAAGAAAGGAGTTATTGCATAAAGGTATCGTAAATTGTTCAAGAAAGTGTCATAGTATAAAATCAATGTGAATGAGTATTTATTGGATAGTTCAAATAATACAATCTAAATGGGTAGTGCTAATGTTGTATTAAGTATGCAAATGTTAGAATATTAGAAACAATGACTCTTTATTCATAAAGAATTTTTAATAATATTTCCTTAAAGGTGAGGAAATTGAAGTATTAAGATATATCAAGGGAAAACCATTTTTAAGTCATAAGCTCTAACATGAAAACATTTCTAAAATATGAACAACATGGTGTAATTACACAATTATACTCATCATATGTTAAAAATCTAGACTCTTTATTCCTTTGGATTTCAAAAAATTATCAATAGCCATTAAAAGGTATTTGAAGAGATGCCTAACGGTCTTCCACCTACACAATATCATGACCATTTTGATCATTTGCAGCTAGTAAATGTACCACTTAACATCAATCGTTATAGGTACCCTTATACACAAAGAGTGAGATTGAGTATATGGTTTAGGAAACGTTAGAGAGTTAGCATCATTATACCTAACTAAGTGATTTATCCTCACTAGTGGCAATGGTTTGGGAAGCCCATGTTTTATGTGTTCATATTATAGAGCTCAACAAGATCACCATTACAAAGATAAGTTTCCTATTCGTGTCATTAATGAATTATTAGATAGAGTGTAGGGAGATTTTCTTTTACCAAGTTGGATCTCTATTTGGATATCATAAAATTAGAATTAGGCAAGAAATCCCAAAAGGAGCCTTTTAGATCACATGAAGTTCATTATGATCTTGTGATCATGTCATTTGACCTTACTAATGCATCTTCCACATTTCAAATTTTGAAGAATTACAATTTTAGACCCTTAGAAAGCTTTTGGTAGTATTTTTTTATGATTTATTAATCTGATAATTTTTGGCAGAACATCTCTACCATGTTGATATGGACTTAAAAATATTGGAGGAGAAAAAACTATAATTAAATCCTTTGAAGTGTTCCCTTGTCATTCATAGTGGAATAATTAGATCATATTGTACCTCAAAAGGAATCAAAGTTGAACCTACCAAAAGTAGAGCTATGATCGAATGACGATTCACAAAATATTGAAGAATATTAGAGAAACATAGGATCTGCGAGTTATTATGACATGTTTATCAATAATTATGGTGAAATAGTAGCATTTTAACAACTTTATTGGAAAATGAGTCATTTTTATACTCGATAAGAATCTTTTGAAAAATTAGGCTATGTGTACAAATCCCATACGGAACACACATGGACTCACAAATACAATTATTATAGTATTTGTGAAGTGTTAGGACATGGAAAGAGCATGGTTTTAAGGTAAAAAAAATGCTCATTTCCTTTATGAGAAACCAACTTAAAGGAAATAACCCAAAATAATTTATGTAAAGGAAATGTTGGGCTTATAACATGATATTAAGAAATGATTCCCTTACCTAGTAGGAAGCGCGTCGAGGAAGAAATAGATCACGATATTTTGAAGCTCTTCTTAGAACAAGAGTTATGTTCGAAAAAAATAAATATAACTGAGTTACAAAGATGAGGTTATGATTTTGGAATTACCAAAATAAAAATAAAATTTGGTGGTAGATGTAATTTCAAGAATGAAAAAGGCAAAGGAATATTTTTTTCTATTTCAATTTCATAATTTGAGTGAGAAAGAATATGTAAATATAGAATGGAAATAGGTCAAGCGTATGTAATATAATTCAATAAATTCAAGTGGAATTGAGTGCATTCAATAAACTTGTGTGGACGAATGATTTATAGTTGTATCAATATCACCTAAATTTATGTAAGAATTCCAACAAAGGTCCTTTTGGAATTACACTTCTCCTATAGGACAATCAAGGCTCTAAAAAATTAACATAGGATCAAGAGAAGTTTTTTTCTAAGAATGTCTTCAAACTAATATCTATAATTTGTAGTTGAATGTTTTGTTTTTTCCATTGAAATGGGAGAAGATCTAGGCCTGGGTCCTTTACAAAAAATGCTTCATACAAGTTATAAATGGGAAGAGATCTCGATAAATTTTATTATAAATCCGCTAGAGTCAAGAAAATAATAATCTCATCATAGTGGTGGTGGATTAGTCACAAATTGTGCCCATTTTCTCTCTCTTTCTCATCCTTTTAAAGAAATTGCATTAGTTGTAGCATTCATGGAAACAATACAAAGCTACGTATTAGAATCCCCAAGGTTGTTGTAAGTGATAGAGATCGATTTTCACTAGTAACATTTAGACTAAGTTATTTTCTTGTTTGGGTATGAGTGGCTCCACGATTACTCTTAACGATCTAAATCCAATGGGAGAAATAATCTTGTAAATAAATTTCTAGAAGGGTAACTTTGTTGTTTTTTCCATTCTCTTTAAATGAACCATGATGGATCAAGTGGTTACCCTTTCCAAAAATGGTGGTCTGATCCATCCTTCAAGTTTCATAAAAAATGGCACTTTATGTCACTTTATGACTATCACCCATCCATCACATCACCCTTGAGAGGAAAATCGTTTCCCTAAAGACATATCATGAAAAAATCATGAAAAACATCCTTTTGCATTGGCACGGGCGAGACCAGTTGAACTCGCGCCAATGGGGAAAAATCCTAAGAGACCGCGCCAGCGCTCTGTCTCGGAGTATTAGTCGCACCAGCCAATTTAAGGAGTGTTTTTTTAAATAAATATGTAGCGGAAGTTGAGTTTCAACAAACTCGAAACCATTGCCACTATCTTGAGTTGGGAGGTTTGGGTAGCGGGAGTTCTATGGAAGGGAAGTGGTTTTGCCACCTCCCATGGAACCTTCCTTGTTGATAGGGCCAATCCCACAATAATAGGGATCCCAAATCCCTCCTTCCCCATCTATAAAAGCTTTGCTCAATTCCATGGCAAGCTAGTCTTGAAGTACCTGAAGTCTTGAATCTCCAAATTCTAAGAGCCTTTGTGTTGTAAGAGCCCTCTTCCTTCCCTTAGGGCCGACTCAAGTAAGGAGCTATTCGCGTAGAGACTCGGGGGAGTTTTCCTTTCCACTGGTGAGCTTTGCGAACGTGAACGATGGAGACCCATGAAGGAACCGCGACGTCGAGAACTTTACTGGTTGTAATCTCTTTCGATCATTATTTAATGAATGATTAAGATTATGGTTCCACTCTGTTTTAGATGATGTTAATATGATTAATATCCTTTAAGGCGATATTGAGTTGCGTATGCCATATTTTATGCTTGTATCTTTTTGTTTTTCTTACATGTGTAGTGTCCACCCGCGGAGATCGTGGAGGATCGTGATTTGCCGAAGGCCGAAAGTGAAACGCTCTCTTCTTCGAGATCATAGCATTGGATTCGGGTAGGCTTCCATCTTTAGTCTTTTCATTCGTAACTAGGAACTTACGTCGTAACATTTTTATTGTTGCTAGACCCTATTTGAGCTAGTAGGGATCACCTGCGTCACAGAGGGTTACCTCCTCAGCGAGGTTAGGTTAAAGTTAAAGTAAGGTAAGTGTAAGGTTAAGGTTGATTGGAGTTAAGGTTAAGGGTAAGGTTAAGGTTAGGTTAAGGTTAATGGTAAAGTTAAGGTTAGGTTGTAGTTAAGGTAAAGGTTAAAGATTCGTTATAGTTAAAGTTAAGGTTAAGGTAAAGATTAAGGTTAAGTTTAAGGTTATGGGTCTTAACCTTAACCTTCACTATAACAACCTAACCATAACATAGCTACAACCTAACTCTAACCTTTACCAAAGCCTTAACCTTACCTTTAACACGACTAAACCATAACCTTTACCTTAAGATTACCATAACCTTCACCTTAACCATAACTTTACCCTTAACCTAACCTTAACCTTACCTTAACCTTAACGACTAAACAGCCAACCTTAACCTTACCCTTACCTAAACTTAACCTTAACATACGTAACCTTAGGTAAGGTTAAGGTTAAGTTAAGGATTAAGGTTATGGTTAGGGTTAAGGGTAAAGTCAAGAATCCAAGGTTAAGGTTATGGTTAAGGTTATGGTTTTAGTCGGGATAAGGTTAAGTTTAAGGGTTTGGTAAAAAAGTTTAGGTTAAGGTTAAGGTTAAAGTTAGGGTTAGGTTGAGGTTAAGGTTAAGATTAGGTTAAGGGTAAAGTTAACGTTACCCTATAGCGTTAACCATAACCTTAACCTTACCCACATAACCATAACCTTAACCTTAACCTTAACATGACTAAATCTGTAACTTTAATCTTACCTTAATCTAAATTAACCTTAACCTTAACCTAACTATAACTTTACCCTTAACCTTAGCGTTAACCTTGACCTTAACTATAACCTAAACCTAACCTTATTAAACCCTTAATATTAACCTTAACCTTAACCTTTACTTATTCTTAACATTAACCTTAACATTAACCTTATACCTTAACCTAACATAACCTTAACCTTAACCTTAACCTTACCGCTTTACCTTAAACTTAGCCTTGACCTTAACTATACGTAACACTGGCCTTGACCAAATACTTAACCTTAACCTTACCTAATCTTAACCTTAACCTAACCTTAACGCCACCATAACCATAAACTTAAATTTAACCTTAACCTTAATTTGATCAAACTCATAACCTTAACCTTAGGTTAAGGTTAAATTGGAATTAGGAGTTAAGGTTAGGAAGAGTGGCATTAAAGGTTAATGTTAGGAGTTGAGGTTAGGGGAAGGTTAAGGTTAAATTCAAGGATTAGATAAATTTAAGGTTAAGGTTAGGTGGAAACTAAGATTAATGGTAACAGGGTTAAGGTTGGGGTAAGTATAGTTAAAGTTAAGATAAGGTTAAGGTTAGGTAAGGTTAAGGTTAGGTTAAGATTAAGGTTATGGTTAAGGTTAAAACAAGATTAGGTTAAGTTAAGGTTAAGGTTAAGGTTTTGTCAAGGTTATATTTAGGTTGTAGTTAAAGTTAAGGTTAGGGTTGAGTTATAGTTAAATATAATTTGAAGGTCAAGGTTAAGGGTAAAGGTTAAGGTTAAGTTAAGGCTAAGATTAGGTTAAGGGTAAAGTTAAGGTTATGGTTAGGGTAATATTAGGGTTAAGGTTAGGGGGAAGTTCAAGAGTTAAGGTTGAGTTTAAGGGTAAAGTCAAGGTCAAGTTTATGTTTTATGGTTATGGGAAGGTGAGGTTAAGGTTAGGTTATAGTTAAGGTTAGGGTTTGGTGAGTTAGGGTTAGGTTAGATTAAGGTTATGGTTAGGTTAAGGGTAAAGTCAAGGTTAAGGTTATGGTTATGGGAAGGTTAGGTAAGGTTAAGGTTAAGGTTAAGGTCAAGATCAAGGTTAAGGGTAAGATAAGGTTAAGGTTAAGGTTAGGTTAAGGTCAAGGTTAAGGTTAGGTTAAGTTCAGGGTTAGGTTAGGTTAAGGATGAAGGTTAAGGGTAATGTTAAATTAAGTTCAAGGTTAAGGTTATGGTTAAGGTTAATGTTACGGTTAGGTCAAGGTTAAATTAGGTTAATGTAAGGTTAAGGTAAGGTAAGGTTAAGGATAGGTTAGGCTATAGTTAAAGTTAAGGTTAAGGTTAGGTTAAGGGTAAAGTTAAAGGTTAAGGTGAAGGTTAAAGGTTAAGGTTAAAGGTCAAGGTTATGGTTATGTTAAGGTAATGTTAAGATAATGTTAAAAGGATTACCGGAGTTTAGTCGGAGTTGAGTTAAGGTTAAGGTTACATGTTTAGTGAGGCTAAGGTTTAAGGTTAAGGGAAAGGTTAAGGTTAAGGTCAATGTCAAGGTTAAGGGTTTGGTCGAGTTAGGGTTAGGTTATAGTTAAAGGTTAAGGTTAAGGTTAGGGTTAGGGTTTAAAGGTTAGAGTTATGGTTATGGTTATGGTTATGGTTAAGGTTAAGGTTATGGTTAAGGTTAAGGTTACGTAAAGGTTAAGCTAAGGTTAACATTAGGTAAAGGTTAATGTAAGGTTAAGGTTAGGTTAAGGTTAACCCGGCCTTGACCTTAATGTTAACCTAACCTTAAACTTAACCTAACTAATAACGTTAACCTTAACCTTCCCATAACCCTATAAACTTAACCTTAACCTTAACTAAACCTAACCTTAGCAAACCATAATCTTAATATTATCTCTACAACCTTAAAAACATCCTTATCGTGTATTAACCTTAACCTTGACCTATAATTAACATTAACCTTACCTTAACTAAATTAAAATTAACCTTAGCGTTAGGTTAAGGGTAAAGGTAAGGTTAGGTTAATGGTAGATAAGCTTAGTGTAAGATTATGTTTAAAGTTAATGTTAAGGGTTTGGTCAAGGTTAGGGTTAGGTTATATTTAAAGGTCAAGAAGTTAGGTTAGGTTAAGGTTAAGGTTAAGGGTTTGGTCAAGGTTAAGGTTAAGGTTAAGGTTGTATGGTAAGGTTAAGCTTAAGCTTAAGCTTAGGTTATGATAAAGGTTAAGGTAAGATTAAGGTTAGGTTAAGGTTAAACTTGACCTTGACCTTAACCTTAACCTAACGTAGCGTTAACGTAACGTAACCTTATCTAACCACAACCTTAACCTTAACCTTAACTTCTTATCCTTGACTTGTAAACTTAACCTCAACGCTTAACCTAGCATTAACATATTGACATAACTATAACCGCCTAACCTTACCATACCCTTTCACTTAACTATAACCTAACCTAACCTTAACCAAACCCTTCAACTTAACCTTATCTCTTATCTTTCATAAATTATCCTTAAAGTTAAACGTTAACCTTAACCCTGACCTAGCGATGCCTTAACCTAACTAACATTGGCATAATGTTGGAAGTTAAGGTAGAGTCAAGGTTAAGACTAAGGTTAAGGTTAAGGGTAAAGTTAAGGTTGAGTTAAGTGTAAAGATAAGGTTAAGGCTAGGGTAAAGTTAAGGTTAAGGGTAAATTTGAGTTAAAGTGAAGGTTAAGGGTAAGGTTAAGCTTAGGGTTAGGTTATAGTTAAGGTCAAGGTTAAGGTTAGGTTAAGGTTAAGGTTTGGTCAAGGTTAGGGTTGGAGTTATTGTTAAATTTAAGGTTAAGGTTAAGGTTAAGACCCATAACCTTATCATGATAACCCTTGACCTTGAACAACCCTAACCTTGAATTTACCCTTAACTTAAACTTAACCTTCATTGTAACTATTTCTTGTGACCAAGCCCTTCACCTTAAAATTAACTACCCTTAACCTTAACCTTAATATAACCTTCCCTTAACCTTAACCTTAACATAGCCTTACTAAACCGATAGCCTTAACCTTAAACTTAACTTTAACCTTAACTTAACCTAAGATTTACCTTAGCATAACCATAACCTTAACCTTACCTTAACCTAATTAACCTTAACCTTGATCAAACCCTTAACTAAACTTAACCTTAACCTTGACCTTGAACATAACACTTAAACTTAACCTTAACCTTCCCATAACCATAACCTTAACCTAACCTTAAATTTACCCTTAACGTAATATTAACCTTGACTTTACCCTTAACCTTGACCTTACCTAACCTTAACTTTGATGTTACCCTTAACTTAACAATAACCTTCACTATAGCCTAACCCTAACCTTGACCAAACCGCAACACCTTCAAACTTTAACCTAACTAAAACCTTAACCTTAACCTTAACCTTAACCCTAACCTTCAACCTTAACCTTAACCTTAACCGCGACCTTAACTATAACCTAACCCTAACCTTAACCTTGACTTTACCCTAATGCTAACCTTAACCTTAACATTAACCTTAACCTTACCCTTAATCTAATCTTAACCTGACCTTAACCTTAACCTTAACCAACTACGATAACCTTAACTTTAACTTTACCCCTTAACCTTAACCTTAACCTTAACCTTGACTTTACCTTAACTTAACCATAACCTTTACTATAACCTAACCTAACCTTGACCAAACCCTTAACTTAACCTTAACCTTAACATTAACCTTCCCATAACCTTAACCTTAACCTTAACCTTAACCTAACCTTGTATTTACCTAACCTCAACCTTAACCTTAACCATAACCATAACCATAACCTTAACCTTGACCTTGAGGTAAGGTTTCTTCAAATTTAGGTTAGGTTATATGTTAGGGTTGAGGTTAAGAGGTAGGTTAGGTTAAGTAGAGATGGAGTTATGGTTAGGGTAAGGTTAAGGTTATGGTTAGGGTAAGATTGGTGTTAAGGTCAAGGTTAAGGTTAAGGTTAAGGTTAAGGTTAGGTTAGGTTAAGGTTAAATTATGGTTAGGTTAAGGACAACGATCAAGGTAAGTTTAGGTTAGGACAAGATAAGGTTAAGGGTAAAGTCAGGTTAAGGTTAAGGTTGAGGTTTGGTTACCCTTAACCTTAAGTCAAGGTGAAAGTTAGGATAAGGTTAAGGTTAAGGTTACGGCTTTAATCAGGTTAAGGTTAAGGTTACGGGTTTAGTCAAGTTAAGGTTAAGGGTAAGGTTAAGGTTAAGTGTTTGGTCAAGGTTAGGATTAGGCTAAAGTTATAGTTAGGCTTAACCTTAACTGTAGCGCTAACCTTTAAAAATGCTCAACATAACCTTAACCTTAACCTAACTATACTTATGTAGTAACCTTCACCTTCACCTTAAACGTTAACCTTAACTTGATCAAACCTTAAACTTAACCTTAACCTTAACCAAACCTTGAACATTAACATTAACTATTAATAACACTTCTGTAACCTTAACATTAACCTTAACCTAACATTAACCTTCACCTTAACCATAACCTTAACCTTAACATTAACTTTACCCTTAACCTTAACCTTAACCTTAACCTTAACACTTAGCCTTAACCTTAACCTTAACTTTACCTTAACCTTAACCTAACGCTTAACCTTGACCTTAACGATAACCTAACCCTAACCTTGACCAAACCCTTAAACTTAGGTTAAGGTTAAGGTTAGGTAAGGGATGGAGTTAAGGTCAATGTTAAGGAGTTTAGTCAAGGTTAGGGTTAGGTTAAGGAGTGAAGTCAAGGTTAAGGTTAGATTAGGTTGGGTTAAGGTTGAGGTAAAGTTAAAGTCAAGGTTAGGGTTAGGTTATAATTAAGATAAAGGGTTTGGTGCGAGGTTAGGGTTGATTAAAAGGTTAAGTTTAAGGTTAGGTTTGGATATGGTCAAGGTTAAGGTTAGGTTAAGGTTAAGGTTAGGGTTTGAAGTAATTTAAGGTTAAGGTTAAGGTTAAGGTTAAAGTCAAGGTTAAGTGTTTGGTTAAGGTTAAGTTAAGAGTAAAGTTAAGATTAAGGTTAGGGGAAGGATAAGGTTATGTTAAGTTTAAGGTTAATGTTAAGGTTAAGTTAAGGTGAGGGTTAGGTTATAGTTAAGGTTAAGGTTAGGTTAAGGTTAAGGTTAAGGTTAGTCTAAGGTCAAAGTCAAGGTTAAGCTTAAGCTTAAGGTCGAGTTAAGGGTAAAGTTAGGTCAAAGTTATGGTTAGGTTATAGTTAAGGTTAGATTAGGTTAAGGGTAAAGTCAAGGTTAAGGTTAAGGTGAAGGTTAAGGGTAAAGTTAAGGTTAAAGTTACGTTAAGGTTAAAGGTCAGGTTAAGGTTATAGGAAAAGTTAAAGTTGAGTTAAGTTAAGGTTAAGTTTAAGGTCAAGGTTAAGGTTATTGGAAGGTTAAGGTTAAGGTTAAGTTTAGAAGTCAAGGTTAAGGGTAAAGTTAATATTAAGGTTATGGTTACGGGTAAGGTTATGGTTAAGGTTAGATAAGGTTAAGGGTAGGTTAGGTTAAAGGTTGGAGTCGAAAGGTAAGGTTAAGGTTAAGGGTTAACGATAAAGTTGAGTTAGGCAAAGCTTAGCCTTACCTGCGTGGCTGTAACCTTAACCTTAATTTCTACATAACGTAACCTTGACCTTAACATTAAGCTTACCCTTAACCTCGATCCTGCTGTAATATAGCCTAACCTTGACCAAACCCATAAGGTTAACCTAACCTTATTGTAACCCTAACCTTAACCTTGAATTACCCTTAACATATCTTAACGCCCAACATGACAACAAACTTTAATCTTGACCTTAAATATAACCTAACCCTAACCTTAACAATCCTTAACCTTGACCAAACCATAACTAACCTTAACCTTGACTTTTACCCTTAACATAACGTAACCTTGACGTAACGTTACCCTTAACATTAAGGTTAACCTTTACCTTAACGCCTTGACATTACCCTTAACCTAACCTTAATCTTAGCATTAACCTTTTCTTAACCTCAACATAACCTTAACCTTAACATAAAGGTTAAGGTTAAGGGATGGAATTAAGGTTAAGATAAGGTTAGGTTAGGTTAAGGTTAGGTTAGGTTAAGGGTAAGGTCAAGGTTAAGGTTAAGGTTATGGTTATGGGAAGGTTATGGTTAAGGTTATAGTTAAGGTTAAGGTTAAGGTTAAGGGTTTGGTCAAGGTTAAGGTTAGGGTATGGTTAAGGTTAAGGTTATGGTTATGTGAAGGTTAAGGTTAACCTTAAAATTAAGGGTAAGATTAAGGTTAAGGTTAAAGTTAAGGTTAGGTTAACGTTAAGGTTAGGGTAAAGGGTTAGTTAGGTTAATGTTAATGTTAAGGTTAAGGTTAGTTAAATGTTAAAGGTTAGGTTAAAAAAGTAAGATTATAGTTAGCTTAAAGTTAAGGTTAAGGTTAAAATAAGGTTAAGTTTAATGTTAGGCTAAGGTTTAAGGTTATGGTCTTAACCTTAACTATCACTATATAAACCTACCCTTAACATTAACATTTTCTTAACCTTAACCTTAACCTTAACCATAACCTTAACCTTAACTTTGAACTTAACTATAACCTTAACCTTAACCTTAAATTAACCATTACTTGAGTCTTAACCTTAACTTTACCTAACCTTACCTTAACCTTAACATTAACGACTAAACCCTTAAGATTAGGGTAAAGATAAAGTTAAGGTTGGGTTAGGTCAACATTAGGCAAAGTTAGGTTAAGGTTAAGATCGAGGATGTAAGGTTAAGATAAGGTTAAGGTTAAGGTTAAGGATAGGTTAAGGGTAAAGTCAAGGTTATGGTAAAGTTGGGCCAATGTTAGGTTAAGGGTAAAGTTAAGGTTAAGGTTAGGTTAAGCTTAAGCTTAAGGTTAAGGAGTTTAGTCAAGGTTAGGGTTAGGTTATAATTAAGGTCAAGGTTAAGGTTAAGGTTAAGGTTAAGTTAAGGATAAGTTAAGGGTTTGGTTAAGGTTAAGGTTAAGGTTAGGGGTAAAAGTAAAGTTTAAGGTGAAGGTTAAGGTTAAAGCTAAAGTCAAGGCTAAGGTTAGGTTAAGGTTAAGATTAGGCTAAGGTTAAGGTTAAGGAGTTTGGTCGAGGTTAGGGTTAGGTTATAGTTAAGGTCAAGGTTAAGTTTAAGGTTAGCGGTAAGAGTCGAGGTTAGGTTAGGTTAGGTTAAAGTGAGTTAAAGTTATAGTTAAGGTTGAGTTAAGGTCAAGGTTAAGGTTAAGTAAGTTTAAGGTTAGGTTAATGTTAGGGTTTGGTTAAGGTTAGTGTTGGGTTATAGTTAAGGTCAAGGTTAAGGTTAGAAGTAAGGTTATAGTTAGGTTAGGTTGATTTAAGGTTAAAGATAGGTTAAGATAAGGTTAGGTTATGGGTTTAGTCGAGTTAAAGTTAAGAGTTAAGGTTAAGGTTATGGTTAAGGTTAAGGTTAATTTTAAGGTTATGGTTAAGGTTAGGGTAAGGTTAAAGGTTAAGGTTAGGTTAAGGTTAAGGTTAAGGTTATGGGAAGGTTAAAGTTAATGTTATGGTTAGGTGAAGGTTAAGGTTAAGGTTAAGGGTAAGATCAAGGTTAAGGGTAAAGTTAAGGTTAACCTAACCTTAAGGTTAAGGTTAAGGTTAGGTTAACGGTAAAGTTAAGGTTAAGGTTAAGGTTTGGTCAAGGTTAGGGTTAGGTTATAGTTAAGGTTAAGATAAAAATAAGATTAACGTTAAGGTTAAGGGTAAAAGTTAGATTAAGGGTAAGGTTAAGGGTAAGGATAAGGTTAAGGTTAAGGTCAAGGTCAAGGTTAGGTTAAGGGTTAAGTTAAGGTTAAGGTGAAGGTTAGTTAAGGTTAATTTAAGGCTACGGTTAGGTTACGGTTAGGTTAAGGTTAAGATTAAGGTTAACGTTAAGGGTTTTGTCAAGTCTAGGGTTAGGTTAAGGTTAATATTAAGGGTTTGGTCAAGGTTAGGGTTAGGTTAAGGTTAAGGTTAAGGGTAAAGTCAAGGTTAAGGTTAGGGTTAACATTCAGGTTAAGGTTAAGGTTACGGTTAGGGGAAGTTTACAGTTAAGGTTAAGGTTAGGTTAAGGTTAAGGGTGAAGGGCTTTAAGGTTAAGGTTAAGGTTAATGTCAAGGTCAAGGTTAAGGTGAAGGTTAGGTTAAGGGTAAAGTTAAGGTTAAGGTGAAGGCTAAGGGTAAGGTTGATGGTAAGGTTAAGGTTAAGGTTACAGGTTTAGTCAGGTTAAGGTTAAGGGTTTGGTCAAGGTTAGGGTTATGTTATAGTGAAGGTTAAGGTTAAATTAAGGGTAAGGTCAAGGTTAAGGTTTGGGTAAGGTCAAGGTTAAGGGTAAAGTCAAGGTTAAGGTTACGTTAAGGTTAAGGGTAAATTGAAGGTTAGGGTAAAGTTAAAGTTAAGGTTAGGTTAAGGTTAAGATTAGGTTAAGGTTAAGATTAAGGTTAATGTTAAGGGTTTTTTCAAGGCTAGGGTTAGGTTAAGGTTAATGTTAAGGGTTTGGTCAAGTTTAGAGTTAGGTTATAATTAACGTCAAGTTTAAGGTTAAGAGTAAGTTTATAGTTAGGTTAAGGTTAAGGTTATGGATAAGGTTAAGGGATTGGTCAAGGTTTTGGTTAGGATATGGTTAAGGTTAAGGTTAAGGTTAGGTTAAGTTAAGGTTAAGGTTATGTTAAGGTTAATATTAGGTTAAGGGTAAAGTTAAGGTTAAGGTTAGGGTTAATGTTAGGGAAAGGTTAAGGTTAAAGTTAAGGTTAAGTTAAGGGTTTGGTAAAGGTTAGGGTTAGGTTATAGTTAAGGTTAAAATTAAGGTTAAGGTGAAGGGTAAGGCTAAGGCTAAGGTTAAGGTTACGGGTATAGTCAGGTTAAGGTTAAGGGTTTGGTCAATGTTAGGGTTAGGATAAGGTTCACGGTAAAGTTAATGTTAAGGTTGGGTTAAGGGTAAAGTTAACGTTAAGGTTAAGTTAATGGTAAAGTTAAGGTTAGGTTAAGGTTAAGGTTTAGGTTAGGATAAGCTTAGGGTAAGGTTAAGGGTTAAGGTTAACTTAACCTTAACCTTAACGTTAATCGTAACCTTAACCTTAACCTTAACCTGACTAAACCCGTAACCTTTACCTAACCTTAACCTTAACCTTAACTTTCCCATAACCATAACCTTAAACTTAACCTTGACTTTACCCTTAACCTTAACCTTAACCTTACCCAATTAACCTTAACCTTAACCTTCCCATAACATTAACCTTAACATTTTCCTTAACCTTACCTTAACCTTAACCTTAATCGAACGTTATCATTAACCTTGACCTTAAACTTAACCTTCACACTTCACCTTACCCTAACCTTAACCTAACATTAAGGTTATGGGAAGTTTAGGTTAAGGTTATGGTTAAGGTTAAGGTTAAGGTTAAGGGTTTGGTTAAGGTTAGGGTTAGGCTATAGTTAAGGTAAAGGTTATGTTTACGTTATGGTTAAGGTTAAGGTTATGAGTTTAGTCAGGTTAAGGTTAAAGGTGAAGTCAAGGTTAAGCTCAGGTTAAGCTTAAGCTTAGGTTAAGCTTAAGTCAAGTCAAGATTGAGCTGTTTGACTTGCTGTGATCTATGGCATAAGAAAAAGCTGCACATAGATTATTATTTGCAGAAAATTAAGATAAAAAATGGAAGGCTGTTACACAGTAATTTGTCACTGTCCCTACCTTTCCCCGTCCCACACATTGGAGGGCCCATTTTGTGACCTGTGAGCAATGTCATGCCTTGAAACCATTATCATTGCATTCCTCTAAACATGAGCTTCAATTGCCCTAAAGACATCTCCTTACAGAAAACCATAAAAACATCCCTTTTTGCACTGGCGCGGGTATCCAGTTCAGCACTCGTGCCAATGAGGAAAATCCTACAAAGAGGCCGCACCAACTGGCGCTCTGTCCCAGAGTCGCAGTCACACCAGCCAATTTAAGGAGTGTTTTTTAAATAATAATGGCGGAAGTTTCATTTCAACAAACTCAGAAACTACTATCTATCTTGAGTTGGGAGGTTTGGCTCCGGGAGTTCCATGGAAGGAAAGTGGTTTGCCACCTCTCATGGAAGCTTCCTTGAAGATAGGGCCAATCCCACAATTATAGGGATCCCAACTCCCCTTCCTCCATCTATAAAAGCTAGCTCATTGCCATTGCAAGCTAGTCTGGAAGTGCCTAAGCCTTGAATCTCCAAGTTCTCAAATTCCCAAGAGCCTTCATGCTACAAGAGCCCTCATTTTTCCCTTAAGGCCAAACTCGAGCAAGGAGACTATCGTCGAGAGACTCTAAGAGAGGCTTGTCCCATCCCTGGCAGGCTTTACGAGACGTGTACGACTGGAGACCCCTCCGAAGGAGACCTCAGCGTCAGAACATTGGTTGTACTCTCTTTCAATTGCTTATTAATGAATGACTATTGGTTATGGTTCCACTTTGTTTTTCACTTATGATAATGATGAGTTATATCCTTTCTGACTGATATATAGTTGTGTATTCTGGATTTTATGCTTGTATTCGTGTTGTTTCTTTCATGTGTAGGTGTCCATTCACGGAGATCGTGGGTATCGTGATCTACCGAGGCTGAGGAACGAGAACGTTGTCTCTTCTACGAATCATAGCACTGGACTCCAGGTAGGCCTCCATCGTTGGTCTGTTTATTCGCAATTAGGAACTTGCGCTGTAGCATTTGATGATTGTTGCTAGACCCCTTCTGGGCTAGTAGGGATCGCCTCTGTCCGCAGAGGGGATTTACCTCTTCAACAATTTGGCGACTCCGCTTGGGATCGTCTAGTTTTGATTATCTCGTTTTGATTGTTTCGCAGTTTTCCTTGCTTGGTTAGCCTTCTGGGCTGGGTTCTTTTGCTGTTTTTTGCTTCTTAGTTTGCTTGGATATCATTGATCTACTTCTAGAGTAGTTCTTTTTTATTTTTGGCTGAGGAACTCGGCTGGCGCGCATTTTAGCTCGACAGTCGCACCAATTGGCGAATGTTTCTTTTGTATTGCCCGCGCCAATTGCTTTCTGGCGCCAGTTACAACCTCACAGTCGCGCCACTCCTGTGAGGCATTAGGGTTTTCTCAGTTCTGAGCTCTCTGGGTCTGATCAGTGTATTTCTTTTTGGTTTTTCGGCTACTTGAGTGTGTTGGAGTCATGTTTTACTGGGAGTTTGCCTTCGTCCTTTGGTTGTTTTCTTTTCTCCATCGATTTCACGTTTTAAGCCCTAGGGCATCTAGTGGCTTTGTGTATCGAGCCCTCCTTAGGAGTTTTGGTGTTTTGTTAGTCCAGTCAATTCTCTGATTGCTCCTCCACATTCTCTTATTAGTTTTTCACCATTTCGTTGCGATTTTTGGGTGATTTCTCTTCTCTTCATTCAAATTTCGTTTGGTCTTGCTTTGGGCCTAGATCACACGGTCCATTGGAGACCTTGAGAATTTTTCTTGGTTTTGAGAGACTTTGGTCGATTTGAGATTTGATTGTTTGTGTCATTGAGTGAAATTTATTTTTTTTTCTCTCTCAATATCGTTTCTCAAATTGATTCTCTTTTTTTTTCGGTTTGTTTAGTGCATCTAGCCATCAAACATTGAAAATTGAAAAACAAATCTTTTTCTTTTGGTTGATTAGTGAAAATTGAAATCTTTTCAATTTTACTAGTAATTAGTGATTTGAATGAAAATTTTTCGATCTCATTAGTTGCATTAGAGATATCATTGATTTTCTTCCGATCATTTTGTTTGTGTAAAAACTCTCAACTCTTCTGTAGCTAGTTTTCATCAAAGGAAATGATGTACTGTGGCATGTAACTTTGCACTTAGGAGTTTTTGAGACAACACATTCGTTAGGGCCTGAAAACTGAAACGTAATTGAAGATCAACTTTAAAATCTACTCAATTTACACTAAGGCAGCATTGAAATCTAACGAAACACATTTAGAGGTCTAGGCCAGAGACGTGTTATGGCATCTTTAAACCTAGTAGCTGTCGTTCACCTGTTGGCTTTAGACAGCACTAGTACAGACTTGTGCTCCCCGTACCGTCGCATATATAAAGGGAGACCCCTCTAGGTTTCAATCCTTTATCCATAGGAAGCCGAGTCTGCTGGCCTATACCCGTGATACACCGGACACAGCATTCGGGGAGATTTCCTGCATGTATGGAAAGTCCTTGGTCGATTTATTTTTCATTTTTGAAACCAAGGTGTATATTGCAGTTCACGATTATTTGGTACACCCTTTTGCCTAGTATTCCTGAGTAGTCATCTTGATCCTATCTGACTCCCTAAATTTGCAAGGATCACCAAGCCCTTGTCCTTTCACGCTTGTGTCAAATCTGAAAGAGATAGAGTCATCTTTTCAACCGTTTCTCGACTCTTGAAACATGAAACGGTGAAGTTTCGTATTTTTCAATGTGGTAAAAATTAATCACCCACGATTACACACCTTGTTAGATTTTTCCTGTTGGCCATTTGATTGTGTGTCTTGACTCTTTTTCGGCCTGTGTGTGGTTTTGAGTTTTGATGGCAACTTTTTCAGAGTTTACCAACCAAGGAATCCCCCCAGAAGGGAATCTTGGTCCTTTTCCTCCTTTTGGGAATGTTGGTGCTCCTTACATGGCAACTTTTTCCCTTCCTGGGTTAACCGTTGGGTTTCCTGTTTGGTTGTTTTCAACCTCTGTAGTCCCGAATGTCTCGAATATTGTTCAATCAGTTCCTCCACCTGAATAACATCATGTTGATTCTAAGGTGGACCTCTCCCCTTCTTCGCCTGTTTCTGCATCCTCCTCTTCTACTTCGCCTGGTTAAAGTCTGGATTTGAGTAACCAGGTGTCTAAGAAGAAGAAGAAGAAGAAAAAGAAGAAGAAGTCCGATAAAAGAGAAGCTAAAGCTGCCACCACTGTTTCTGAAACATCCCCTCTTGATATACCTTCCAACCCTCCACGGAAAGTCAAGTTCCCCTGCATGTTGTGCACGGGACCATCTTCTTCGAGACTGCCCTGGCATCCCCAAGGTGCTCGAAGCATGGTCCGACGGCCGTCCGCCATTGCCTTTGACTTTTGGGAGCCAGGTTGGGGGCACGTCTTCAACTGGTGCTGATAAGGCTCCTAAGAAACAGGGTAAGATCACCAATCCCTGTAAGTTGTGTGAAGGGCACAATGCCATTCACCTTTTTCCTTATATGGATGAAGCCAAGCGAGTTTTGGACAACCCAACCGGTTCTACACCATGCCTTCCACCTGGTTATAATTGGATTTCTTTGAGTCCTTCGCCAGTTGATCCTACGATTGGTCAAGAGTCATCTTTGGTCAATCCCACTCCCTCAGAAATTTGAATTCAAGAATTCGTCCCTGACCAACCATTGGTCGTGGGATCGGTTGAACTAGCCTCGTCTGCGGTGCACCAGGTCTTTTTTGTCGATAGTGGATCTCGCAACCCCCATGTCCTTTTGATTTCTTCAGATTCTTCAGACTTGGAGAAAGATTCTCTTGTTCCTGTACTTCAAGAAGCTGCTCCTCTGCCTCCCATGATGGAGGCTCCGGAGGATACCCATCCCACCTTCGAGATGGAGGTTATGGAGGATGCTCCTTCTTCCGTAACACCAGGGGAATACCTTCTCGGTTCGATGGTAGCCCCTCCGAGTAGTCTGGTCGCCTCCTTTGATTGGAGTCAATTTGCAGGATTCCGCCTTCTATCTTATGTGCCTTTCGAGATCATAGTACAGGCTCTTGGTCTGGTCGTACCCAACACCATTATAGACGAAGGTGCCTCTGTTAGTATTCTATCCTCAACTACCTGGAAATCTTTTGGTTCGCCGCTGCTTGCGCCTGTTACGCAGAATCTGTTGACTTTTAACAGAAGGACGAGTCAACCGTTAGGGATCCTTGCAAGGTTACCTGTTACTTTGGGAGGAAAAACTGTCCATATGGATGTGATGGTTGTTCCAGGCCCTTTGGATTTCAATCTGCTCCTGGGGCGCGATTACACCTATGCCATGGGAGCGCTTGTCTCCTCCCTTTTTCGTGTGGCCTGTTTTCCACATGAAGGACGAATCGTGACCATTGATCAGCTTTCGTTCTTTGGTCCTAATGTGGCAACTGGTCCGCCATCACCCCCTCCTGGTTTTTATCCACCCGTTGTATCTGCCCCATCGCAGGTCAACTATGTGGCTACCTACCCCGTGCCTGTGCTCAGTGATGATGCCGTTGTGCATAATGTGCTGGGGGAATTGGGTCCTGACTTCCAGGATGTTTTCCTTCCACCCGGAGTGGAACTCTTGGAAGCACCACCTTATTTTTCATTTTGATGAAGGTCGGTTAGAGCACGGTTTCCTCCCTGTGTCAAGCTCTTTAAAAAATGAAACCAGGTTCTCGGAGCATAGTTCCTCCACTTATGTCGAGCTCCTAAAAATAATGAAACAAGTTGTTTGAGGGTAGTTCTTTTAAGAGTGTCAACCTCGTTAAAATAATGAAACACGAGCATGTTCAATTCAACTTTTTGTTTTGAACCTTCACTCCATTTTCAATGGAATGAAGCTTGGGGGGCATGCACCTCGAATTGAGACACCATGCTGGGGGGCATGCCCGTCTTCCTCATTCCAAGCATAGTTTGCATATGTGTGTGTTCATGTGTGCTTTTAAGCTTGCATAAAAATTAAATGTGTGAGTAGATACATTGTGTGAATACATTTCGCATTGGGTCATTTGTTATGTAACTGATACATTAGATTACATTTGTATTAGACATTTGCATGACATATAGAAAACATCATCACATGTAAAAGATCCATCCAAAATAGTCATATGTATATATATATATATGTGTGTGTGTGTGTGTGTGTGTGTGTGTCGAAATGTTTACATAGTGTGCGTCGCATAAGATCGAAAAATATACATGTTCGTCTTATTACATCCGGAGATGACACGTCTCTCAAAAATATGCATGAAATAAAACCCTGAGAGGCTAGTCTGCGTGGTGCTCATGATAACAAGTCATCGCTACACACTAGGCGTCTCGAGTAGATGCAGTGGAGGCAACTAGCCACTCCCACGCGTGTGTCTCTGACTATATGCTAACGAGTACGTCATGCGCTGAGCGTAGTCCGGAATCCCTCGGGAAATCCCCTCAAGGTTCTGAACCAACTCTCCTCCTTCCGCGCCCTCCTCATAAGGATCGACTGCGAGCTAAGTTCTCCATGCAATAGGAGACATCCTTTGATTGGTCTCTGCGGGCCCAACATACTGCATACGCATGTAACTTCATTGTGAAACGGACATGTATTAACAAAAAAATCATAAAACATAAAAAAATAAAAAACGAGATCATACCCGACTCTTCGTCCCAATCCTCTCTCCCGGCGGTGGGAGATTTGGGTCTCACGATGAAAGTCTATCTGCGCATAAGGCCGGGTCCTCAACTCATAATCAGACTGGCGCCGCAACCACCCAAAAAACTCTGGCCTCCAGGACATCTATTGGCCTCCTCCTGCTCTAGGCATCAGTGCTGCCTAGCAAGCCATTCTTGGCTATCATGGTAACGGCTCCGCTACAACGGCCCCTTGGCCCTGGAAGATTGGGAATTGTTCCAGAATGAACGATACCAGGATGGACCCATAACCAAACAGCTTCAGCTTGGCTTGTTTGCATCTCGTCAGCTGTCTCTTGATGTTGATCGTTACTGCTGTGGCCCAGTCAAACAATATGGGACTCATGCACTACGAAGCCGATAAGAGTTGGGCTTTCGTACGCTCGTGCGGTGCTTGCGATCCTGCGACCTCATGTGATGGTATGCGAGCACTACTCGTAGTGCCGGATCGGGGGATAGTGTGGATATCCACCTTTTTACTCTACGATCCCCATTTGTGCCCCAGAGACACACTCATTCCATCACTTCCTCCATTTTTTTCACCCGACGGTCTGCTCCACTGTCGGGATGGCAGTCCCGGGACTCTACAGTGACAGGTCCGATTATGAAGTACACATTAGAAACATCAGGTTCTAACACCTAGTCTCGTAGCTTGAATACTTGTTCTTGTTCATCCCGGATGCTCACCGATGCTGAAGTAGCTCGGGTTGAGCGCTGCAAACAAGGTGTCGGGGGAAGAATTTCTTGAGCCCGCGAGTTTTACGAGGGCATTCATGCGAGCCTCATTTTCCATGGCCATTTCGTCCTGTCTCCCCATGCTCTCTTTCTTTCCACTCAATCACCATTTTTCTTGGTTTCTTGCATCAACATGGTCACAAACCTTCAATTAGATCTACGTGTGAGCTTCAAAAAATCATTCAAATTGATCAAAATATTGAATTTCTAGGCGGAAAATTGGGTTTGACGGCTGCACTGGTCGTTTTAGGAATAGTCACGCCGGTCAGCGCGATCCCTTTGCATATAAAAAGCCCATTGGTGTGGGTCCATGCCGATACCGTGCCAATGAGTGGAGCCCTAAAAATTCAAAAAATTTGCCACGAGTCTATTGCATGATGGGAAACTATTAAAAAAAATGGATTGAAATGAAAGGATGAGGAAGCACCTTTTTACACAGAGCCCGACGGAACTACGACAAATTGTGGCTCGGATCGGTCAGTAATTGCTACCAGAATTTTTGCACGGTAAATGGACCAATGTTGCTCTTCACTCGAGGTTAAAAAGTAAAAGTAATTTCAATTTTTACCATTTAAACCTATTTATAACTTTTTGAGCTCTATTTTAAGTTTAAAAAGTCATTTTTCATTGAAACTTCATATGTTTTGTCAAAAATGGATTTTACACTTGCCTTTCTGTGCAGAGATAGGTTTTTATGCAACGTAAATGGCGAAAAGAGTTGTATTTTATACTTTTTCGGACTTGGTAAAAACACGAAAAAGTCACTTTGGAGTCATCTTTCATCTCTTTTCTGAATCTCAAAACATGAAAAGATTTCCGAGGCCCTTGTCGTTTCGATCTCATTAAAGTGGTTGCGAAATGACATCTACGTATACGTTTACCCCTTTTTCGGGTACAGGATGGATTATTTACGAAAAAGGAATACCCTAGCCTGCCACAACTAGGAGGTTTTCCTGAATATTGTTTTCTACCTTTTTCGAATACTGGGAACTATTGACGAAAAGGGATCTTTGGAGTTTACTTTTCTGCTTGTCTTTTCAAACTCTCTAAACATGAAAAGACACTAAGTTCTTCCTTTGTCGGGACTCGTTAAACATTGATGACATCGTATTCAGTCGAAATGAAGTTCTCTGAGTTCTTCCTTCCTAGGGCTCGTTAAATGTACTAGGATGGATTCGCCCGAAGGGCGGACTTATATTGCAATAATATGATATCCCTTTCAAGCTTGTCATAAAAAATAATTGGGGTACTCACCAGAAATGGTGGGGGGAAATGGAACCATCATCATTGTCATGTCGGCATTATGTCGCTCTTGAACATGGCACTTGTCTGCATTCGTGTCGGGTTGGGGACATCTCATCTCTTTTTTTCACTTGCTTCCATGGGTTTGGATAATCCTTTTTGACCTCTCCTCTTCTCATTGCCTCGTCACCATGACCTCTGATTCGTTGACGTCAAATACTGCCAAAACCGCTATTTGTGCCGTTATATGTTCAAGAGAAGTTGACCTCTGCAAATATCAACCTCCCTCTGATTCTCATATGATCCTGATTCAAAACAAAAACATCATGTTCCTCTGTCTCGTGTCAATTATGTGGGAAACATTATGGCCCACCTTCGATCAAGGTCACTTCTTGTCGACTTCAGCTCATTATCCAGGAAGCTGATCTATAGAATCCCTTATGGTACCTTGGAGCCTGCATGCCTCAGTGGTAGGTTCGTCGCATTCAACGTGAGGTTCTCATCATCGGCCTTTGATCGAGTGATTCTACGGGTGTTCGACGCCAGCTCATTGATTCACATGCCGTAGATTGTACCTGTAGTACCTTGAGGGCCATCATCATTATTGGTGGTGTCCTCTAGCTGTCGTTAACGACCCTCGTCATTCGGCGGTAATCGAGACGATGTTCTTGCATGTTCGACTTTAGCTCACATATTCGCATGCTTGAACTTGTACTTTTTTCGGGTCGAGATGGAGCGCAAGACCCTGGATTGTGTACGCTGTAATCCAGTACGCAATTTTTGTGGATTATTATTTACATGACTTATTCACCGGATAGGGCCGCGACCATGCACGAGGTCTATTTGTTGATCCTCACTGCATGGTTGCGTCCATACCTTGGATCTAGATTATAGTATACTCCATTTCGGATGGCTACGCCCATACCGCATAGACATCATGTACTTGAGATATCAGTTGTATTTCTCCACGCAGGTTTTCCGACGACGGAGTTTCAGTTGGACACGTTCTCGTAAAGCATTTCACCCTTCTCTCTCTCGAGCATCATGCTTTAGGGGGCATCTTTTACACAGTAATTTTTCACCATCCCTACCTTTCCCTGTCTCGCACATTGGAGGGCCCATTTTGTGACCTGTGAGCAATGTCATGCCTTGAAACCATTATTATTGCATTCCTCTAAACATGAGCTTCAATTTCCCTAAAGACATCTCCTTTACGAGAAAACCATAAAAAACATCCCTTTTTGCACTCGACGCTGGTATCCGGTTCGAGCACTCGCGCCAATGAGGAAAAATCCCTACAAAGAGGCCGTGCCAACTGGCGCTCTGTCCTAGAGTCGCGATCATGCTAGCCAATTTAAGGAGTGTTTTTTTAAATAAGAATGACGGAAGTTTCATTTCAACAGACTCGAGAAATTGCTATCTATCTTGAGTTGGGAGGTTTGGCTCAGGAGTTCCATCGAAGGAAAGTGGTTTGCCACCTCTCATGGAAGCTTCCTTGAAGATAGGGCCAATCCCACATTATAGGGATCCCAATTCCCCTTCCTCCATCTATAAAAGCTAGCTCATTGCCATCTGTAAGCTAGTCTTGAAGTGCCTAAGCCTTGAATCTCCAAGTTCTCAAATTCCCAAGAGCCTTCATGTTGCAAGAGCCCTCATTTTTCCCTTAAGGCCAAACTCGAGCAAGGAGACTATCATCGAGAGACTCTAAGAGAGGCTTGTCCCATCCCTGGCAGGATTTGCGAGACGTGTACGACTAGAGACCTCTCCGAAGGAGACCTCAGCGTCAGAACATTCGTTTTACTCTCTTTCGATTGCTTATTAATGAATGACTACTGGTTATGGTTCCACTCTATTTTTCACTTATGATAATGATGAGTTATATCCTTTACGATCGGATATATAGTTGCGTATTCTGGATTTTATGCTTGTATTCATGTTATTTCTTGCATGTGCAGGTGTCCATTCATGGAGATCGTGGGGATCGTGATCTGCCGAGGCTGAGGAATGGGAACGCTGTCTCTTCTACGAATCATAGCACTGGACTCCAGGTAGGCCTCCATCGTTGGTCTGTTTATTCGCAATTAGGAACTTGCGCTGTAGCATTTGATGATTGTTACTAGACCCCTTCTGGGCTAGTAGGGATCGCCTCTGTCCGCATAGGGGTTTTACCTCTTCAACAAAGGCTTAAGATATGAACGTTTCTCATCATGGCCTTCTCTTTTTTTCACAGCTTTGTTTTTGCTTTTGTTTGAGCTGTCTCTTCCTTGATATCTAATTCAGATTTTGGGAAAATTAGAACCATTTTTTCTCTTTTATGACTCAGAAAATAAAACAGTTTTGAGTCATCTCTCTTTGGAAAATTTGGTTCAGATTTTGAGTTTGTTTGAACCTTCATTTCTATCCTAATCTATCTACTGATAAGCCAAGATTGAACAGTTTGGAAAATCAAATTCACTATCCTATCAGTAGAAAATTTAAAGCTAATTAGTCAAGATTAGGCAGTTTGACTAACTAGAAGTGTGTTTTGAGGAGTGGCATTTGAGCTTGCACACTTTCAGATTTATTTCTCTTTTTGGAATGGGGTTGTGCCTTTCTTGTTTTCCTTCTTCCCTCTTTTCATTTTCTTTGTTTTTGTATTTTTGAATCCTTGATTTTTTTTTTCAAAGCAGAAAACAACAACTAACTACATGATCGGAACTGAGCTTTATTGACATTCCTATCTAACCTATTCTAAACATGGAGTATTTACATATTCATATGATACAAAAGTGCCAATGCAGCCAGCTGAGTAATGTCAAGACTATCCTCTCATGGCCCTTGTATGCTCGTATTCAGTGGACTAAATTCTATGAAGAGGTTATTATATTCTTGAGCAGGGGAGTACTTAAAGTTTTAATCTTTTTCAAGAGGAAGATCCTTTTGCTCAAAAATTTCTTTATTGCTCTTCTCTTCACCTTCTGAGTTGAAAGGCTGCTGATTTTCAATTATGTGAAAGCCATTAGTGATGGATCGAAAAGGATGATTGCAGCTTTCAAGATGATGATGGTGAAACTCATAACACCAATCAAATGCTGGTTGCCCTGCATGATTGGTTTCTCTTGGAAATCATCATCATCATAAGACTGATTGAAGTTTGAAAATTTTTTAGAATAAATATTTTCATCAGTTAAACATATTGAGATATCAGTAGGTCCCTTTTTATTTTGATTTACAAAAGAAATTTCTAAGTCTATACAAAAAAGTTCTCTATGTGAATGGGCAAGAGTGTTTGTTTCACAAAAAATTTCAGAGAGCGGTTGTTTATTTATAATCTGATCTATCTCTTTTTCTGTCAAAGGGGAAGATGTTTCTAGGTTCCTTTGAACAAGAGTACAGTAGTTCTCTGTCTCTTGTGAAGACTGATTTTGAGGCTGGATGTCTTCTTGAGCCTCGGCTATAAGGGATGATGAATCAATATTGGAGTTTTCAAGGATATCTTGAGGAAGGTTCTTTATTTCTTGGATCATCTCTTCCTCAACTGATTCATCTATGTTCTTAAAATTTTTCAATAGGAGATTAAACTCATGAATGGGTATTAAAAGATCTCCAAGATGCATTTCTTCCAAAGCTTCCTCATTATCTATAATGTGTTGGGTGATGTTTTGTGATGGATCATAATATATTGCACCCAATGATAATGATGTAGTGTTTTCTTTATAGTTCTCATAGAACACATATTCAAGGTCTCTTAAAGAAAACAAGCTACTAGATCTTAAGCATTCATACCAATCCATAGCTTTTCCTTCTAATGTTAACATGAATATTTTCATTAGGCAGTCTTCATGCCACTCAACTTTCAACCTCCATACATGTGTGTGAAACTTGATAAGATGTAATAAAGGGTTATCAAACTTTTCACCTTGAAAAACAGACAGGTTGTCATCCCAATTCACCTGGGGCATCTTATGTGGAAACCCAGGGATATGATCTCTACTCATTGGGGCATATCTTCGTTGTATTCTTGGAATCATGTTTGTAAATCCAGAAAGAGGTCACTGTGTCTGGTCAATCAGTTCAGGGTCTTCTACCAGTGGAGTCATTTGGTCTTCTGGGAGTTTCAGGGTGTGGAGTCGCCAGGTGGAAAAATTTTTAGCCCCAAAGGAGGTAAAATGTTTTATGGTTCCACCACCATGTTTATTTGATACCAATCTGAAATATTTTTGGGTTTTTCTGAGTTTTTTTTATTGTATGGAAAACTAAAGTGTCTATAAAAGCTGGCCAAGCAACTATGAACTCAAAAATTTCCCCAGCGGAGTCGCCAGAAATGTTAGGTGACTCCAGCTGGTTAATAAAGCAAATGCTTTATGAACCAAATCTCTGATGTCGTACGATTATCTTTAAATGGAAATGATTCGGGGTTCTTCCCTAGTGGAGTCGCCAAAAAGGTTAGGTTTCTGTAATAAGCAAGATTGGCAAAAGTTCGATCACAGAGTTAAAATCATTTCAACCAACTTTGGGATTCTAGGATCTAGCCCTCCTGAATCCGGAGAGGGATCTCTCCAAAATGTACAAAGATGGATTTGTCTTTGAAGTTTAGGGTAATGATATTAGGCTAGTTATGAAGACCAAGGGTTTTGTTTGCTTTGGTTGGACAAAGATAAATGAAGGTGAAGGAAGTCTAAATGAAGGGTGAAGATGAATAAAAGCGAAAATTGATTCAGCTAAGAAGATAGGCAAGAAACAGCTTCAATCCATTGCGCTATGGAGTCATAGTAGGGTTTTAATTGGAGTAGCAAGAGGCAAGAGTGGTCCATGGGGCAAGTCATCTATGTCCAAGGATCTCTTTAAAGTTTTATTTATGGAATGGAGTGATACATCAAGAAGGGGAAATTAAACAGATGCAGAATGAAGAGCAGCCTAGGATCTGATAAGTACTTTTAAACCAGTCAGCCTTTGACAAACACTTAAGAAGGACATGAAAGCAGACTAGGATCTGGTAAGTACTTTTAAACTAGCCAGCCTTTGACACACTTTCAATAGAAAACATACAAAACAAGGGGAAACACAAAGATAACACAGAATGGTCAAAGATATGGTAAGTGCTTCTAAACTAGCCAGCTTTTAACACATTCCAAGGGAAACATTCAGACAGTCCTTGGGAGTGGAACTAGGACCAGGGTGCACCATATCTTCTAGCGTTCATCTCACACAACATATGTAGAAAGTAACATTCAAAAATAATATTCAGCTAAGACAATAAGACGAGGGAACGCCAACATTCCTATGTCTATACTGAATTAAATCATTCCTAAATAACACAGATTGGAAGAAAACATTCAAGTAAAGATTTCTCAGCCAAAGAAGGTTACTGATATACAGTAGGTCCTAACCCTGTTTAAACTATTCTTTACAGTGGAAAATGAAACAAAATGAAAACATAAATAAAATAACAAGTTACAAATGAGAATAACATCACCATCAACATAGACCAGGATCCCATAAATCAGCTTGTATTGATGTTCCAAACCAGTTACAATCTTTAAGTCCAATGTTTCTTTACAACTTCAGGCTTCTCGGCTCAGCTTAGGTACTGCTGCACAAACGAGCTTACAAACGGCTTGGAAAGGCTATTTTACATGCCTACAGGATGTGCGTTGTTGACAACGATTTCTCATCTTCTCTGAAGTGTTTATAGAGAATGAGGAGAAAAGATGCAGGGAAAGACCTCTTAGGACAATTAATACGAGGTGATGACTTCTCGGCCTTTTGGGAGGCTCGATGAGAAGCTTACGAGTGTTTCAGCATGATAAGCATTTAATTAATATCAAAGCTCGGTGGGATCTTTATTTGACTTTGAGGCTCCGTGTACGTTTGGAGTAACCCATGAGCCATTCTCTGCATTTATTTCCTTGCGAAGTAACTCCACAGCTATCTTTGATGAGTCACATTTTCTTTAATAACTTTGGCCTACGCACAGAAAGGTTTGGCAGAATAATACAGGTGGCTGTATTGGTGAGAATCAATTTCTTAAAGATGTGGCGGTGGGGGCTTTCATGTTGATAAACACTTTAGGTTTTCTTTAAAATGTGTTTTGGGTCGGGGATTAGGATTTTGATGACCGTATTAGCCATAATCCCCGTAATATTGTTCTTCAATCTTCATCTTCTGTGCTTTATCTTCAAAACTGATACTCTTTAACTGTCCTTTTGAATAAAACAGTCTCTTGTCGATGTGCAGGGCCGCACAGGGCTTTTTATGCTATCAACGCTCATGAAACATTGATAAATCATTGACTTAAAACCTGTGAATGGTTCTTTTAATTAGCTCGAAGGCGCAGGAAACGTCTTTCCTAATCCTCGGCTTTCCTTCTTTATACAATGGAAAAATCATTAAAACACCTGCAAAACACAAAAACAATTAACAAATCCTGCATTTTTAGGTTTAGTGCTTGATCGTGAAAGATTGCAGAGATAGTTGGATTGTTGCATCCAATAGTGCTTCTAAACTAGCTGAAACTAGCCAGCTTTTAACACATTCCAAAGGGAAACATCCAGATATTTGTGGGGACAAAACTAGGACCAGGGCTCACCATATCTTCCTCAGTTCATCTTCACAAAACATATACTGAAAATAAAATTTAAGAATAACATTCAGCTAAGACAATAAGACGAGGGAACACCAACATTCCTATGTTTAAACTTAATTAAATCATTTCCAAATAACACAGTTGAAAGAAAACATTTAAATAAGGATTTCTCAGCCAGAGAAGGTTACTGATATACAGTAGGTCCTAACCCCGTTTAAACTGTTCTTTACAGTGGAAAATGAAACAAAGTGAACACAGAAATAAAATCACAAGTTACAAATGAGAATAACATCACCGTCAACATAAACCAGGATCCCATAAATCAGCTTGTATTGATGTTCCAAACCAGTTACAATCTTTAAGCCCAATGTTTCTTTACATCTTCAGGCTTCTCAGCTCAACTTAGATATCTTCACTTACAAACAGAGCTTACAGCAGCTTCAGAAAACTATTTACATGCTATAGATATGCAGTGACCAACAATTTCTCATCTTCTACAGAAGTATTTATAGAAGAATGAGGAGAAAATATCTGAGGAAAGATCTCTCTGGACAATTAATACAGGTTCAAGACTTCTCGGCCTGTTGAGGGGCTCGAGGGAGAAGTGCACAGGTGGACTACTGTATTAATGTTTATAATTAATATCAAAGCTCGGTGGGAGCTTTATTTGACTTTGAGGCTTTGTGTGCTGTGTGGAGTAAGTTATGCAGATTTTTATGCATTTACTTCCTGGAAGAAGTAACTCCCTGGCTGTGCTGAGGTGAAAATTTGATTTTCTTCAATAACTCCGGCCTCTGCTTTGAAAGGTTTGAGGAAATAGGTGGCTCTGTGGTAGCTGAGGAATCAATTTGCCTCAAGATGTGGCGGTGGAGGCTTTCTGTTTGATAAAACAGTTTAGGTTTTCTTTAAAATGTGTTTTGAGTCAGGGATTAGGATTTTGATGACCGTCTTAGCCGTAATCCCCGTAATACTGTCTTCAATCTTCATCTGTTGTGCTTTATCTTCAAAAATTATACTCTTTAACTGTTCTTTTGAATAAAACAGTGTCTTGTCGATGTGCAGGGCCGCACAAGGCTCTTTATGCTATCAACGCTCATGAAACATTGATAAATTATTGACTTCAAACCTGTGAATGGTTCCTTTAAATAGCTCTAAGGCGCAGGAAATGTCTTTCCTAATCCTCAGCCTTCCTTATTTATACAATGGAAAACCATTAAAACACCTGCAAAACACAAAAACAATTAGGAAATCCTGCGTTTTTAGGTTAAAACTGCTTCAGAAGGCTTGAAATATTGGGACCGTTGGATGGCTGCATCCAATGGTGGAGACTTTATACAGAGGAGGTTAATAGGGATCACAAAATCGTATCGCAAATATTTGCGATGAGTGATCAGGGGTTTCACGAAAAATGTGATTTGTGATTTGCGATGGAGGAGGGAATATGCGATGGGCGGATTATGCGATGGAGAGAAACTGCGATTGGGCGGTCACATCGCAAATATCTGCGATGGATCAAACGAACGTAAACAACGAAATGCGAAATTGCGATTACGTGATTTGTGATCAAGCGGAATGATCGCATCGCAAGTTTTTGCGATGGGTTAATTGAACAAACCATGGAAAATACGATAATGCGAGATTGCGATTTGCGATAAGCGGTGGGCCATATATTATATAATATGAACTTTATAATAAATTTTATATAATAACGTATGGCGGGGTATGAAAAGGGGAAGTGGTTAGAAGGGTGGGGCTTTATAACATAAAGTCTTTATTATAAAGTCCTGTGGGTTATTTGAGGGGTTTCGGTAAAGCTAAAGAATGAGTCTTCAACCTTAATAAGAGTGATTTTCATGAAGGGGAGAAAACGAATCATGAAAACAAAAGGGATTTCACGGAGAAAAAGGGGAGCATATGAAGGTTAGTTTTGCATGGGAGAAGGGCGAAAATGATGGTTCTTCAGCAGTCTCTTCTTATGAAATTAGCAGAATTTCAGAGCATGAAATGGAAATAGTAAATGAAGATTTTGGGCAGAGGCATGAGGCCTTCAAGGAGTCTTCAAGAGCCAACAATTTTTAGTGATAAAATTTGTTCCTTGGAGGCTCAAAAAGTCTTAGCCACCTTTTGGTATAACAAAATATTATAGGTGGCTAACAGTGGCTCCACATGGGGATGGAGCCTTCTTGAAGGCATCAAGAATTCAGACTTGATTTCTCTGGGACGCTGACTTGTGCCTGATCCATTGGGCTGCCATTCCTTTGCTAGATGATCTTGTTTGAAACATATTTAGCAGCCATGAAAACAATGGTCCTTCATCAATACAAACTTTCTACCTACCCAATTCTACTGATCTAGCATTTTTTCTTCATTGGAGTGCACTTGGATTGGCAAACTCTTTTCACAACATTTTATTCTTTTGGAAGCATAAAAACTAATCTACTTCTACTCCTTATTTCTCCCTGAACTCAGATTAAACAGTTGAGCTCAGATATTTCTCTACCTAATCTACTGTCTGTTGTGATTAAACTGTCCAACAGACTTTCATTCTCTAAATTCTACAACAGAAATTTAAAAACAGTCAAGTCAAGATTGAGTTGTTTGACTTGCTGTGATCTATGGCATAAGAACAAGCTGCACATAGATTATTATTTGCAGAAAATTAAAATAAAAAAATGGAAGGCTTAAGATCTAAAAGTTTCTCATCATGGCCTTCTCTTTTCTTCACAGCTCTGTTTTTGCTTTTGTTTGAGTTGTCTCTTCCTTGATATCTGATTCAGATTTTGGGCAAATTAGAACCAGTTTTTCTCTTTTATGACTCAGAAAATAAAACAGTTTTGAGTCATCTCTCTTTGGAAACTTTGGTTCAGATTTTGAGTTTGTTTGAACCTTCATTTCTATCCTAATCTGTCTACTGATAAGCCAATATTGAATAGTTTGGCAAATCGAATTCACTATCCTATCAGCAGAAAATTTAAAGCTAATTAGTCAAGATTAGGCAGTTTGACTAACTAGAAGTGTGTTTTGAGGAGTGGCATTTGAGCTTGCACACTTTTAGATTTATTTCTCTTTTTGGCATGGGGCTGTGCCTTTCTTGTTTTCCTTCTGCCCTCTTTTCATTTTCTTTGTTTTTGTATTTTTGAATCCTTGATTTTTTTTGTCAAAGAAGAAAACAACAACTAACTACATGCTCGGAATTGAGCTTTATTGACATTCCTATCTAACCTATTCTAAACATGGAGTATTTACATATTCATATGATACAAAAGTGCCAATGCAGCCAACTGAGTAATGTCAAGAAGAAGAAGAAACTCTGGCTGCTTGTCAGAGGTATCCATAGTATATTTTGAAGATTAATCTTCAAAACCGAGGCTATCACAGAAGGTGACAGCGTTTCATGTCTCTGGCTTTTGCAAAGGATCAATGCTTGATAATTTGAACCAGTCGGGATTTCCACACACTCTTCCATAGGATCAACAAAGAAAAGATGAAGATTCTCTTCCTTTTGGTCCTCCACAATTGGTAGATCATCTACTTCCAAGACATCAGCTTTGAGGACTATCTCTTCAGTTTGTAGCTTGGAAGTATCATCATTCTTAACCTGCAAAATAGCAAACAGTGAAATATCTTCTTTCTTTGAATCTATGCTTGCTTCTGATATAAATTCAGGCTCTTTAAATGACAAACTAATATAAGTGAAGCGAGAATTTTCTTCTCGAGAAGATGATATATCCACAGCAGGATAGTCTTCTATTTGTTTTTCTCCTTCATCTTCATCATCTTCTGAACTGGAGGACTCATCATATTTGACATTGTTGTCCTCTTGTGGCCCTTGTATGCTCGTATTCAGTGGACTAAATTCTATGAAGAGGTTATTATATTCTTGAGCAGGGGAGTACTTAAAGGTTTCCTCTTTTTCAAGAGGAAGATCCTTTTGCTCAAAAATTTCTTTATTGCTCTTCTCTTCACCTTCTGAGTTGAAAGGCTGCTGATTTTCAATTATGTGAAAGCCATTAGTGATGGATCAAAAAGGATGATTGCGGCTTTCAAGATGATGATGGTGAAACTCATAACACTAATCAAATGTTGGTTGCCCTGCATGATTGGTTTCTGCTTGGAAATCATCATCATCATAAGACTGATTGAAGTTTGAAAATTTATTATAATAAATATTTTCATCAGTTAAACATATTGAGATATTAGTAGGTCCCTTTTTATTTTGATCTACAAAAGAACTTTCTAAGTCTGTACAACAAATTTCTCTATGTGAATGGGCAAGAGTGTTTGTTTCGCAAAAAATTTCAGAGAGCGGCTGTTTATTTATAATTTGATCTATCTCTTTTTCTGTCAAAGGGGAAGACGTTTCTAGGTTCCTTTGAACAGGAGTACAACTGTTCTCTGTCTCTTGTGAAGACTGATTTTGAGGCTGGATGTCTTCTTGAGCCTCGGCTATAAGGGATGATGAATCAATATTGGAGTTTTCAAGGATATCTTGAGGAAGGTTATTTATTTCTTGGATCATCTCTTCCTCAAATGATTCATCTATGCTCTTAAAATTTTTCAATAGGAGATTAAACTCATGAATGGGTATTAAAAGATCTCCAGGATGCATTTCTTCCAAAGCTTCCTCATTATCTATAATGTGTTGGGTGATGTTTTGTGATGGATCATAATATATTGCACCCAATGATAATGATGTAGTGTTTTATTTATAGTTCTCATAGAACACATATTCAAGGTCTCTTAAAGAAAACAAACTACTAGATCTTAAGCATTCATACCAATCCCTAGATTTTCCTTCTATTGTTAACATGAACATTTTCATTAGGCAGTATTCATGCCACTCAACTTTCAACCTCCATACATGTGTGTGAAACTTGATAAGATGTAATAAAGGGTTATCAAACTTTTCACCTTGAAAAATAGGCAAGTTGTCATCCCAATTCACCTGGGGCATCTTATGTGGAAACCGAGGGATACAATCTTTACTCATTGGGGCATATCTTCGTTGTATTCTTGGAATCATGTTATCCAGAAAGAGGTCACTGTGTCTGGTCAATCAGTTCAGGGTCTTCTACCAGTGGAGTCATTTGGTCTTCTGGGAGTTTCAGGGTGTGGAGTTGCCAGGTGGAAAAATTTTTAGCCCCAAAGGAGGTAAAATGTTTTATGGTTCCACCACCATGTTTATTTGATACCAATATGAAATATTTTTGGGTTTTTCTGAGTTTCTGTGATTGTATGGAAAACTAAAGAGTCTATAAAAGCTGGCCAAGCAACTATGAACTCAAAAATTTCCCCAGCGGAGTCGCTAGAAATGTTAGGTGGCTCCAGCTGGTTAATAAAGAAAATGCTCTATGAACCAAATCTCTAATGTCGTATGATTATCTTTAAATGAAAATGAATCGGGGTTCTTCCCCAGCGGAGTTGCCAGAAATGTTAGGTTTCTGTAATAAGCAAGATTGGAAAAAGTACGATCATAGAGTTAACATTATTTCAACCAACTTTGGGATTCTAGGATCTAGCCCTCCTGAATCCGGAGAGGGATCTCTCCAATATGTAAAAAGATGGATTTGTCTCTGAAGTTTATGGTAATGATATTAGGCTAGTTATCAAGACCAAGGGTTTTTTTTGCTTTGGTTGGACAAAGATAAATGAAGGTGAAGGAAGTCTAAATGAAGGGTGAAGATGAATGAAAGCGAAAATTGATTTAGCTAAGAAGATAGGCAAGAAACAGCTTCAATCCATTGGGCTATGGAGTCATAGTAGGGTTTTAATTGGAGTAGAAAGAGGCAAGAGTGGTCCATGGGGCAAGTCATCTATGTCTAAGGATCTCTTTAAAGTTTGATTTATGGAATGGAGTGATAGATCAAGAAGGGGAAATAAACAGATGCAGAACAAAGAGCAGCCTAGGATCTGATAAGTACTTTTAAACCAGTCAGCCTTTGACAAACACTTAAGAAGGACATGAAAGCTGACTAGGATTTGGGAAGTACTTTTAAACTAGCCAGCCTTTGACACACTTTCAATAAAAAACATACAAAACAAAGGGAAACACAAAGATAACACAGAATGGTCTAAGATCTGGTAAGTGCTTCTAAACTAGCCAGCTTTTAACACATTCCAAGGGAAACATTCAGACAGTCCTTGGGAGTGGAACTAGGACCATGGCGCACCATATCTTCCAGCGTTCCTCTCTACTTAACTAATACTAAACATAACATTCAAGACTGACATTCAGCTAAACAATCAGATGAGGGAACACCAACATTCCTATGCTTAAACTGAATTAAATCATTCCTAAATAACACAGATTGGAAGAAAACATTCAAATAAAGATTTCTCAGCCAGAGAAGGTTACTGATATACAGTGGGTTCTAACCCTGTTTAAATTGTTCTTTACGGTGGAAAATGAAACAAAATGAAAACAGAAATAAAATAACAAGTTGCAAATGAGAATAACATCACCGTCAACATAGACTAGGATCCCATAAATCAGCTTGTATTGATGTTCCAAACTAGTTACAAGCTTTAAGTCCAATGGTTCTTTACAGCTTCAGGCTTCTCAGCTCAACTTAGGTATTTTATCTTACAAACAGAGCTTACAACAGCTTCAGAAAACTATTTACATGCTACAGATATGCAGTGACCAACAGTTTCTCATCTTCTACAGAAGTATTTATAGAAAAATGAGGAGAAAAATATCCGAGGAAAAGACCTCTTAGGACAATTAATATAGGGTGATGACTTCTCAGCCTTTTGAGGGGTTCGATGGAGAAGCTTACAGGTGTTTCACTGTATTAACTGTTTTAAAATTAATATCAAAGCTCGGTGGGAGCTTTATTTGACTTTGAGGCTCCGTGTACGTTTGGAGTAACTTCTGCAGATAGTTTTACATTTATTTCCTTGCAGAAGTAACTCCCTGGCTGTGCTGGAGGTGAATATCTAATTCTCTTCAATAACTTCGGCCTCTGCTTTGAAAGGTTTGAGGCAACAGGTGGCTCTGTGGTAGCTGAGGAATCAATTTGCCTCAAGATGTGGCGGTGGAGGCTTTCTGTCTGATAAAACACTTTAGGTTTTCTTTAAAATGTGTTTTGGGTCGAGGATTAGGATTTTGATGACCATCTTAGCCGTAATCCCCGTAATACTGTCTTCAATATTCATCTGTTGTGCTTTATATTTAAAACTGATACCCTTTAACTGTTCTTTTGAATAAAACAGTGTCTTGTCCATGTGCAGGGCCGCACAGGGCTTTTTATGCTATCAACGCTCATGAAACATTGATAAATTATTGACTTCAAACCTATGAATGGTTCCTTTAAATAGCTCGAAGGCACAGGAAACATCTTTCCTAATCCTCGGCCTTCCTTCTTTATACAATGGAAAACCATTAAAACACCTGCAAAACACAAAAACAATTAGGAAATCCTGCGTTTTTAGGTTAAAACTGCTTCGGAAGGCATGAAAGATTGGGACCGTTGGATGGCTGCATCCAACGGTGGAGACTTTATACAGAGGAGGTTAATAGGAATCGCAAAATCGTATCGCAAATATTTGCGATGAGTGATCAGGGTTTCACGAAAAATGCGATTTGCGATGGAGGAGGGAATATGCGATGGGCGGATTATGCGATGGAGAGAAACTGCGATTGGGCGGTCGCATCGCAAATATTTGCGACGCGATCGAATCGCATCGCAAATATCTGCGATGGATCAAACGGACGTAAACAACGAAATGCGAAATTGCGATTACGCGATTTGCGATCGAGCAGAACGATCGCATCACAAGTTTTTGCGATGGGTCAATTGAACAAACCATGGAAAATGCGATAATGCGAGATTGTGATTTGCGATAAGCGGTGGGCCATATACTATATGATATGAACTTTATAATAAAGTTTATATAATAACGTATGGTGGGGTATGAAAAAGGGGAAGTGGTTAGAAGGGTGGGGCTTTATAACATAAAGTCTTTATTATAAAGTCCTGTGGGTTATTTGAGGGGTTTCGGTAAAGCTAAAGAATGAGTCTTCAACCTTAATAAGAGTGATTTTCATGAAGGGGAGAAAATGAATCATGAAAACAAAGGGGATTTTACAGAGAAAAAGGGGAGCATATGAAGGTTAGTTTTGAGTGGGAGAAAGGTGAAAATGAAGGTTCTTCAGCAGTCTCTTCTTATGAAATTAGCAGAATTTCAGAGCATGAAATGGAAATAGTAAATGAAGATTTCAGACAGAGGCATGAGGCCTTCAGGGAGTCTTCAAGAGCCAACAATTTTTAGTGATAAAATTTGTTTCTTGGAGGCTCAAAAAGTCTTAGCCACCTTTTGGTATAACAAAATATTATAGGTGGCTAACAGTGGCTCCACATGGGGATGGTGCCTTCTTGAAGGCATCAAGAATTCAGACTTGATTTCTCTGGGACGCTAACTTGTGCCTGATCCATTGGGCTGCCATTCCTTTGCTGGATGATCTTGTTTGAAACATATTTAGCAGCCATGAAAACAATGGTCCTTCATCAATACAAACTTTCTACCTACCCAATCCTACTGATCTAGCATTTTTTCTTCATTGGAGTGCACTTGGATTGGCAAACTCTTTTCACAACATTTTATTCTATTGGAAGCATAAAACTAATCTACTTCTACTCCTTATTTCTCCCTGAACTCAAATTAAATAGTTGAGCTCAGATATTTCTCTACCTAATCTACTGTCTGTTGGGATTAAACTGTCCAACAGACTTTCATTCTCTAAATTCTACAACAGAAATTTAAAAACAGTCAAGTCAAGATTGAGCTGTTTGACTTGCTGTGATCTATGGCATAAGAACAAGCTGCACATAGATTATTATTTGCAGAAAATTAAAATAAAAAATGGAAGGCTTAAGATCTGAAAGTTTCTCATCATGGCCTTCTCTTTTTTTCACAGCTCTGTTTTTGCTTTTGTTTGAGCTGTCTCTTCCTTGATATCTGATTCAGATTTTGGGCAAATTAGAACCAGTTTTTCTCTTTTATGACTCAGAAAATAAAACAGTTTTGAGTCATCTCTCTTTGGACACTTTGGTTCAGATTTTGAGTTTGTTTGAACCTTCATTCTATCCTAATCTATCTACTGATAAGCCAAGATTGAACAGTTTGGCAAATCGAATTCACTATCCTATCAGCAGAAAATTTAAAGCTAATTAGTCAAGATTAGGCAGTTTGACTAACTAGAAGTGTGTTTTGAGGAGTGGCATTTGAGCTTGCACACTTTCAGATTTATTTCTCTTTTTTGCATGGGGCTGTGCCTTTCTTGTTTTCCTTTTGCCCTCTTTTCATTTTCTTTGTTTTTGTATTTTTGAATCCTTGATTTTTTTTTTCAAAGCAGAAAACAACAACTAACTACATGCTCGGAACTGAGCTTTATTGACATTCCTATCTAACCTATTCTAAACATGGAGTATTTACATATTCATATGATACAAAAGTGCCAATGCAGCCAGCTGAGTAATGTCAAGAAGAAGAAGAAACTCTGGCTGCTTGTCAGAGGTATCCATAGTATATTTTGAAGATTAATCTTCAAAACCGAGGCTATCACAGAAGGTGACAAATTTTCATGTCTCTGCTTTTGCAAAGGATCAATGCTTGATAATTTGAGCCAGTCAGGATTTCCACACACTCTTCCATAGGATCAACAAAGAAAATATGAAGATGCTCTTCCTTTTGGTCCTCCATGTCTGGTAGATTGTCTGCTTCCAAGACTTTAGCTTTGAAGACTATCTCTTCAGTATGTAGCTTGGAAGTATCATAATTCTTAACCTGCAAAATACCAAACAGTGAAATATCTTATTTCTTTGAATCTATGCTTGCTTCTGATATAAATTAAGGCTCTTTAAATGACAGACTAATATCAGTGAAGGGAGAAGTTTCTTCTTGAGAAGATGATATATCCACAGCAGGATAGTCTTCTATTTGTTTTTCTCCTTCATCTTCATCATCTTCTGAACTGGAGGACTCATCATATTTGACAGTGTTGTCTTCTCGTGGCCCTTGTATGCTCGTATTCAGTGGACTAAATTTTGTGAAGAGGTTATTATATTCTTGAGCAGGGGAGTACTTAAAGGTTTCTTATTTTTCAAGAGGAAGATCCTTTTGCTCAAAAATTTCTTTATTGCTCTTCTCTTCACCTTCTGAGTTGAAAGGCTGCTGATTTTCAATTATGTGAAAGCCACTAGTGATGGATCTAAAAGGATGATTGTGGATTTCAAGCTGATGATGGTGAAACTCATAACACCAATCAAATGTTGGTTGCCCTGCATGACTGGTTTCTACTTGGAAATCATCATCATCATAAGACTGACTGAAGTTTGAAAATTTATTAGAATAAATATTTTCATCAGTTAAATATATTGAGATATCAGTAGGTCCCTTTTTATTTTGATCTACAAAAGAAATTTCTAAGTCTGTACAAAAAATTCCTCTATGTGAATGGGCAAGAGTGTTTGTTTCGCAAAAATTTCAGAGAGCGGCTGTTTATTTATAATCTGATCTATCTCTTTTTTTGTCAAAGGGGAATACGTTTCTAAGTTCCTTTGAACAGGAGTACAGCAGTTCTCTGTCTCTTGTGAAGACTGATTTTGAGGCTGGATGTCTTCTTGAGCCTCGGCTATAAGGGATGATGAATCAATATTGGAGTTTTCAAGGATATCTTGAGGAAGGTTCTTTATTTCTTGGATCATCTCTTCCTCAACTGATTCATCTATGTTCTTAAAATTTTTCAATAGGAGATTAAACTTATGAATGGGTATTAAAAGATCTCCAGGATGCATTTCTTCCAAAGCTTCCTCATTATCTATAATGTGTTGGGTGATGTTTTGTGATGGATCATAATATATTGCACCCAATGATAATGATGTAGTGTTTTCTTTATAGTTCTCATAGAACACATATTCAAGGTCTCTTAAAGAAAACAAACCACTAGATCTTAAGCATTCATACCAATCCCTAGATTTTCCTTCTATTGTTAACATGAACATTTTCATTAGGCAGTATTCATGCCACTCAACTTTCAACCTCCATACATGTGTGTGAAACTTGATAAGATGTAATAAAGGGTTATCAAACTTTTCACCTTGAAAAATAGGCAAGTTGTCATCCCAATTCACCTGGGGCATCTTATGTCGAAACCCAGGGATACAATCTCTACTCATTGGGGCATATCTTCGTTGTATTCTTGGAATCATGTTTGTAAATCCAGAAAGAGGTCACTGTGTCTAGTCAATCAGTTCAGGGTCTTCTACCAGTGGAGTCATTTGGTCTTCTGGGAGTTTCAGGGTGTGGAGTTGCCAGGTGGAAAAAGTTTTAGCCCCAAAAGAGGTAAAATGTTTTATGGTTCCACCACCATGTTTATTTGATACCAATATGAAATATTTTTGGGTTTTTCTGAGTTTCTGTGATTGTATGGAAAACTAAAGAGTCTATAAAAGCTGGCCAAGCAACTATGAACTCAAAAATTTCCCCAGCAGAGTCGCCAGAAATGTTAGGTGGCTCCAGCTGGTTAATAAAGAAAATGCTCTATGAACCAAATCTCTGATGTTGTATGATTATCTTTAAATGAAAATGAATCGGGGTTCTTCCCCAGCGGAGTCACCAGAAATGTTAGGTTTCTGTAATAAGCAAGATTGGAAAAAGTCCGATCATAGAGTTAACATCATTTCAACCAACTTTGGGATTCTAGGATCTAGCCCTCCTGAATCCGGAGAGGGATCTCTCCAATATGTACAAAGATGGATTTGTCTCTGAAGTTTATGGTAATGATATTAGGCTAGTTATCAAGACCAAGGGTTTTGTTTGCTTTGGTTGGACAAAGATAAATGAAGGTGAATGAAGTCTAAATGAAGGGTGAAGATGAATGAAAGCGAAAATTGATTTAGCTAAGAAGATAGGCAAGAAACAGCTTCAATCCATTGGGCTATGGAGTCATAGTAGGGTTTTAATTGGAGTAGCAAGAGGCAAGAGTGGTCCATGGGGCAAGTCATCTATGTCTAAGGATCTCTTTAAAGTTTGATTTATGGAATGGAGTGATACATCAAGAAGGGGAAATAAACAGATGCAGAACAAAGAGCAGCCTAGGATCTGATAAGTACTTTTAAACCAGTCAGCCTTTGACAAAAACTTAAGAAGGACATGAAAGCAGACTAGGATTTGGGAAGTACTTTTAAACTAGCCAACCTTTGACACACTTTCAATAGAAAACATACAAAACAAGGGGAAACACAAAGATAACACAGAATGGTCTAAGATCTGGTAAGTGCTTCTAAACTAGCCAGCTTTTAACACATTCCAAGGGAAACATTCAGACAGTCCTTGGGAGTGGAACTAGGACCAGGGTGCACAATATCTTCCAGCATTCCTCTCTACTTAACTAATACTAAACATAACATTCAAGACTGACATTCAACTAAACAATCAGATGAGGGAACACCAACATTCCTATGCTTAAACTGAATTAAATCATTCCTAAATAACACAGATTGGAAGAAAACATTCAAATAAAGATTTCTTAGCCAGAGAAGGGTACTGATATACAGTGGGTTCTAACCCTGTTTAAATTGTTCTTTACGGTGGAAAATGAAACAAAATGAAAACAGAAATAAAATAACAAGTTGCAAATGAGAATAACATCACCGTCAACATAGACTAGGATCCCATAAATCAGCTTGTATTGATGTTCCAAACTAGTTACAAGCTTTAAGTCCAATGGTTCTTTACAGCTTCAGGCTTCTCAGCTCAACTTAGGTATTTTATCTTACAAACAGAGCTTACAGCAGTTTCAGAAAACTATTTACATGCTACAGATATGCAGTGACCAACAGTTTCTCATCTTCTACAGAAGTATTTATAGAAGAATGAGGAGAAAAAGATCCAAGGAAAAGACCTCTTAGGACAATTAATATAGGATGATGACTTCTTGGCCTTTTAAGGGGCTCGATGGAGAAGCTTACAGGTGTTTCATTGTATTAACTATTTTACAATTAATATCAAAGCTCGGTGGGAGCTTTATTTGACTTTGAGGCTCCGTGTACGTTTGGAATAACTTCTGCAGATAGTTCTACATTTATTTCCTTGCAGAAGTAACTCCCTGGCTATGCTGGAGGTGAATATCTGATTTTCTTCAATAACTTCAGCCTCTGCTTTGAAAGGTTTGAGGCACAGGTAGCTCTGTGGTAGCTGAGGAATCAATTTGCCTCAAGATGTGGCGGTGGAGGCTTTCTGTCTGATAAAACACTTTAGTTTTTCTTTAAAATGTGTTTTGGGTCAGGGATTAGGATTTTGATGACCGTCTTAGCTGTAATCCCCGTAATAATGTCTTAAATCTTCATCTATTGTGCTTTATCTTTAAAATTGATACTCTTTAACTGTTCTTTTGAATAAAACAGTGTCTTGTCAATGTGCAGGGCCACACAGGGCTTTTTATGCTATCAACGCTCATGAAACATTGATAAATTATTGACTTCAAACCTGTGAATGGTTCCTTTAAATAGCTCTAAGGCACAGGAAATGTCTTTCCTAATCCTCGGCCTTCCTTATTTATACAATGGAAAACCATTAAAACACCTGCAAAACACAAAAACAATTAGGAAATCCTGCGTTTTTAGGTTAAAACTGCTTCAGAAGGCTTGAAATATTGGGACCGTTGGATGGCTGCATCCAACGGTGGAGACTTTATACAGAGGAGGTTAATAGGGATCACAAAATCGTATCGCAAATATTTGCGATGAGTGATGAGGGGTTTCACGAAAAATGTGATTTGCGATTTGCGATGGAGGAGGGAATATGCGATGGGCGGATTATGCGATGGAGAGAAACTGCGATTGGGCGGTCACATCGCAAATATTTGCGACGCGATCGAATCGCATCGCAAATATCTGTGATGGATCAAACAGACGTAAACAACGAAATGTGAAATTGCGATTACGTGATTTGTGATCAAGTGGAACGATCGCATCGCAAGTTTTTGCGATGGGTTAATTGAACAAACCATGGAAAATGCGATAATGCGAGATTGCGATTTGCGATAAGCGGTGGGCCATATATTATATAATATGAACTTTATAATAAAGTTTATATAATAACGTATGGCGGGGTATGAAAAAGGGGAAGTGGTTAGAAGGGTGGGGCTTTATAACATAAAGTCTTTATTATAAAGTCCTGTGGGTTATTTGAGGGGTTTCGGTAAAGCTAAAGAATGATTCTTCAACCTTAATAAGAGTGATTTTCATGAATGGGAGAAAATGAATCATGAAAACAAAGGGGATTTTACAGAGAAAAAGGGGAGCATATGAAGGTTAGTTTTGAGTGGGAGAAGGGCGAAAATGATGGTTCTTCAGCAGTCTCTTCTTATGAAATTAGCAGAATTTCAGAGCATGAAATGGAAATAGTAAATGAAGATTTCGGACAAAGGCATGAGGCCTTCAGGGAGTCTTCAAGAGCCAACAATTTTTAGTGATAAAATTTTTTCCTTGGAGGCTCAAAAAGTCTTAGCCACCTTTTGTTATAAAAAATATTATAGGTGGCTAACAATCCCATCACATCAAGATCAGCTCACCCATCCCAGAAGACACATCATGGGCTCATGTCACTAATTTTGTATTTTTTGTGTCACCTTTGACCTCAATCCTCTATTTTTGTTTTAAGCCTATACCCTTCTACTGCTACCTAGGGCTACCAAACACCCATCTCTCCTACATCCCTAGAAATGCCTCAAGCATTGATGGTCTCAAAACTGTCTCGGTAAGCCCTTTAGATCAATAAAGTGCATTAGATTTTGGATCTTCAATACATCAGTCTATCAAAAACTCTGTTTTACACCTAAATATCCCAAGGTCTAAGTTTTCAGTCAAAATCCAAGTCCAAGTAACCTTCCACTAGGTCACCTAGGGTTTCACAAGTCATAGGGTGGATTCGGTATTCTAAAAATCTATATTTTCTCTATATAAGGAGACTTCTTTCAAAGAAGAAGAGGGACAAGAAACTTTGTCCAAAACTGATCAAAAGTCCATTCAAGAAAGTTTTCCTTGGCCTAGAGCACAAATTCTACAAGGGACAGTTTCCCTTGTTCACATTTCTGCAAAAATGATCAGGGTTTCCATTAGCATAAGAAGAGGTAAGGTAATAGGGCAATAAATTATCAAAAGAATACCATCTACAGCAAAGAGAAGGGCAACAGACCTATGTTTAAAGAGAATCAGGGTCTTTTTCATTAGTTGACAAAACAATAGTGCCATAGCAAGAAGCTAATACAAGGACCATAAGGACAGAAGGCACCTCAATTCCATCAAGTGCACATTGAAGATTTTTAGAAATAATAAACGAGTTTTGAAAGGTTATAGATGAATTAGAAGACAAAATTGTTTACTTTCCTCTAATAGCACCAAAATCTAGGATTTTGGAAAAATGGACAAAACAAGTCCAAAGCAGATGATTAGGCCTCCTTCTTAACAGTAGAGGTCATTTCAAAAGGACATCCAAGAGGGTCTCTAGGGTTCGTCAAAGGCAGTACTGCTTCACCTGTACCAAGGAGAGGAATGGAAAAGAATATCATTTGAAGGGCTAACTTCCAAAATGCAGTCAAAGGCCTTCAACGTAAACAAAATAAGGCAAGCGTAGGGTTAAGTATCAAAGAGATAAATCAAGTGGAAACATGAGGTTACTATTCAGAAAATGAGGTATCAAACTTTAAAATGTCACTAAGGGATTAAGGGAAAATGAAATGTAGGCACCTGCACAAAATCAGAAGTGGCTAAGTGAAACCCATGGCATAATATGATTTGTTTGAATTTTTTGGCATAATAGACCTATTACTGCCTTAAAATCAAAATAAGGATAAAGAGACATTCTTCAGATCACCAGCAATCAAAAAAAGCCAAAAGGGATAAAAGACAGTGTTTTCAGTTTGTCAACAACATGAATAAAACAACTTGAATAAGTGCCCAAGAATTCAAAGGTAGAAAGGATGAAAGAGGCCTCTACATCCCCTCAGCTAGCCATCAACGCAAGAGAAGAAAAAATTCCTTGATAAAGTGTTCAAAATTGGGCAAAAGATAAAATTATTAGTCAAATGACAAAAAGAGGTTGAAAACATAGTAAAGTGGGTTTCTAAATTTGATTCATTTCTCTCAAAGAATATAAAGCTTATTTTTGTTACACTTGAAATTCATTTTAGCCCTTGGAAGAGAGGAAAAATACTTAAGAAAGAAGAACAAAGGTTTTCTAGTAATTTTTGGTCAATTTTTTCGGGCACTGCATAAATTGAAGGTGCTACGCAAACAAGATGTTGCGCTATGAAAACACAGCTTTCTCTCGTTCAGATTTAAGAGGCATAGTGAAAATAACTCCCGGCACTGCCCTAACCCCAGGCACTGTGCAAATGTAGGCCCGACACCTCACCCAACAATCCTGCACAAAACACCCCGGCGCTACACAAATTGATCGCCTGACTCACCTAGAAGAGGTGTAGAAGTTGCCTATCTCGACCAGTGCTATGAAAATTGACTGCTCGACTCACCCAGAAGGCATGCAGCCATTTCCCACCTCGTCAGCACTGCGCTAACTGCCATGTAGACCCTGCCGGTGCTGCACAAATAGCCCGACCCGGCAGCATGGGCAGAGGTGCTGCGCATCTGCTAGAACAGTGCAAAGGTCATAAACCTTTGCCCTAAATCAAATTTTCATTCCTTGAGCTGACTCCAAGGTTTCTGAAAAGGCCAATAATTTGTAAGTGATGCCCTCTCTTTGTCTCCAATCAAGTTTTCAATTTTGTTTTGGTCTCTATGGCTTTGAGTATTACAACCCTAGGTATGTAAACCCTAGGTTTTATATGAAAATAAACCTATATGCCTAAATCCCTCTTGAAATCAGTTTGATATCATATAAAGGTGGGTGAGTTAGGGTGTCTGCCAACACATCTAAGAGAAGAGCTTCCTTAAGATCTCAAGCCACTCAAAACCTAAAAACCATAAACTCCACACCCCTCATTTTCCAAAATTGACCTCATCTTCATTGTTTCACCTTGTTACACAAAACCCTAAAAATTCTCAAACCCATCTCTCCTATCACTATGTCAGGAGTTGAAAAAAATAGTGGTAGTGAAGGTGATCAAAGGCCTTCAAGACCAAAGCACAAAGGAGGGAAAGTGAATAGGTTGGAGCCCCAAAGTACAATAGACATCAGCTCCTCTCCTAGGATCTTGTCATGCTTTTAGAATACAAGGTGCTTTCAGTTTTGTGAGAAGGTCAAACAAGTGAAGAGCCATCCTGAGCTTACAAGGCTCTTCATCCTCCATTTACACAACAAAAAATTAGACCTTGCAGGAGTAAAGTTTGAGATTTCAGCAAGTACCATAACTGAAGCCACCGGTATCCCTTCTATGGGTGAAAATTGGTTTAAAAAGGGAAAGTTAGAAAAAGATTTCTTTGAGACCTTCATCAAAACAAGGTATAGAGGAGGCAGCAAAACAATCTTTCCATTCTCACCCCTCAAGCATGGATATGCCCCCTTGATGTTGATTATCATGAAGTACTTCACCTGTGAGGGGAGGTACTCCAAGCTCTATACCTATCATCTCAGACTCCTCATGCATTTCATAGGAGTTAAGGTACTCAACCTACCATATTATCTCTAGAGGAGCATTATGAAAATGTTTTCTATTTTCCGAAGGAGGAATCCCACACAAAAATGCATAGCTTATTCCACCATTCTCTAATCAAGATGGTGGTCTTACATCAGTTGGAGTAGCATGGTATACCTTGGGATGTTTTCATGAACCATGAAGCCTTTACAAACCCATAGCCTCTTCATCAATCAAATATTCCTTCCTCATCTTCACGAGTACCCTCACCCCAAGAAAATCTCCCTCCTTCCCCTTCTATTGATGCATCAAATGAAGAGGATGACAGTGGAAATAATGAGCAAGAAGATGACAGTGGAAATGATGGAATTAGTGAGGTAGAGACAAAGGCCAACGAAAAAGAGCAGGAGGGTAACGATGACAAGGAAGAGAAATATGAACATGGCAGTCATGAAGACAAAATCAGTGAACATTTGGAGGAAGGTAGTGATGGTAATGATACCAATGATTCAGTCCCAAGCACAGAAAAAGGTGGTTTTGATGAACAAAATGAGGACCTAGAAGATAGTGAAGACAATGATGAGGATGATAGTCAACAAGAAAATGAACATGACAGTCAAGAGGAAAATGTGCATCAGCACGATAATGAGCATAGCCATAGTGAAAATAGTGACAATACAGACGAAGATAACGAACATGAAGAACTAGGAGGTGATAAAGAGGAAATAGAAGAACAAGAATAAGGAAATAATGAGGCTAAAATAGAGTTTGAAGAGGAAAGAAGTGACCAAGGAAATAACACTGATAGGACAGTTAGTGAGGAAATAGACGGCAAAAGGGATAGTCATGATAGTCATGACAACTTTCATGATTGTCATGACACTAATCAGTGTCTTGGTGACAATGAGAATGAAAGCAACGGTACAGAGAATCATGAAGAAGAGGACACTAATGAGGAAAAAGGTCAAAGTGAGGCAAGTGCAGAAGCTGATGATAAATTTAAAGGCCAAAGTGACAGTATAGAAGGTAGTGAGGAAGATAATGATGATGATGGTGGTGCTGAAGGTCAAGAAAGTAGTGATCAAATGGGGCATGAGGTGACTAATGGAAGCCATAGTAAAAATGAAAAAGTTGGTGACAACACCAAGGGTCATAGGCATGATGAAAATAATTTCAAAAATAACATTACACCTCTTCCATGCACATATCAAATGGGGTCAAGACAAGTGTTTGCTGCCTCCAAAAGGCAAGGGGCCTTGTCACCTACATCAATTCCAAGGTTTGACAAGGGAAAATAAAAAGTGTGTAAGGTGAGGAGAAGTAAGAGAGTCAAGAAAGCTACTCAAGAACCTCAATTCATTGATCTAGACAATGACAATGAGGATAAGGAGATGACCACCAGATTGCTACTCCTAACCAAAGATGCACAAATTAAGGAATGGGAGAGAGATTTCAAGATGGCACAACGTGTCTATTGGAGCAGGGTCTCCCACACTAATGAAAGCTGGTCCAATTTTGTATTATTTTGATTATATTTAGTCTATCACATGGGTGATAGGGTGGATAAAAGCCTTAATACATTGTAAGTGGGTAAATAGGTAAAACCACGAGTCCGCAAACCACGGTAAAACCAAGAATCCGCAAACCACAGTTTGCCGACCACAGTAAGTCTAGGCTAAATTAGTATAAATAGTAAGTATTTTTGAGTCGATAGGTAGAATATGAATAAAAGTGAATGCTAAGTGCGGATTGTTAGTTATGGTTTTGGGTATTTGGGTCGGACTCCTGCTAGCTGTGTGTGCAGGTGGGATTTGGGGTTATGTAAGATTCTGCTGATAATATATGAGAAGTATTGCTGGTATTTGGTTCTCGATCTATCTGTTATATGAATCCGCACTCTGTGTTAAATCTGTGATAAGATACGAATGATCTATGTTATCTACTATGTTTATTTATAATATATGCTATCTGGTCTGCTGTGCATACCATAATTTATACCTTTGTTGGTCAAACGCACGTGGATGTAGACCTAAGATCTTTATCTATAATATCCGTGGCTTGGCTTACCTGCTCTCTTTCTAGGTGTGAAAACCTGGTTCTAGCACCCTCCCATACTGCTTCGGGTGAGACTTTGACCTGCGCAAGTAGGTCACTGCCAAAAGGGCCAATAGTATAGAGGTTTGTTGGCAAACCTTAACATGCGAACCTACATTAGGACCCATAAAGCCAACAAATGGTTCCGTTTCCGAGACCAGGAGAATTTTTAAAGAGTAGTTAGGTAATGCCAGAATGCTAAAAAGAAGGTAGATATGGCTATGAATTTAAAACTACCTACCTTCAAGGGTGCGGGTGATGAGGATATGGATAGGTTCTGGTTTTTTGTTGAATCAGTATGGACAGTGAAAAACATCACAAGTTATTCGGTGAAGCAAGCCCAACTATCTCTGGCTTTCGAAGAAAGAGCTCTGGATTGGTATATGGGATACGTTGGACAACATGCAAATGCAACTGTTGATGAGATCAAAACGACACTAAAGCTGTAGTTCAAAATACCTAAATCCTATTCGTAGATAGTCAACGAACTAAAAGACATCAAGCAAGGATCATCTGAATCTATATGGGAAGCAGATTAGAGGTTAAAGAAAGCAATCAGGGAAGGCAGATTCCAGTATGATGACCGGTAACACACAGAATGGTTCATCGCTATGATGCTACCTCATTTACGGGTACCTATGGGACATCAATCTATCGAAACATAGGAGAAAGCACTGAAAATATCTATGAAACTAGAAGTTTCCCCAAGGGATGACACCCAGTTTGGGGTGCAGCAGATACAAGGCCAGCTAGAGGCGATGCATATGGAAATTTAGAATCTACGCAAATAACAAGGGCCAGAAGCCAGCCCCAAGAAATTTTGAATCCAGTGTCGAGTAAATGGTCACACCAAGGATAACTTCCCATTACTAGTTGCGCCTAGTCCTTTACAACCTAAGGAGGCCATGGGATCTAGTAGAGCAATGGTATGGTGTTAGGATTTCCACGTTGCTAGGCTACATGACATTAGACACTGCCCTCGCGCTACCACATATGGTCTAGAAGTTAACCAACAGTGGTTTTGGTTTTGTAGAATAGTTGGCCATGATGAGCAAACGTGTCACACATATGACTTACTAACTGATTGGGGAAACATATTCAGGGTTCGGTCTGATCCAGCCTCACCCAGTTCCCCCACAGGAATAGGAGGATCCCCAGCACGAGGAAGGGTAAGAGGCCAAGGACGAGGTCAGCTGATTTTCTACAATTGTGGGGAAGTAGGCCATTTCGTGCAAGATTGTATCAACCCAACTCGGTAAACGTGTCAATATTGTAGATAGTTGGATCATTCTATTGAGGGGTTCCTGATTCTATTGGAAAGGGTTCAGGGAAAGAACCCTATGCAAAATATGCAGAGGATGAAAACAAAACCCTAGGTGGTAGCATCGGCAACTGCCTTAGTCCAAAAGGGGTCGATGGAAGCCGTTGTGGAAGAATAGGGATACCCCTCAAAAGAACTCAGCCCTAAAATGAGTAATGATTACGAAAAAATAAGAACTCCTAACACAGAGTGGGGAAACAAGGTCAAACCATTCTCATAGGCATGTATAAAGTTGCTGCACAACCAACAAGCTATGGAGAGTCTTCAAGAACTGATTGATGGGTGCATAGAGAAGACCACACTTATCACATAAGAACAAATTGTGCACAAACTATACACACAGAAGCAACGGATAGGTCAAGAAATGCAGCTAACAGTGCAGATTGGGGATTTTGAGAAGGAGCAAGGTCTTCTTGAATTAGGATCCGATGCGAACGTGCTCCCTCAACAAAATTGGCAACACATGGGCGAACCTAAGCTCGAATGGTCCGTTGTATAGCTACGCATGGCTAATCAACAAAAGAGAGTGCCGATGCGAAAACTATCAAACATTGTTGTGAACATTGCTAGGGTCAGGATACGAGCTGAATTTGAAGTTACCCAAACATTAGAAGATGCGGACCCCTACCCAGCACTTCTAGGCTTGGATTGGGCGATTGAAATGGGAGGCATCATCAACCTGAAGAAAAGGAGTATGATATTTGAGAACAATGGAATACGAGTAATTATCCTGTTAGACCCTGCAGAAGGACGAGGATATGCTGAGACAGTGCAAGGAAGAGAAGAGGGAGATTACTTATACAGGGTATCCACACAGAAAGATAATACGTCTTCTAAGAAAAAAAGTAATAATGGGTACCTCTCTGACTTTGAGGAGGATTTAGAACTCTGGCAACATCGATTGCAGAGCGCATCCACACTACAATGCCTCCGCATTACCAGAGATATCAGATGTATGGTGATGGAGGTAAGAGAGCTGCCTGAGTTTGATGGTTCAAGAGATGAGGAGGAAGCCTTGCGAAGCACTGATCACATGGCATGGGTTACCTCACAACTGATCGTCGCACCTAACATGCCTACCAGCTTCCAAGATGCCGCTCTAGAGAACAAGCTTGTGTTGGGGGAGGACTCACATCCTCTCAAGATGATCAAGTCAGATATGGCAGAAGTACCAAATGCACTTGGGGTTCGAAAAGTAGTTATGGCATCGACATGTCTAGTAAAATTTAGAAGTTACCGTTTTTAAGGACGATTAAACAATAATTAATGAAGAAAATCGTGCGGATTATTATCCGTTCTCTGGATGGTAAGTTCTGCATAAGATCTACCCAGCCATTGAATAATCATTGAGGCTATAAAATAGTTGGGCTAACTTAGCTTACATCCCCTTCTTACTCACACTCCATAACCGTGACTTCTCTCTACACTGTGACCCCCATGTCTAGGAAAACCACCCCTCCTCCTGCAAATTACCCCCCTAGAAACTAAATTCGTATTCCGAGCACAAACAGTGACTCTTAGCCCTTCTGAACTTTCTGCACCAGCAATTCATGAGGAATAAGATATAATGGAGATTTAATATGAGGCAGAAGACGTACCTGTAACCTCACTTACAAGGAAGGGCAAGGAACCAGCCCAAGGATCAGGACAGCCCCCGCCAAATGCCAGAGGGGCTGTGGGAAAAACTAGCACGTCCCTGCAGATGCCAAAATCTCCCTACTGTCTATATACACCAGAATAAGTCCAACTGACTAACCCCATCGACTGGCTACCTCCAGTCATTCCACCACGAAAAACATTGATGTGCACACTAGAAAACCTGAATGGTCTGGAATCATATCTACAATATCCCCTCACTCCCGGAGACATTCCTATGATTGGCGACCTTTGCAAAAGCCTCCGGGGAGTCAAATTTCTTGATCACGACTTGTCAAATCCTAAAAATTTTCCTGAATTGACCTTAGCCTTATACTATGACACAATTAGCACGCATGAAGGAGTCACGGTCATCCCCCAGCACTAGGTGGCTGGCCTAGCCGGATCCAAAATCTTGAACGTCATGCGCATGCCCCACTTTGGCCATTACACTATCATGGTTCGAGTGGCCCACCAATTGCTCGCATTAATTCACGATGGTTATTTATGGATTCAGGATAGATTTCCCATTGATCCTACACTAATCAAATAAATTACGGGCCTCCCTATGACTGGTCCACACCCCATGGCAAAGCTAGGCAAGAAATAAGAAGCAAAAACAGCTGTTGAGGTGCGTCAGGACTACTGCATGCTCAGGAATATGAGGGGGTTTATCATCGAATCCATCAATGATAATGCTACATGATTAGGCACCCAGATATTGGCCTATAAATTAATGCAGAAGTGCCAGCTCACAACAGTTCCTGCGTATGTCATCCAGTTAGTTGGTCAGTGTGCAAAGGGGGTTTGCTATAATTGGGCACAAGACCTGCGTGATGAATTCTGGATCAATGTTTGCGACTCCCAGGTCCTCGAAACACCTTTTCATTTTTCCTGGCTAATAATTCTTATAGCCCTCGTCACCTGGAAAACCCCTGAGGGAGCAGTCATCCCTAAGCTCAAACTTGGTATGTGTGAAGGAGCGCGGTATGCCCATCTGTGGGACTCCAAAGTTGCACAACGCTCAGAAGACAACCAAATATTTTGGATCCTTTTCCAGAGTAGCTTGGTAGAAAAAATCAACTCGTGACCCCAGCTATCCCCCATCATATATGAAAAATACAAAGGGATTGCAAAATTGCAAGCTACGATGAGCCACATTCAAATCTACAGCCATATCGATAACACTTGGACGACGCTTCCCTTTATGGTATCAGATGAGGATGTCAAACAGGTGATTACAAAATGGCCACTTGTGTGGAAGCTAGGCTTCGAACACCCCCCAAGGAACATTGAAGCACTCAGTAGCGCCTCGAGAAAAGCTACGAGCACAACAGCAACTGAGATGCCTCCCAAAGTTCGCGCCTAGCGAGCTACGTTAGTCACTGCGGCCACCCACACCATTACAGGACAAATTGACTAGGGTGCCCAGTTATTGGGGAATAATTTGCAGCTCCAGACGCAGATTCAAATTATCCAATCATGCAAAAAATTAGTTAGGTGCTCCACCAAAAAGAGGAAGAGTTTGAAAAAATTGGGGCTACCATCTCCACTCGGATACCAGCTCAGTGCCTCACCCATCTACAAACCAGCAAATCCCTCTGCACTGAGATTGAGGCACTTCAGTACAAGAAAGACACCCTTGGGAAAATATTGAAGTCATGGGCAAGTACTGCCCTCAAATTGTCCCAGGATATAGATACTAACGTACAAAGACTCAACCAGACACTGGGAAGTGTCACCGCTGCCATAGAGGGTCCCATATCACAGAAGTTAGTAGATATCACATAGAATGTTGCAACGTAGAGCCTAGAAGTATTGGCTCCACTGGTTATAGCTGTTCAGACACTACACGCACAGGTAGAGGCTATACCACTGCATTTAATTGGGACGAGTCACAAGATTTTGTTGGGGGATTGTTGGAGCAAGGTCTCCCACACTGATGAAATCTAGTCCAATTTTGTATTATTTTGATTATATTTAGTCTAGCACAGGGATGATAGGGTGGATAAAAGCCCCAATACATTGTAAGCGGGTAAATAGGTAAAACCAGGAATCCGCAAACCATGGTTTGTGGACCATAGTAAGTCTAGGCTAAATTAGTATAAATAGTAAGTATTTTTGAGTTGGTAGGGAGAAGATGAATAGAAGTGAATGCTAAGTGCAGATTTTCAGTTGGGTTTGGGTATTTGGGTCGGACACCTGTTGCAATGTGTGCGGAGATCCTTTGTCTTGCTGTGTGTGGACCCTGCTAGCTGTGTGCGCAGGTGGGATTTGGGTTTATGTAAGAATCTGCTGATAATATATGAGAAGTATTGCTGGTATTTGGTTTTGGATCTATATTTTATATGAATCTGCGCTTTGTGTTATGTTAGCCCCCTATGAATTTTTTGACAAGAAAATAAGGGGCTCAAATGTTTTTGAGTCTTCAAGGAATACATTTCCTTTGAAAACATATCATCCTTGAAGCCTCTAAGTGTATTTTTCCTCTGAAAAGTGCTCACTATTGTTTCCAGTTAAAAAGCCTCTATGTTTATGGAAGAATGCCCAAAAGGCCTCCATTTTCCCCTATTCAAAACCTCACTTTTCACCTCCTTTTTCCCCTTTTAAATTTCCTGCATTAACCCTCTTAATCTTCCCAAAACCTTGTTTAAGCCTTATAATATCCTTTATTTGGTTTAACAACCCTTTATTCCCCCTACCGATTTCCTCTTTTGGCCTTAAAATGCATTGGAATTAGGCCAAAAACCCACTTTTTACTTTAGAATAGGCTTAGCCCCTTCCGGCTAGCCCCTAACCACTTCTTCCCATGCGCCCGACCACTAAAATCATATGGTGCTTATCGGAATCAGAAGATGTCGGGAGTGCATTTCTTTGTTAATATTGATTTCTCCCGATGCAATGGTGTTTTGATCTTTGGGTCTCGGGAGTAATCTCCACCATCGATCTTAATGGATCTGACGGTCATCGCCTATTTTATCACGCCCATAACCTTCCTGTGTAAAACCCTCAATGAAAATATCCACCGTTGATTCACGTTCAAATCCGATGGTCATCTCATCATCAGAGCTTTTCATTGCGCCAATCACAAGCTCTTCATTTTCCTGATTGCGATCCCCCGATTGAATCTGAGCCATCCATCCATTCTGATCCTATGACCCAGATTTCTCCTCATTCCGCCCCTATTCCCCCGATTGGTCACTCTTGATCCAATCCAAACCATTGGTCTGCAGCCGATCCAACGGCTGAGAGCCAATCGCTCCATCGCCCATTGGAGATGTGGCCCCTGCCCCCTCCAGTTTCGATTAGATCCTAACCGTCCATTTTGTATGATCTGACAGCTCAGATTTCTCCCGACCACTAACCAGCCCTGCCACTATTTTTCTCCCTCCCCAGATCTTAGCCGTTCATTCCTAGATCGGACAGCTTTTGTTGAAACCACCTTTGGTCGGCCCCCACCTTAACTGACCGCGCACGTTATCATATTGCACTCCATCTCCTACCTTCAAATCTCACAATCCTAGATCCAACGGCCCACAGCAATATTGCACATTTTTTTTGTCCGAAGTTTAATATTCCATACTCACGCGATATGGGCAATTTCAAAATGCCACGTGTCAGTCAGAGACCCATATCATGTCCAAAAAGTGAAAACCGCCTCACCAGCCTTCTGTCGCGCAATATAGGTTGTTTTTTTCATCCAAAACCACTTTCCTCCCTTTTTACCTATGCCTCCATATTTGATCACAGCCATCCATCTAAGCCAGATCAACGACCCTCATCCCATCTTGCACTCCATTCACATTTTTCTCATCGCGCGACCATACAACCCCCGCCATCAATCATCGTTATCCCATCTGATCTAACGGTCCACATCCATTTCTCCACCAAACTTCCATCAGAGTGTTTTTTCGCCATCTCGACTATTTTTCACCATTTCCTCCACTGCAGCCACTGTTTCCACAGCTGCGCCACCGTTCCGCAGGCCTCCACAACATTTCTTTCACCACTCCCTGGATTTTATAATTAGTTTATTTTACTGTGCAGGGTTCACGAGAGTGGTAATTTACTCTGTTTTCCATAATCACATCCACTGTGATTCAGAACACAGAGAGGCCATTACAGTAGCGGCCAGTGTATCAGTAGTAGGGATTAAGGATTTAGGCCCATAATTGAAGATTAAATGTTTTAATCCTTATTCAAAGGATAAAGACACAGTTTGAAGACCCATGCACATGAAACAAGCCATATATGTGTTTCAACATCAGCAGTACATTTCTCAGAAAGTACACCTTCCTACAGAAGTCTCCATGTCTCCTCGAGTTCCTAAAGGCCATTTCACTGACAAAAAGCTTCCAAAGACTATCAAGACCACAGTTATGATAGGCATGGAAACTCAAAAGACCTTCAGTGACCTTACTTGCTTCAGAATATAGAATAGAGTGCCTTACAGCCAGAAAGGACTTTCAAGAAACATCTGAGGTCAAATATCGACCTGACAAAGACTCCCCAGCCATACCAAAAAGTACATACAGCGATGCAGATTACCTTTAAGAAGAGTGGGCTTGACCTTTTGCCTCCACTCTGTCTTAATGGATATATTTAATTCACATCTACTCTTGTTATTATTCATTCTCCTATGAGAACCCCTGAAGAACATATTGTAAAGGGTTGTTGTTGTTGTTGTTGCTGTTGTAGTTGTAGGGATTATTTTAGCTATTAGAACAGTTTTGGGGAGAGTAGCTGAGTAGCTTGTAATGTAGTAGGCTAGGAGGAGAAGTTTGGACTGTATCAACTATTGAGCTCAATGTATGTGACTGGTTTTGCACATCAATTAATCAAGTAAATTTCATAGGATCCTGGTCTATATTACGGGTGATGTTTCTCATATTGCATTGTCTATTTACATTATTCATGTTGTCCATTTATTCTCTGATAAGAACCAATAAATCAGGCTTAAGATATACCCCTGCATGGTACCTTAATGCCCATTACTCTTCTTGTCGATAATGTTTTCTGCTGATAGTGAATCTAAGAGAAAATTCATGTAATTTAACCAGTGTAGTAGTTGTCATTCACTGCTAACTGATGTGTGAATTAGGGGTTTGCTGCTTGGTTGTTCTTGTTGGGTTTGAGTTGGAAGAATTGGGATACCAGGGATATAGTGTAAGCCCTATCCACTGGGGTCCTTTTCCAATAGATTGGCCCTTCTAAGATCTCTTGAACTAGTGTTAAATCATTGAAGGTTAAAAGCCCTTTTCTGACCTTAGGCCTAGTTCTATGTTAAATATTATCTATGTTTTTCTCTTGGAATATGCTGAAGTAGGCCTAGAGTTAAATGACCTCTGAACTAATCTTAAGTTGCCCTTTGTATCCTCATTGAGAGTTGCCTCTGAGTATGTCAAAGCATGTTTGGATTTAAATGATATCTGACTTGATCTCCAGACTGAAATTGTGTTTTTTTCCTTCTTTCACCTTGTTAGCTCCCTGTAATTATCAAGATTGGAAAAGTTCAATTGTAGGGAGAACACTATTTCAACCACTTTGGGATTCTAGGATCTAGCCCTCCTGAATCCGGAGAGGGATCTCTCCAATAAGTGCAAAGATGGATTTATCTTTAAGTCTTGGGGTGTGATGTTAGGTTGGTTATTAGGAGCAAGGGTTTTTGTTTGTTTTGGATGGTTGAGCATGACTATTGCTTGAGCAAAAAGTTCTAAATGGAAAGAGTTTCAAACGTATGAAGTTGCAAGCAATCAGAACAAGCTTTGGCCAAGAATATGGATATAACACTCGTTTTTAGTCCATTGGGCTATGGAGTCATAAGAGGATTTAATTGAAACATCAAGGTTTAGGAGTGGTCTATGGGGCAAGTCATCTATGTCTAAGGATCTCTTTTAAAGTTGATTTTATGGAATGAAATGATACAACAAGAAGGGGAATTAAACAAATGAAGAAGAAAGAGCAGCCTAAGATCAAGTAAGTACTTTGAAACTATCATGCTTTTGACATACACTTAAGAAAGACATAAAAGTAATCTAAGATATGGTAAGTACTTCGAAACTAGCCAGCTTTTGATGCACTTTCAATAGAAAACATTTAAACAAAAAGGAAACTTTAAAAGCAACTGTTGGAGAAGAAATTAGAGGACAGGGCTCACCATAGACTTCCCTAGCTCATTCTTTAATTAGTAAAATTTCAAGACAAACACATAAGAGAATAAAGAATAGTCTAAGATTAGGTAAGGACTTTGAACCTAGCCTAATTTTAACACATTCTTAGGGAAACTTTCAGGATTTACTTTTGGAGAAGAGACTAGAGGACAGGGCTAACCATAGACTTCCCTAGCTCAAATTTATGTAGCAAATAATTAAAATAACATTCAAGAACAACGTTTAAAGTAAACAGTAGGACGAGGGAACGCCAACATTCATAACTGGTTGACTATATGAAATCATTCCTAAATAAACACATAGGAAGAAAAAATTGAGATAAAGCTTATCAGTAAGAGAAGGGTACTGGTAAACAGTAGGTCCTAAATCTGTAATTGTTGTTCTTTATCAGAGAAAATGAAAAAAATGAAAGCAGAAATAAAATAACAGTTTACAAAGGAAAACATCACCGTTAACATAGACCAGGATCCCATAAATCAGCTTGTATTTGATACTTCAAACCAGTTACAATCTTCAAGTCCAATGTTTCATTACATCTTCACTTCTCATCCTAACTTGCAATATTACAAACAAAGCTTCAAGAGCCTTTGAACACTATTTACAGATAGAAAGTTTGAGCGCAAGTATATTTCAAAGTTCTGCAACCAACATTGTCTCATCTTCTATAGAAGTATTTATAGAAGGAATGAGGAGGTGGGAGGGATAAAAGATCTCCCGAGTTCAATTAATACATATTAATGCTTCTCAGCCTTTGAGGGGCTTAAATGGAGAAGAGTACAGATATTTCTCTGTATTAATTTTTTTTCATTAAAGGATTAAGCTCGATGGGAGCTTTTTTTGACTTTCAAGGCTCTGTGTTAGCTGTGTAATAACTCTGTTTGGTTTGGAATAAATATTCGACTGTTGTGAGGTAAATATATGATTTTTTGATAATAATTCGACTCCTATTGAATGCTTCGAGGCTACAGGTGGCTTTGTGGTAGCTCAGAGGAATCAATTGGCCTCTGTTGGGGCGATGAAGGCCTTTCTATCTGATGATCTTTTGATTTGTCTTTAATCACTATTAATCCACTGGATTAGGCTTTAATCTTCTCTACTTCTTTTTTTAGTCTTGGACATTGATATTATTTGTTTTAATCAATTCTATGTGTCTTGTTGATGTGTAGATGTTGCAAGAGCTCATATGGCATCAATGCCCATGAAGCATCGATGAAATGTGATATTGAGCACTACAGATGGATTCTCTTTTATAAACAAAGGTGTGGGGATCGTCATCCCAAGCCTTTGGCTTTCATTCGGTATAATGGAAAAACCATGTGAAACCTGAAAAAAAACATAAAACACTTAGGAAATCCTGCGTTGTTGGGATAGACTATTTCAGAATTTGTGGGGAGGACCGTGACCATTGGATGAGGGCATCCAACGGTGGAGATCTGTCGTGGAGGTCAAAAGGAGAGCAGTGGAAGAAAATGGCGGAAGAATTAAGTTAGGGCCATTGATCTTTGTAGAGATCAACGGTCGGGAGCGGTTGTGAAGATATAACATGAAGGAGTCACGTTACTTTAAAAATAGAATAAAATGCAAAGAGATGGGGTTAAAAACCCTTTGATGGAGAAAAAGGTTAAAAATAAGATTGGGGGCTCGGGATGATCATGGGCCATCGGATGAGACCGGTCCCACGAGATCAATAGCTGAGATTATATGCTGAAGTCCTCTGGTGAAGGCAAAGGGTAATGGTATACAACCAGGTTAGATCTGGGTTGTTGATCTGCAGAGATCAATGGTGGGAAATTCGTGTGATAAAAAAAAATAGAAATCAGAAAAGTGGTTTCGAAAGAGAAAACCACGGGTTTCGTGCTACAAAAGGGCTAATAGGTGGTTTTACCAAAAAAAAGCGATACACTCTGATGCCCGACACGTGTCCTTGAGAAAACCACCCATTTCGCAAAATTTTTTAGCATTAAACTTCTGTCACATAAAAAATGTGAAATATCATGCTGGCCGTTGGATTGAAGGGCGCAGATCTGATGGTGTGGATCGTATGCACTGGCGGGGAAGATGCACGATTGGGAAAAATAGGGGTGGTTTCAATTTGAGCCATTGATCTACAGAATCAATGGTCGGGACTTGATCCGGGGACAAGTGGAAAAATACAAAGGTAGAGAAGAGTTAATGAGGGCCATTGATTGGCAGAGATCAATGGCTGAGATTTGGTCAAAAAACATTATGAAACGGGCCACATGATTTAAACCAAGTTTGGGAAATGCAATCTGGACCGTCTGATATGGACACGTGGACGGCCCAGATGTAATCGGAGCTATCAGCATCAGCGAGGCAAAGAACATGGAGGCGCCAGAGCAATTGATTATGGGTCGTCGATCTGTAGATTAGATCGACAGCAGAGAATGGATCGGGGGATGTCAATCGGAGGTGGGGAAAATTTTAATGCGCCCGATGAAAAAATGTTGATGCGAGACTGCACGACCCATCCAATCATCTCAGATCGACGGTGGATATCGTTTTAACTCATTCACCAGTGGAAACCCTTTATCTTATGAAAACCGAAAGTTTTATGAAATGAAAAGGTTTTTATGGTTTGGGCGGGTTATATACATATGAGATGGCGCCTGGCTACGGGGCCTTGGGTGTATGGAAAGAAAATAGAACCAGGTTCTATAATGTATGAGAGCCAATCGCATCGAAACTTCACATCGGACCTTTGGGCTTTTCAATCTACCCATTTAAAATCTCCGATGCGAGTTTATAAGGATCATTGATCGGGAAACAAAATCAACGGTCCTTCTTTGTTAAACAACATTGCACCGGCGGGCTAGACCAAAACTTAGGACAAAAAGGTTTTATGAATTTAAAAAGTAAAATAGTAATCAGGAATGAGTTTATATAATGTTTAAGCGCCCGATTGCGGGCACAAGGGCTATATGAAACAATAATATGATCGGGGATTATAAACAAAGGGCTAATTGCATCGGAGGCTCTACCATAAGAAATAGACTTGCGCGCTCTGATTTTTCAGATGCGATAAGCACCAAATGGTCTTAGCACTTGGTTCAAGCACCAAGGAATATGGTGGGGAAGTGGTTAGGACTCAGCCCAAAGGGGCTTAAACCCTTAGTAAAAAAGCTTATATTCGTATGCATTTTTCAAGTTTTCCTGATGGATTTGGGGGTTTCGGTAGAGTTTAAAAAGGATTTTTAAACTCTGTAATGTGGATTTTATGAAGGAGCAAAGGAAAAAATGGAAAATAAAGGAATTTTGTGAGGAAAAAGAGGAGGCAAAATGAAGGTTAGTTTTGAGGTGGAGAGAAAGGAAAAATGGTATTTTGCAGCAGTATTTCTTCTATGGAATCCATATAACTTCTGAGTTTAAAAATGGAAATAACAATGAATATTTGGACAAAGGGTAGGATGTCTCCATGATTCTTCAAGAGATAACACTTTTAGAAATAAAACTTGTTTCTTGAAGGCTCAAAAAATGATTTAGCCACCTTTTGATCTAAAAAATTTTATACGTGGCTAACACATCCTCACTTCTTAATGTTCCATTCCACCATCTATATAGAAGATCCTTTAGTATAGATGAATTGCCCTTTGGAAAGCTCTGGCTAGTTGTTTTTCAAGTAATTCCCTTTCATGACTCCATAGCCCAATGGATGGCACATTCCTCACCTATCCTCTTTTACTGAAATTTCCTGTTGCTTTGTTTCTTTCATTCCAAAACCTTCTCAGTTAATGATCTCCGACCAATCCAACAACCAACCAAATCATTTAAAACCCCCCTTTGTGCTTCATACCTAGCCTAATATCTCATTTTGAGCTTTCAAATATATATCATTCTTTGCCTTCATTGGAGAGATCCCTCTCCTGATCCAGGAGGGCTAGATCCTAGGATTCAAAAGAGGTTCTGATGCTGTCTCATCTTTTGGTCTTGCCAATATAGCCAAAACATGGGAACCCCAACATGTTAAATTTGTGATAAGGTATAAATGATCTGTGTTATCTGTTGTGTTTCTTTATAATATATGTTATATGGTCTGTTGCGCGTACCGTAATTTATACCTTTGCTGGTTGAATGCATGTGGATGCAGACCTAAGATCTAGATCTGTAATACTATGTACACCGGTTATCTATTTAAGCCTGTGAACTAGCTTTATTTCCATAGATCTATGCGCTGTGTGTGGCTTGGCTTACTTTCTCTCTTTCTAGGTGTGGAAACCTGGTTCTAGCACCCTCCCATACTGCTTCGGGTGAGACTTTGACCTGCGCAAGCAAGTCACTGCCGAAAGGGCTAGTAGTATAGGGGTTTGTTGGAAAACCTTAACGTGCGCACCTGGGTCAGGACCCCTAAATCCAACAGCATCATTCAATATTACAAGAATGAGCACAAGCACTTCAAGAAGGTGAAAAGAGGCCTTACTCTCCAAAAAAAAATGGCCAAGCACTATGCAAAGAAACACAAGCTTGTTTGTGCCAAACTGAAGGAAGCCCTCCTTGAAGTCCAAAACCTAAAGGAGGAAAAAGAGCATGAAAACCTTGGATTTTTGGCTGAGGTTTCTCAACAGGTATCCAAAATCCTTTAAGAAGGTTCTCCACCAATTTTGAGAGGATTTCACACATTTTTGGTTTTTTGAGATTTTTAGGCACATTTGCGCAATGCCACTAGCTCTATGCAAACACATGGAGAATCCCCAAGAGGATAACTTGACATTGTTGGATTTCTCTCAACCTGCACATCATTCTCACCAAATTTGAAGATTTGGAACAGGTTTGACCCCTCAAAAGGTCGAAAAATATCACTTTTTTTGCCTTTCTGCCACTGTTTGTAGAAATTTGAATAACTGATATGTTATCCACCGAGATTCTCCTGATCACACACTATTTTAACTTCATGCACAATACAAAATATCTTCTACCATTGATCATTAATTATGGAAATAAAAACAATCGCATGCGCACATTAAAACCATAAACAATCACACATATGAACACAGTATTTCATGGGAAAGCTTAAAGCTAAAAACCCCCAACTATCTATATATTATATGTCACAGAGATCCTGTAAAAATCATCATACAAAGCTCCTCACAAGCTCTCAGTACAATCTCCAATTGCTACACACTAATCAAGCTAGATCTAGCAAAACACATGCTCCAATCTTTGCCACCTGATAGCCTGCCTCTACTGCACAATCAATGCTGAAAAATGGCTCATAAATAACTTCGAACCACCTGGATTGTACTGCGTAATCCTCATTGGCATCTCCAATCACTGGTTGTTGTAAATCATGCAACAATATAGTCACAACTAATAGTCACACTGCTCTTTCATCTATCTCTTCACTGGTCTCCACTGAAACTGTCCATGCACTGAAGTTAACTGATGTATTCTTTAGCTGATTAATGAGTTTATAATTAGTGAATTAATTAATAATTAATTCACACCACTCTCACTAGTGTATCAATCAGTTAGACTAGATACAACTAGCTCAACTGTGTTTAGATTAGTTAAACTAAACACAACTCCATTAACTTCCTCAATCAACTCCACCAAACTCTCTCACATGAGTTCTAACTGAAGTATCCATGAAATAGATCCACTTAACCCTTAGGAATAGCGTAATTCCGTCTATCACCTCCTATGCCACATTTTTGCACTTAAATGAAGTGCTCCAAGAGAATAAGATAATGTTTATAGTCCAAATATTATTAAGAGCTAATAATATTCGACATATCTATTTTTAGACTGGCAATCTAAAAATAGATTCCGCCCAATATGTCTAAAAATATAATTCCATATATTTTTTCCAACTTGACCAACCATCCACAAATAGCATCCTGCAACTCATAGAATATGATCAACATGTCTAAAAATAGACATGGTCTAAAAATAGACTTTGTGCCAAAAATAGCCTGCGGGCCCACTTAGTGAAGGCGACTTCTTTCCACTAAGCTCATCATCTTGTTGCAATCTCAACACTCCCTCTCAAAAATATAAGGATTATCTGCCACCCCTATCCTTCCCCTGTGGTATTCGAATTTGCTCCTGGTGAGCGCCTTCATCAAGATATCAGCATCCTGATCCTCCATGGGAATGTATGAAAGTAACATGATATTCCGCTGCACACAATCTCTGATATGATGATACTGGATGTCAATGTGTTTAGATCTATCATGAAATACTGGATTAACCAAGAGTTTAATGCAACTCTGATTATCACAATAAATCACAGTAGGATCTAAGTGTGTACCGAACAACCCGACCAGGATCTTCCTCATCCATATAGCCTCACATGCAGCCAAACTCGCTACCATATACTCAGCCTCTGCTGAAATAAGTTCCACAGATCTTTGCTTCCTGCTGTACCAAGAAACTGTTGTTGACCTGATATTAAAAATCCCTCCAGATGTGCTCTTTCTGTCTGTTGGGCTCCCTACCCAATCTGCATCCGTGAAGCCACATAGCCTCACCTCATCCGACTATCTGTACCATAATCCATATCCCGATGTGCCTCTGAGATATCTCAATACATGCTTGCCTGCCTTCCAGTAGAGCTTGGTAGGCTTAACCATAGCCTGTGAAAGTTGGTTAACAACATAGCATATGTCAGGTCGTGTATTGACCAGATACATGAGCGACACCACCAACTTTAGATAAACAGTGGCATCCACTACCTCCGCTGAAGTAGCATCCTCCTTCCTCCATCCACCAGGAAGAGGAGTATCAACAAGCTTGTAGCCATGCATGTTGAACTTCTCCAGTATCTCCCAGGAATACTTGCCCTGAGAAACAAATAGTCCATCATTGCGCTGCCAAATTTCCAATCCCAGGAAACAATGAAGGAGGCCCAAGGCCTTCATATTAAACTCCTTTGCAAGATCAGCCTTGCATGAGTGTATCAACAGTTCATCACCTGTCAAAATCAAATCATCTGCATAAAGTAAAATGATCAAAAGCTTACCCTCCACCACAATCTGGTATAGGTTAGGATTCACCTCACTCTTGGAGAATCCAATTCTGGTGAAATAACTGTCTATCCGTGTGTACCAAGCACAAGGTGCTTGTTTCAACCCATACAACGCTCTCTTGAGCCTGCACACATGCGACTCGCTGCTGAAGATCTCGAAACCTTCAGGCTGCTCTATGTACACCTCCTCCTCAATCACCCCATTGAGGAACACAGTCTTCACATCCATATGATGAATGTGCCACCCCATCTGCACTGAGAGAGCAAGAATCGTCCGTATGGAAGAATACCTTGCGACAGGTGCAAAGGTTTCCTCATAATCAATCCCCTCAATCTGTGAGAAGCCTCGGGCAACAAATCTTTCCTTGTACTTCTCCACACTCCCGTCAGCTTCTTGCTTCCCTTTGTAGATCCATCTCGAACCCACCAGTGATTTCCCTTCTAGCCTTGGGACAATATCCCATGCACTATTTCTGACAATCGAATCATACTCTTCCACCATGGCATCTACCCATGCGAGATCCTCCACAGCTTCCTCGAAAGAGGATGGCTCCATCACAATACACTTGCTCATAAGAGCCATGTATCCAGTATACCAGTCACGTGACTATCTCTGTCTGCGCTGTGATGTAGATGCTCCTACAACCTTCTCTGCATCTTGAGTCAGTCACTCAGCTTCTGTAGAGCGCTTCCACCCTCTTATGGTTGGTACTGCATGGTGGTCTCTTCCACTCCATGAACCTCCTATTGTGGCTGATCCACATCCAGAGACTCATCCTTAGGAACTAATAGCTCCTCATTTACATGCAAGTGTGGCTCCCTCTCAAGCGAACACTTCATGGATTTCTACTCATGAAATTTGATATCCCATCGCACAACAGTCTTGCGACTGTCTGGAAAATACACACGATAGTTGTGGGGTGTATCATTGTACCCCAAAAATATCCCAACCTCTGCAGTCGGCTCCAGCTTCTTCCTGGCATCCTTCATCACATGAATGTAAACAGGTGAACCAAAAATCCTCAAATTGGAAATATCAGGCTTCTTACCAAAAAATGCCTCCTCGGTTGTACTCATGCCAAGTATCCTGTGAGGACAACGGTTCTGCACATATACTGAAGTATTGCATGCCTCGGCCCAAAAGTGTATGGGAAGGCCCTGATCATGCAACATCGCCTATGCAGCACCAAATATCATTCTGTTCTTCTGCTCAGCAACCCCATTTTGATGTGGGTTATGAGGTGCTATGAGCTCTCTTTGAATTCCTTCTGCGCTGCAAAAGTCCTTGAATTTTCCAAAGATGAATTCACCACCATTATCGCTCCTAAGAGCCTTCGCCTACTTCCCCGATTATTTCTCAACCAGTGCCTTGAACTCACAAAAATTTGAGTATGTCTCGCTCTTCTTCTGCATGAAGAAGATCCAGGACTTACGAGAAAAATCATCAAAAAATATCACATAGTACCTGTGCTTTTCTGTCGAAGCTACTGAGAAAGGTCCACACACGTCTGTGTGAATTTTCTCAAGGATCGTCGTGGCATGACTATCCTTCTCGTGAAAGGTGGCTTTCACAAATTTTCCCAAAGTACATCCCTTGCACTGATCTGACTACGCAAGTGTACCTTTGGGAAGCCCAATAGAAATCTGTTGTAGTATCTTCAAAGCTCCATGGTGAAGGTGGCCCAATCTCCGGTGCCACAGCTCGCCATCATCCCACCTCACCACTTCTTCTTCCTTGCCTACCATTTTTTCACAGCCATCTACCTGCAATTGATAAAGGTTCTTAACTTCAACCCCTATCCTCCAGGTCTCACCAGTTGCCTTACTGCGCAGGAAAGCCTTTCCCTCGCTAAAGACAACATCATATCCCTTGTCTTCTAACATGGCCACCAAGATCAGATTCTTCTTCAATCCTAGAACATGCATCACTTCCTTTAATACGAAGGGCTTACCAAACTACCTCTCAAAGGAAATGGTACCGATACCAGTCGTATTGTATCTACCATCATCACCCATCTCGATGTGCACTCCAAGATCTTTCTCATCCAGATCAGTAAACAAATATTTGTCTCCGGTCATATCAAAAGACGCACCAATGTCAAGAAACCACACTAAGCCCATCACACTTGAAACCAAGCATGCGATAAGTGAAAAATCCAGCTCAAACTGTGAGGCTAAGGCCTTTCCAGCTGCAAATCCAGTAGCCTACTTATTTTTCTTCTTCTGTCGACAATTAGTGGCATAATGTCCGTGTTGGTGACAGTAAAATCACTTCACCTTGGACATGTCCTGCTTCTTGCCTTTCGCACCAGATTGAGAAGCATTATTCTTTCTCTTCCATTTCCTTGCTTTGGTAGCCAAAGCGCAATTTTCTTCATCAGAGTTCTTTGATGAAGAGCTATCCTTGGTACTTCACCTTATCTCCTCTTGCACAAGATTCGACCAAAGTCGCTCCCATGCTAGCAATTTCTCTTGACCATTGACAGAGTCCTGATAGGAATTCCAACTCTTCGGAAGCCCAAGGAGAGCCAAGCTCATAATTCCTCATCATCAATACTAACCCCCACACTTCCCATCTCATCCCTGCATTGGATGAACTTCATGAGGTACTTGGGCATACTGTCGCCTTTCTCCATTTTTATGTTTCTGAGTTTATCCTTGAGCGCCAACTTCCTCTGGTCGCTCTTGCTTTGAAATAAGTCTGTCAATGCTTTCCACATCAAGAATGGAGAAGCCTTACCATGAAGTCTGGACACTATGTGATCCTTCACACCTTCCAACAAAATCCTTTGACACTTTGTTGTCTTCTTTTGCCATGCGTCAAGTACGGCATCATCACTAGAAGTAGGTTTTGGAATTTCTGCATCTATGAACTCCTTCAACCCATTGTCATCCAGCACCACCTCCATCCTGTCCTTCCATGAAATATAATTAGAGCTTCCCTCAAGGGCATACTCCAATCACAATCCGTTGAAAGACATCTCAACTTCAACACCAAGAAAACACTGCTGCAAATTCGAATTCCACCAGCTCAAAACTCAACAACTTCAATGTTTTGCAATTGCTCCAATGATCAATATCGCTTTGATACCATGTAGAAATTTGAATAACGGATATGTTATCCACTGAGATTCTCCTGATCACACACTATTTTAACTTCATGCACAATACAGAATCTCTTCTACCATTGATCATTAATTACGGAAATAAAAACAATCGCATGCGCACATTAAAACCATAAACAATTACACATATGAACACAGTATTTCATGGGAAAGATTAAAGCTGAAAACCCCCAAATATATTTATATTATATGTCATAGATATCATGTAACAATCATCATACAAAGCTCCTCACAAGCTCTCACTACAATCTCCAATTGCTACACACTAATCAAGCTAGATCTAGCAAAACACATGCTCCAATCTTTGCCACCTGATAGCCTGCCTCTACTGCACAATCAATGCTGAAGAATGGCTCATAAATAACTTCAAACCACCTGGCTTGTACTGTGAAATCCTCATTGGCATCTCCAATCACTGGTTATTGCAAATCATGCAACAGTATAGTCACAACTGATAGTCACACTGCTCTTTCACCTATCTCTTCATTGGTCTACACTGAAATTGTCCATGCACTGAAGTTAACTGATGTATTCTTTAGTTTATTAATGAGTTTATAATTAGTGAATTAATTAATAATTAATTCACACCACCCTCACTAGTGTATCAATCAGTTAGACTAGATACAACTAGCTCAACTATGTTTCGATTAGTTAAACTAAACACAACTCCATTAACTTCCTCAATCAACTCCACCAAACTCTCTCACATGAGTTCTAACTGAAGTATCCATGCAATAGCTCCACTTAACCCTCAGGAATAGCGTAATTCCCTCTGTCAGCTCCTGTGCCACATCTGTGCACTTAACTAAAGTGCTCCAAGAGAATAATATAATGTTTATTGTCCAAATATTATTAAGAGCTAATAATATTCGACATATCTATTTTTAGACTGGCAATCTAAAAATAGATTATGCCCAATATGTCTAAAAATAGAAGTCCATATGTTTTTTCCAACTTGACCAAACATCCACAAATAGCATCCTGCAACTCATAGAATATGATCAACATGTCTAAAAATAGACTTTTCACCAAAAATAGCCTGCGGGCCCACTTAGTGAAGGCGACTTCTTTCCACTAAGCTTATCATCTTGTTGCAATCTCAACATTGTTTTGGGCCTCGTGCTGTGAAAGTAATATTCTGGAGATTTTTTGCATTTTTTACTAGGCTATAGGAGCTGGATCAGGAAAAAACAAGCCTTTATGGAAAGTATACTCATCAGGCTTTCCAACGAGCCATCACGAAGCCAAATCCAACATCAGGAAGGGGTCCAAAACTTGATCACAAAAGACCCTATTTTCTGTTAAAATTGGCGCTACACAAATGGGCTGTGTAGTGTGTTTTGGACCAAAAGTAAAAAAAAACATGCTCATTTATTCCAAAATGATATTTTTGAGTTTTTTGAGGCAAAACACTCTAGAATTAGGTGCAAATAGTTATTATGTCATCTATTTCTTAGGATATTATGTGCCTTAAGCCTTGCATGGTCTCTTAGCCATAAATGACATTTACGTATGAATTTGACATATTCCTACCATATTTAGGGTTTTTTCCCTCTCTTGCTAAGATAAATAGAGTATGAGGGTTTCATTGTAAATGTTGGCTTTTGATGAACTTGGAGAGCAATACATGGTTTTTATGAGCTTGGAGAAGAAATTGGTTTGTGAAGTTGATGAATGGCTTGCTTGGATTGATGATGGAGAAGCTTGTTTGCAGGATTCCTAAGCTTGGTTAATGGTGATGTCTTCTTAATTTGTTTATTTTTCTTGTTATCATTATGTTTCACTCTTCTTAGTTTCTATAGAACATAAAAGTATAGGTTGATAAATTCTCTTTGAAGCACCTCAATCCTCCTGTTAGCTATGGCCTTCATGTTTTCCTCTACTAGGTGTGTTTGAGGAATTCTTAATTGCTCCTCAAGCCTCTCCATGATTGTTTGTTAATTATTGATTAATATGCTAGTTAATAAATATGATTCATGGTAATCCCTACTTATTTGAGACTATCTAAACTCTGTCTTGGAACCTTTCTTTGAAGTATTGTTTGCTAGGTTAAGTCAAAGAGGTGACAGGTCTTGTTCTGATCTTACGCTTTGTCCATGCCTATCAGCTTGCCTTAGAGTTATTTATAGCTTGATCAACAATGTTTAAGAGTTCCCTCTTTGCTTGATTGAAGTTATATTGCTATCTTGTATGTTTTCCCAAATTCTGAAGGTGAATTTACTAAAGTTAGAAGCTCTTATACTTTCTATGTTTCACTGGAATGTTTATCTTGGATATTTATTGGCTTAAAGTATTATCATAGAGTAAATGGTTTGCCCTAGCTCATGCTTAGTATCTTGTGCTAATAATATTTAAAACCTCCTTGTTCATAGGTAAATGACAAAGGATACTTCACTGCCCTTTGTCCTACCTTGTTTTTCCCAAACTTGATGTCCACCCCACCTCACACATTACCTTAAGGATCCATTAACCTTGCTAGATTGGCCCTGAAACACACTTTGATTCATCATTGAGACACTCATGACTTTAATTGACTCCATAGCCCAATTATTTAAAGACCTCTCACTCCACCTATTCCACTTGACCATCTTACCAAAGCAAAACAATCAATAAACCCTACACTTAACAACTAGCCTAAAATCAACCATCTAAATCAAATAGGAACACATCCTTTGCATCTAATAGAGAGATCCCTCTCTGAGTCCAAGAAGGCCAGGTCTTAGGGCTCCAATGACTGGTTCCATGTTACCCTGTCATTTGGTATACCAATCTGCCAAATCAAGGGACCCTAAAATTCTGGCGATCACAGTGGGACCTTCTAAGTC